>VWZW01005683.1:396014-543183 GCA_013397115.1 Edolisoma coerulescens
TTTTTTTAATAGAAGTGAGGGCAGAGCAGCCCTTCCCTGAATTAAAGATCTCTGATCCTAAAATGTATATCACAAGTCAAAAATAAAGAAAAAGTCAAATCTCGAGAATGTCGGTTAGGAAAAATATAATCTTACCTCTGCAAAAGGGAGAGATTCATATGAAAGTAGGACCACCACACTTTTCCATATTCCTTCCATGTTGTGTGAGTTGAGGGTTGATTTGTTTGCAGTATTTAAAGCTCCTTTTTAATGAGTTGTGTGAAATCTGGCAGACACATAACCTCTTTGAACTACAAAGCATTTCCTGCATTAATGAAGGAAGAAAGAAAGCCAAGAACTAATTTATTACAGCATATTAATTACTGCATGAAATAAAAGTTCAAATAATCCACAGAAACCACAAGGGTGAGGTAAAGGTGAGAGAGAAGATAAAATATGTACATTCTGCTTTGGTGATGGCCAAAATGGGCCCCATTACTACCAAACAAAAATATAAGAAATGCAGCTGGAGTTTGTTATTGCAGAAGAAAGGAATTATATTGACGCAACTTCTAGAAGTCTTTTCTTTTGGTAAAAAACTGTTCCAACCTTACACAAAAGGAATAAAATAAAAATAAAGACAGATCAACCGTGGCTAGCAAGAGTGAATAAATATACAGAATTGCACAACTGGTTCCAAGACAGGTATGTCACACATGGAAAAGGCAGCTGCAGACTTGGAGGAAATTTTGCCATCACGGGCGTGATTAAAGAATTAAAAAAAACCCCAAGAAACAACCCTATGAAACTTTTTCCCCTGAAGCAAGGCTCTCAAATGGTGTATTGTAAAACTGTGCACATGCATGGGCAGGAGGTGTGTGGGTTTAAATACAGAAGGTGTGGGACTGAGGGAAGTGGTGAAAATGTCAGTCCTACAGGATGAAAAGAGAACACAAGCATTTGTTTGCCTGTACATGCACGCATGGAGTTGAGGTTCTTCTCTTGCAGTGGAATAGCTCCCAGAGGCAAAGCAGCAGGAAGCAGCATCCTGCACATCCAAGCATCCCAGCATTCATCAGATCCAAAAATCTCCACTCAAACAAGAGATAACAACAATCTTGCCCACAGCCCAGCATTTTCAGTCTTGCATTCCCTGCCTGTTGCCACAGCTCTGAGAGCAGAGGACAGTGTTGCATGGTCTGTACCTCGTATATGATGTACTGCATACAATGGCAGTGACAAGCCTTGGTAGCTGTGCCCTGTCCTGGCTGATGACCAGGAAGAACACACTCAGTGCTGCTTCTCACATTTTCATTTAAAGGTTTACTGGGAAAAAGCCATAATGCTGAGTTTGGGCCATGAAATTGCTGACTATATACTTGCAGGACTAGCTAGTCTGAAGAATTTTGCAGAATCCAGTGCTGGAATAGCAACTGCCTTCTTTAGTTTCCTGTAAGATGGTCAGCAATCTTTTCACTGGAAGCACAAGAAGAACATCTGTGCTCTTTCTTGCCTTTCTGTGGTTCTAGATTTCCTCAAAAGAACTATGGTTTTACATGAAGAGATGTGGGTGATAAAGATTCATCATTTAGATGTGAACCCACAGAACGTAAACCAGAGCTACAGGTGGAAGCCCAGATGTCCTGCAATGCTCCTAACATTACCCTCTGTGTGAACAGTCAACCTGAGACAGAGTCATGTTATGAAGGGTGTCTTTGGTATTTGTTTCTGGATTTCCCACAAGGCCACGTGGAATACAAACCTCTTGCTCTGAGAAATAAAGGGTGCCATGAGAATGCTAACTGCAAATGGAAATGGATCAATCAAATGCAAGACTGAGATACTCAGAGGATAAAAGCAGGGCACACTGAGGACAGGTTTGCTCTGAAGGAGACCACATCTTCAGTCTTCCTGCTTGGTCAGTGCAGGATACCTCAAAGACCACACAGAAAAATCCTGAGCTGCAGTGACAGCCTAAAGAACTCCAGCATCCTCGGCAGTGCTCACCCAAGCGTGTGTGTGAGGACAGCATTTCCTGGAACTGGATTGCTGCTCCCTTCCCTCACAGCTCTCCCACTCCAAGCGCTGCAGGTTGTTTTGTGAACAGCCTCACTCACTGCAGGCTGTGCTTGCCTAAGGCTGAAAACTCATCTCCCCCCTTCTCCCTCCTCCCAGCCTGCCGCTAGTTTTGATGGGATATTTTTCTCCCCACATTAGCCTGCTCTCTGCTTCCCTCTCTTCCCGAGCTGGGCCTGTTTCCTCCTTCTAATTATTCACACAGGAGAGCAGATGGCAGGGGGAGTGGATCTCTCACTCGCTCATACAGACATGAGGCTTTGTCACACAAAGGGGGAACAACACCAACTGCAGAAGAAAGCAAGATATTCCAGAGCCTGGTTCCTAGCATTCCCCTATTCTCTGTTTTTATTTCAAGCACAATATATTTTGGGAAACACCACTCAGTTCTCAGCGTGTATTTATGTCAGTTACATCACATCATGCTTTTTCCTTCTCTTGTTTTTAAAATTTTAATTTAGCTGAGAAAACAATTCACAGTGCAACATTTCTCAAAATGAACCCAGTTTTTTCATCTCAAGAAATAACTGCAGTTCAATAGTCACAAACATTTGGGATCCCCATTTTCAGGTCTGCAGTGGAAGCACGGGTAGCCCTGTGCAGATGCTCCACAATCAGAGCAGGTCCGTTGTGATGAGGTAAGTGGGGCACGGGCAGGATCTTTCTGACCTGAGGGGAGGACATTTGTATGTCCAGCTTGCCAGCAAACTGCGCTAGGATACTGACCAGAGCCTGGTTCAGGGGTGAGGGCATTGCTGGGAGTGCTCCCAACAGGCAGATTGTACAAGCCACGCTGTTTTGTAGCCCAGCAGTATTACTGTCACAGAATTAGGCCACTCCATGCCAGTTGGCCTCAGCACCCACGGAAACTCCTGGACATGTATAATTTGTTAAACTGGATGTAACTGTGCTACAAGTACCCACACAGCTGTCTCAGGTGTGCTGGCCCAAGTGACCTTTTTATTGGCGTGCCAAATTGTTCCCACTAGAATGCAGCTGCAACTACCACTGATAAAGCTTCTGCTGCAGTCACCACCACGACCAAAATAAAATGCTGATGAAAAATAGGCATATACTTTCCCAGCTCTTGCAGTCTGACCAGTTCTAGCTGACAAGCCACTATTAAGGCTTAACAGCAAAGCAACTGTTGTTGCCTCATGGATAAAGTACAGCAATGCTTTACATGAAGTCTTTCAATCAAAATTTTGCCTGGTAGGGTCTGTAGCAATAACAAAGTGCAGTCACCTTTTGATTTATGGTGACATTCCATGGGTACCCCAAGAACAGGACAGAGAAGTCATTGGTAAAGGCCACTGGGGTGTGTGCTGCTTTAACAGAAACAACAATACCGTCTTTGACTGCTATATAAGTATTGCCTGACTTTCAGAGTTTTCGCTGTTTTTCAGAAAGCCTGAACTGAAATGACCTTGCAGAAAACTATATGCAACTGAAAACAGCTATTCAGAAAGAATGGAGAAGTCAACAAAGTCCAGATTTTAATCTGTAGTTTCAAAAGCATCTCTCATGCTCTAAATTAAGGTAACTACTCGGTTGTAAATCAATGGAGCTGCAGTGGGAGAAAGCTAGTAAGAGAGGACCTGCTTGATATTTATCACACTAAAGCAAAATTCAATTTTATATCAGAATGAGCAGCAGGAGACAACAAGCTTCCATTCAGCAAATTTACCAGTTTATCAAGAGAAGTATTGCAGAAAAAAAGCCACCAAAGAGGAAGGAGGAGAAAAAAATCTTATATGACAAAGTACTTCAAGGTATTGTCTTCAGACATAAGAAAAGTAATTAAATCTATTACTAATGCAAATGCCATTTTGCTTCCATTTGTCATCAGTGATGCTAGACTGTCAAGGTAACACAGACAAAGGAAACTTGACGCATATGTTTTCATTACGCATCTCACAGAAAAAAGCTTTGGCAGGTTGATGAGAAATAGGAAGAATCAGAACAGTCTCTGGTTTCATCATATGTAATAGTGCATATACCTCCCTTTTACAATGTCTTCTTCATCTCTACAAAACTTAGACTATTGTAGCTATAATTGCAGCATATCTCAAGTTGGATGGGATCCATAAATGCACCTACTAATCAACTTCTCTTTAACTGGGTCCCTGCCATGTGTAATTGAGATGTGGCTTTTGCCATGAAGCCAGTCAATAAATTTCCTTGTCACACAAGAAAGCAGATCAAGGGCACTCAAAGAAGGTAACAGTAAGCAAGGCAAACTGAATAATCCTCACAATTCTACAGGGAAGCCATGTTTTTGATCTGTCAGTCATACAATGGTCAATCAACCAATCAATGGATCAATGAGGAGTTCAATCCCCTGGGCCCAAAGCTGCACCATGGCTTTCTTAACTGCTTTGAACTCATGCCCTTCCCGCCCAGTTTAAGTTGAGACTTGGACAAACACCTCAGAGTGTAACTGTTTTGTTGAATTGGGAATTTAGCCAAGGGATAATGAAAAGAATTTTTTTGTGTAGGACTATTGTAAACATAAAACCTGGCCTCTTGTGAGGCTGTTTACTTCAATAAAGACATGGAAGAATATCTACAGCTTTCAGAGTAACCAGGAGGCTCCTCTGAGCAGTTTCAAGTTACGTTTACAGAGCAGGGTCTTGGAAAACCATTCTGAAACACTTGTCTGAGGGTTATTCAAGCATTCAAGCCCAGCCACATTAGTACCCAAAACAAAGCTTACCAGTCATATCAGCATTTGCTATTTGTAATATCAGCAGGCAACCCCATCCCACCCCCTCCTTATACTTTTATAACTTGGATTTCCTCCTCCTCCACTCCCAACTGTTGTTGACTCACTGTCAGATTTTTTCTTCCAATTTGCTGTAATTGCTTTATGTTGAGCCTCTATTGATCTGTTGAGGATGTGCAAGCGGGGGAATTTCTTGACAACTCTGAGGCTCCAGGTGTCTGCCTGCTGGCAAGCAGGCATGGACAAGTCAGATGGACACAGCGAGGGGCCAAATCTCAATTTCTTTTTGCTGAACACCATCTTTCCTGTGCCAGCAATACCACCACCACACTTCACACAGCATGACAAAAGCATTTTAAATGACCACATGAAATTTTCCTGGTTCCTGCCTCTCCCAGGCCTTAAGATAGGCAGAAAAACAAACAAAGCAAAGCAGAGTCTAACAAGAAAGAGCAGGTTAAGCACAGGTTATCCACAGTGACACAGATGTTTGATCAGGTGAATGACTGAACCCAGATCTTGCAGCCCAAGCTGCTGGTTAGTCTCCTTTTCCAAGCAGGTTTTGAAGTACTGTAGTTGTCTTCCTGAGGAACTGCTCTGCTGTCCCACCCACCTCTCACAATGAACATTTTCTCTTCCTTAGGCGTTGTGCACTCTCCTTGGGTAGCACAGCCCTGAGCACAGCCACAGCGGCTCTCACTCGCTGTGTCCATAGTATTGACAGCTTGAAGGCTACCAAATGTCTATCCTGGCCCATGGCAATGACCAGGGATCTTTACAAGTCTCATTACTGGTTGATGAAATAGATATTCTGTTTGTTGTGAATCAGCTCACATCGTTCACCCAACCAGCGCCCTGCCTGATGTCAAATGCCAAGGTTTCCTTAGCCAAGCTTCCAGGCATGAAGGTTACAGCACTTCAAATGTTACCATTCCTCCAGTCTTTGGACTGGCTGTGTTGTGTGGGTGCAGTCCAAGCTGGGCCTGGCAGAACACACCAAGCACTCGCTTCTCTTTGTATGGCACAAAGCTCTCTCATTAAGAGTTCCTGCCATGCAATGTCATTTTGCCATTCAGGGTAAGAATTGTTTGTGAAAACGGATTAGTCCTTTGATTTGCAGTGCTCCCAGCACACAAGAAGGAGGATTTGATAAAATTGAAGGTCTGTGGTGGTTCAGAAAGCAGTTTTGACGTGCACTGAAGCTTTTGCAAGACATTTATTCTCTAGCAGTGTAAGCTGCATTGCAGCCAGTATTAGGAAAAAAAGGAAAAGATGAGTGGGTGTAATAAGGCAATTGCAAATGGGGTGTGCAAACACGGAAAACACTTTTATGTTCTAGCTTGAAAGATTTTTAGAAGCAGAAATAATGAGGCCTGACTGAGTTGATACAAAAGAAACACTAAGCCTGTTTGACTAGATTACAGAGAAGGTCCTGTTAGAGAGCAATGCTGATGCTGAGCAGTGTACTTACATCACATGGGATATTTTCCCACCTGTCATGACACAAAGATTTGCTGTAACACCCAATAAATTTGATTTTTCCTACTGTGACTTAAAGGCTGGAGACTTTGTATTGTTCTGACAGCACAAGGTCTCAGGAATTGTCTGGACTTGTCCCAGTCTAAGCTTATTTTAGGATGTGCTAGCAACAAGGAAACCAACTGTCGCTTAACCTTGGTTTACATTCACTTTAGTTTAGAGTCGTAACAAAGAGTGTTTTCTGTGTGTTGTGCGTGCCCTTCCCCACCTCTGAGCTCTCAGTGAGCTGCTCCCTAATCCTGCACACACCAGGCTTCCCCTGCAGGACTTGTCACTTAGGTGAGAGGCACTGCACTGCTACTCACCACCCTGTCCTGCAGTGTGCAAGGTAACCAGACACAAGCAGGGAAAGCAAAGAGCCTTGTTGGTCTACAGACATTCTCACAGATGACTGCAGAGCCCCTGAGGGTTCACCTTTGCTCCAAACAGGAATGTAGCTCTGCTGCCCTTGCCCCTCCTGCCAGGAGCAGGGCAGCTGCACTTTGCTGCCTGCAACATGCAATACTCAGTAAGTTCATTACTGCCAACACAGTGGGTGAGCAGTTCAATTCCTCTGGCTGCCTAATTCGCCTCCTCAATCCAAACACTTCAATGCTCACTTTACTTAATTCGGACCCCTCTAAATATCTCCTGGCCTGCGGTAACAACACAGCTGAAATACAGTGCTGGTAGAACTTGGGCTGTTGTCTTGCTTTGACAACAAAAGGCTTTTGCAACTTGAATCTGACTGTTTTGGCATCAAAACTACAAGGCAAGACATATGAGTCTACTTGAACAAGAAAGAACAGGCCAAATAGCTGTGCACATGTGTGCCTGTGACCGACAACCTCTGGGTTTCTGCTAAACCCAGAGCATGGCTCCATTGTGAAGAGCCACTGGCAGTGCAGGATGTTCCTCAGCTTTTCCTGCACCCAGTCCCCAGAGAACACCAGCAAATGAACATTGCATGGCTACTATGGAAGTGCGAGTTCCCGTTGTTCAGTTAGGAGAAGTTTTAGAGATAATAATTAAAAGAGAGCATGAAAGTAGAATGATTAAAAAATAAACCAAACAGGAGCCCAAGACTAAGGAAGAAATAGCTATCAACACCACGCACCTATAGCTAAAAGAGAGGTGTAAATACTCATTATAAACAGCACAGGCCTCCTGGAGAAAGCCAGAGGACTCCGGCAGCTCATTACTCCCTTCTCCCCTCACACACAATTTTATGTATAACATTTCAAAACTGTATTAACGAGGCTTTTCTGTACTATTCTGGATTATGAATGTATAGTATTGTAGCAAGGCCAACAGGTAAGATCAGACAACAGTTAGAACAATTGCCATTGCCATTCTTGCCTGCAACTTTTCTGGTGTGGAGACTGCAGACAGTGGCAAGGCTTGTTCCCATGACATTGGGCTGCAGCACACCGACCAGCTCAGGCTCTCAAGGATACAAGGGTCAGATTTGCACCTTTGTATCCTTTCCCTTTCCTGACATCTTCCACAACTTACTTGGGCATACATCACAGGATTTAGCAGTTTTCTACCTTGTTCCAGGAAGAGATCTCTGCCCTTATTTGTAAACAATGCAGGCATTTTCATGAACGTTATTGGTATCCTAGCTCTGGGGCTTCTATGAACTTTCAAAATCACACTTCAGCCCTGAAAAAAGAAGAATGGTAATCCCTGAAATTATATAACAACTTTTCCTGATCTGATACTATTAGCTGTAAATGGGGGGCAATTCTGGAGCAATAATATTAGAAATGATACTGGGAAAACAGTTAACCTGGAATTTAATCCACAGTGGATCTCAAATTGTCTCACTATATCATTACAGCACATTTCAAAAAAATTCCTCTTGTTTCCCCAATCCACTTCACAGACCACAAACCTAAAAAACCCCACCTATAACAGAAAAATCATGGAATCATAGAATAGTTTGGGTTGGAAGGGAGCTTTAAAGGCTTTCTACTTCTTCCTGGCAACAGTCTTAATTTTGATCCTAAATGGTTTCTGAATTTTCACATGCAACATGTCAAAACATTAGGAACTTGGGGATTTTTAACAACTGAATTTTAGGTTGAAGCTTCAATAGAAGCAACAGTCTTACATTAACAGTACAGAAAATTCTCAGAAGAGTTTGAAAGTACAACTTTTCAGTCTTGTATATAGGAAGACTTGAAGTGACAACCCTTTAATTTTCCTTTGTCAGAATGAAAGATGTAATTTCTGATCAAAAGGTTTCAGCATCTCTAATTTGAAGACTTTCAGAAAGTGTTTTCTCTCAGTACATTTCTGCCTCTGTGGACCAAGGGAGTGGTTAATTTTTAAATGTTTAAGCTTTCCAGGGATAGAAGCTATTTCTGGACCAGCTCTATTGCATATGTTGTGTGCCACTTGATCTTTGTGCCAAGAAAAAGCTTTCAAATCACCTTTCAGATACACAGAAAAATCCAGCCTAATTCTGCTCTTTGGTCCTGGAGTTTAACTTTACACAGGGCTGCCACCAAACTGAGAGGGTTTACATCAGAAATGACAGATGGCAAGATGGTTGCCACCTCTATCAACCCTATCCTGTCACCGGTTCTTGAGTCTGAATGTGCCTGACACAAGGACAGCCCCAGTTTATAGCTGTTAAAGCTGAAAGGATGTATTTTTCATGTCAACAGAGTGGAACAGTTGGTAATTTTTCCAGAGGAGAGATTGCAGCAGGCTGCCAGGCAGTCATCAATTCTGACACGCCATTCGGAGAGTCCCCGTTGCTGCACACCAAATGTCTTATCCCCAGCTCAGGAAAGAGCTGCAAGGTGAACGAGCAGCTGACATGCATAGAATAAGCTGGCATTTCTGCAGCACAGCCATTTTTCTAATGCTCCTTTAAAGATCATAAAATATGCCTAGCCATTAGCTGAAAGTGCTGAGGTTCAGCCAAGGTTTAGTCTCACTTATACACTAATGTGAGGTAAGCATTCATGTACATACATTGAACAACAAGTGCTATGGATACTTCAATTAGTCTGAAACATTTAACACATTTAGGTTTGGAGGTTGAAGGGCAATGCCATGAAAAAGGAGTACAGTAATTTTCTGCCCTTTTTCCCCTTTGCAGCTGGAGAACGAGTGAAGAAGTTGTCTCCTAAAAGGGCAAAAGTGGGCAGGGGGACTTACAGAAATCTATAGTTTGGATAGGGACTACTAAATGTTACATCAAAGCCACATCACCATGTCTGAAGTGAAGGTTTATTTCAGTCCTGTCAGTGAACTCCTCTGGTACACTCCAACACTTGGTGAGCAGGTTGCATCTAAAGGAGAAGGCAGCCCGCCTAAACAGCAATCACCCCTTCCCTGACCATCCTGTCCCCTCATGAAGGCAGCACTGCTCTTAGTAAGTCACTGGATCCCTCTCCCAGGGAGAAAAAGCATCCCTCAGGAAGCAATGTCTTGGCTGTTTGTTGTTTGGGCATGCGTACAGACAACTCTTCTGCTCCTACCCTCAGAAAGTCTCCACGAGGCTGATCCCTACTGTTCTGAGCCATCTGGATACATCAATTCCAAAGTACTGCAATAGAAAAGCAGTCCATAAGGTACTAGAAGAAAATATTCAGTGTGAGCTGGGCAGCAGAGATGGGGTGGAGTAAGTATTCCTCAACAGCTGTCCTGTGCCATTTGTACTGTGCCTGTGGGGTGTGTGGGTATTCAACAGACACGGCTCTCACTTGGAACAAGACCTCATTGACCAGAGTGTTTTACAGTTAATTAAAAACCCAAATCCGTACAAACCCATGATTAACCCATGTAGCTCCCTGCTGTGAGAAAAATATTAGGCTGAACAGGTCACTTGCTACACCTTAAAGGTCTTCTAGCAAAGCCAGACTGCAGGGCCCGCACAGCCTTGGTTCAAGCCCTGCCATTGGCAAGGCAGTCTTTATAGCACTAGGAAGAATAAAATTACAGCAGCCATTATTTTTCATTCTTCACTTAAGAAAACAACCCACCACCTAAAACTAGGCTAAGATAGCTTCCCCTGAAGTACAGTGTATTAAATAAACTATGTAAATTGCACATCCGCCTTTGAAGAATTCACATCTCATAAGCAAGAAGGGCGAGGCAGTTCCTGCAGGAAGTTAGCTCTTACTCTGTTACACGTCTGAGGCAATTCCCTACCGCTCTTACAGAGAGAAGCACGAACAAATCCCAGACCAACACTCTGTGTGATATAATTCCATCCAACAAAAGAGAATTATGAGATTACGCTAATGCGAATGCATCAGTAGGAAAAAGGGTCATCTACTGTCTCGCCTACCATTTTCCTCACAGCATTTCTGTCACCCTGATTTGCTGCTCTTCTGTCTACAGAAGTAAAGGGTAATCCTGTTGTGCAATTACCTCCTTCTCCTGTAATTAATTTGTTGCTTGAAGGAACAAAACTAAATGACTTTTAATTTTGTTTTGAAATAAACTGTGCTTTGCAACTTCTTTTGCAGAAATGAGAAAAGAGCTGTTTTTCTTTTGGATTGTATTGTTCTTCCTTAGCATTGTGTGCTTGGTAAATTATATTAGCACAGCATGAAGTTGGCACAAAATACATGATGCAGTCTCAACTGTAAAATCAAAACTGCTTGGCTAGAAAAATAAAGGATATTTCCTCCGCCCCCTCTATCCACAACATTCAGGGAAGAGGAAAAGCATAGCTTGGCTATGTTTCTTAAATTGTCCTTAAAACACATAGATATGTTCTACAGAAAATTCCTTTTGACTGATGCTAAATGTCTGAATAATTCTGTAAGCTGAGATCAGAAGTGACAAATCTACAAAATTTGCATTAAGTCAGTTTTAACATGACATACATTATACTTTCTTTTCCTGCATTAGAAGCAGCTCACAGACATCACTTCAAAGATTTTTCCTCAACCACTGCAAAGAGTTCTGCCAACCTTATAGACTGGATGGCCAACAAAGAAATCCAGGATCATTGATTCAAGATCTAGGCCTGATATATTCCCAGTCAAAAGGAACAATTTCAACACTTTGTCAGGGTAGGACCTCTTTAGAATGTGTCACTGAATAAATTTGGCTCAATCCACTCAGGAGGTATGTTGTCATGAAACACCTCTTTTGCTGCTCCCATAAGACATGTCTGGATTTCAGATAAGTTCAGAAGCCCAGAAGAAAAAGATTTCCATTAAAATAGCCAAAATTTTCTTTTGGATCAATTTGATGTTGAATAAGTGTTTTTCCTGTTCAAGTTTTCAATGGACAAGAGGAGTGGATATGATGAAACGTCAAGCAAAAGCATTAAAGAAGCTTTATATCATTTTTATTGAAGTTGTCTTGGAAATCCTCTACTCCACAGTTAAATCCAACTTTGAAATGCTGACTATTTCACATGGCAGGGCTTCATTCATGTTGAAGGTCACAAAAATGCAGTTATCTCAAACTGACCCTCCATCTTATCTTGCTCACCCTAGCAATAAGCAAACTCTTTAGAAAACTGTTAGCTGAAGTTGCCTATGGCACTGAACCTTGAATGCAGCTGTTTTGGCCCTGAAATAAGCACATACTAAAGAAAACTGCAGATTTTTGATTTGGATTAAGACCTTTGATACCCTTCATTCAATATCTTAAACACTCATGGATAATGTTGAAACAGAGTAGGGCAGAGGACTCCCAAATTTGACGGAAAGAAGTGAGGATTTGGCCTCACTTCAGGTAGCACCCCATGAAGCAGGTCCCCCACCTTGGGCAGGGGAACAAAGGTGAGTCAATCAAAGGTCCTTGATAAGCATCTGCCTTTCCGCAGATGAGCACACACATGAACCGAGTGGGGCTTCTTCCCAAAAGACAGCAACCTGTGAGGTTTTTTTGGTCAGGAAGACTCCAAGAGGTCTTAGAGTTTTGACACTAGCAATAAGGATGTTAGGGAATAAGTATGGAGAGAAAAAGTGAGTGAAATTTGAACACAGTCTCCAGGTTTAGTAAGACACTTCAACAGCTACAATGTAGAGGCAGGGAGGTGAAGAATACTTCACCACCACGACTGAAAAAGTTGCCAGAGTTTTAAGTCCACTCAAGGATAAGCAATATAAAAAAGAAAAACAATTAAGGCATGTGTAGTCATAGAGGTACTACTTCTGCTACATGATAACATATGATGATAACATGAGCCTTGGAAAAAAAAAAAAAGGAAAGCAGCTAATACAATAGTGGCTGGCTGATATCTAAGTCATAAAAGGCCTTCAGAACGAAAGAATTCCCAGCAAAACAGTTAAAGAGTACATAGAGGTGCTCTAGAATTTCCTAGGTGTCTCAATCTCTTTCTTTTTGCTAGCATTCTTCAAGGAAGAAAAAATCCTCACTTGTTTTGACAGCCTGGCCCTTATTTTTAAACCTGAGCTTATTCACTAGAGAGGAGCAATTAACCTTCCAGCACAAGTACCAATTCATATACTTAAGAAATTGCATCGAATGAGTGATGTGCAGTCTGAAATTCGACCACACAAATGTTTTAAGCTCTTGAACAGACTAATGAAGGTAATTATTAGGACAAAAAGACATTCTCTGAGGGAGCCTGCTGAACTGAAGGCACCAGCCTAGCCACAGGAATAGCTCCTCATTACGTACCACAACACGGCACAATAAGCTGGCATCCACTGAAGCAGAGAACTTCAGCCCAAAATACTTCTAAAAGAGGTAGCTTTTCTAAAGAACTGCTTTCAGACTGTGTACCTTTCTATTAACCTGCAAAGCAACATGGTCAAAGAGCATAACTGAGCAAATTGGATGAGAGGTCTGACAAATCCTTCAATCCCATGGCAGTTTAGCAGTTTACTATAATTCACTTGGCAAGAAATATGGAGAGCTTAGCCACTACCTGGAGTGCAGGTTTCAGTCTCATCAGCACAGCCAGTCAGGGCATTTCCAGAAAAACCTCACCATACTTGACAAGAGCTACGTGTACTGCAGGGACCACCAGCAGTGAAGGCATTTTTGTCCTTCAGGAAATCACTTCATGCTGCTGATGTGCATGTCTTTTAAAAAGACTCTGACTAATTTCTTCTCTTTTTAATTTTTTTTGTCTAGTCTTAGAGCTGCACTTGCCCAGCAGTGTTAAGCCACAATCAGGGGGAGTTTGAAAAAACAAGAAGTTCCATATCTGTTTATTTGCAAGACTTTCACAGAAGATTAGCAACAGTCGCCTACAAAACCCAGAGGAACTTTGTGTCAGAAGGAGATCTAATAAAATACACATTGAATTTTGAATTCAGGCAAGCGCATTTTTTACCTTCCCCAAGAGGGGAAACAAAGCTGCTGCTACAGCACAATGTGTTGGTGTTCCATTTCAGAGCTATATGCAGAGAGACTAATGTTATCTTTGCAGAAGCATCATTAGCAAGCTGCCCAAAAGACTGAAAAATAGAGTTTATGTGGGGCTGCATACACACACACACATAAAAATTTATATTGAAAAAGGCCTGAAGAAAATTGGCTGCATTCCAATTTTAAGTAGAAAAATAAATTCCACAGACTAGAGAATTATTCTCACAGTTTGAAAGCTGGAAAATTTTCTGTATTTTTATGCAATATTTTCTAAACTTCTTTTATTGTTCTGAAAGATGACAGATGGCAGAAATGTTTCAGTGTATGTTTGATATTGTTATTAATGATGAAGAAACTGAAGAAAATACTACATTAGTGCATTCTGATGGACTCTGTGGGCATGGTTAGGGTACCAATTTGATTAAAAGACTGAATCCTGGCCTAATTCAATTATTCCAAGGAATTTAATTACTCTCTCTTGCTAGAGAGGGTATGCAAAATTGTGCAAATTGGGAGATCTCCATACTCAACTCCCATAGCTAGGTGAGAAAACATTACCTAAAACAGGCTCTCTCTGAAACTGTATATTAATCAAAACTTAAAAATCTAGAGCAAGAACTGAAAGATATTGAACCAAAGTGATCTTCAAACGAGTTACTGAAACTCTAGATCAGTCACATCAGCTAGATAATCCAGGTCAGCTGGACTTCATTGAAGATACAACAGCTAGGTGTGAGCTATACCCAGCCTATTTAATCTGAGTGCAGAATTTGCTGTAATAAAACAAAGCAGAAAGTTTTTGAGGGCAGTAGAAGGTTTTGAGACCCTACCTTTTTTCCCTACTGCTGATTTTACAATCAAAATAATATGCTGTAACTTTTCCTTAAATTGAAGGTCCCCCAGAAGATGTTGTTTAGAAACTCCCTTTTCAGAGGGTGCTACTGAGCATTTCAATGCCAGGTACCTCCTCTGCTCTGAGCTTTAGATACTCATTACAAATCTTCAGATCAAGTTCCTTGAAAGAGATGTGAAAATCAGATAAACAGAACAGGGTAAAAAAAAAAGGAAAATATATTCTCAGATTTTTGAAAATTGCTTAACAATCTCACTCACTTCTCAAAGTATTGGACACTAAGTTACATTTTCATGGATCTCAAATTAGACACATTAACTAAATTCTGAACTTCACCTTCACTTTAGTTAGACTCATTTTGTGCTGATGCTTCTAAGTCGCTCTATGCTTCTGAGAATCGGACTCCTTTTTTTTTGCAGGGTACAACGTCCTTCTCTTTCCCTCTTCATCAGTTGCCACACTGAGTCCCTGGAGGAGAAATCAAGCACCAGCAGGCTCACCTGGAGTACACACATCCAGGCAGTGAGACCCTCTCAGCAGAGTAAGACAGCAGGACACAGAGCTGAGTGCCTGAGGCAGGAACTCCAGTTTGCTGCAGCACTTGGGATGCACTTTGGCTTTGGGCAATTGGTTCCTGCAGCCACCTAAAGCTTCACCCTTGGAGGCCAGAGGTGCATCAGCTCTTCTTCCCAGCTTGTGCTGCCCCGTTACACTGACTGCATGTTTCCCAGTCTGGGTGGTAATTTAGTACTATGGGAACACAAATATAAACTGTGCATGACAGGGATTGATATCACATGTCACACAATCCCACATTTTTAGACACTATTTGCAGTTAGGGTGTATTTTGCTGACCACTGGTGGGACAAGCCAGGATGGGAGAGCCCAGCAAACATGCCAGGATTAGCAGAATAGAGCTGCGCTCTGTCTCATGTACACCAGGGTCAAGCTAGCCAGGAGGAACAGGGTGCATGGAGGGCTAGCTCTTGCTGGGAAGGGGTAGAAGAGAGCATGCCTACATCCAGGGATGCTACAAGAGCTGAGAGAGTGCAAGAGAATAGTGTTCTACACATGCACCCAGACAGAGCAGCTAAAAATGGGCAGCCTCCATACTTCAATGTAACTCTTTAAGTATCACTATCAAGGTCTACCTGTGCCTGATTTTTCCAAAGAACGACAAGAAGGAAATTGATAACTCCTCTCTTCCCCGCCCCAGGACAAAACACTTTGGCACCACTGATGGGAAAAGGGGAGCAGGGTAGAAGACAGATTCTAGTTTTTCTTTCATTGGGTTTGCAAAGGAAATCACAACTATTGATAAATGTGTTGCCAAACAGGCAATGTATGTTTACTCATTCTGGCTCATTTGTCTTCATGGAACCCACCAGAGAAAATTAATCTCCGGGCTGGAAGTATGCCACTGCCAGAGCTAAACTCCCCCAGCTTGCCTTCAGGGGATTCCTCGCCTTTCACTGTGATTGAAGGCCTGTACTGCACAACTGAGCTGCACCTCATTAAATTAGCACTGAGCAGACTTCACAGAGCTGCCTCCTTCCCAGCACCATGAGAGTCAGAGCTTGCTGCTGCCATGAGGAATGAGCTGCCGAATGTCATGGAAACATAGACATTTAGCTGTAATGAAGAGACACTCAGGTCAATAATTTCTGTGCCTCCCTCCCCTAATGAATCAGAAAGGGATAATGTCCTCATTTTGGTTTCAGCAGCCTGGCTTGTTTCTGCTGGTTCTAGATGACTTCTACCAACTCCAAGAAAAACTGGGCATGCGGAAAATTCTTTGACTCAGACTTGGGTCAGTGTGAAAGGCTTCATTAGCAAAGCCTACCTCTTGCCAGAGTGTTCATGCACTTTGCATTAAGGCACATATTTTAATACATCTGCAGACTTTATTCCACAGATTTTGTAGAGCATGGTGGAAGGAAGGAAATTAAATGTTGGAGGCATAGCCTTTAAAATGATGTTCATCTTTGGAGGCCAACCTTTCCAAATAAAAGGAAAACAGCCTCATGAACAGCTACCGAGAGCAAGGATAAGGCAAAGCAGTTCCCTGGTAATCCTGTTTCCAAATCCAAGTGTAAAACACATTGTTTATGAGGCTGAGTAGCTCAAAGTAGCAGATAAAGACTGTTTTCACCAGTTGCCATTCACTGTGTTGCCTCAGCTTAGAGAAGTGAAGCCTAACAGCCTGTAAGGAAAAGGATTTCAGAGTAAGTGATGCAAGGATTATTGCTGGCCTTAGGAGTTTAAGCTGAGCTCTTCTCACACTCTTCCTGGAGAAATGCCCACACTGAAAATGGTGGTCCAAGCAGTATGAGGGTGAGGGGCTGATTAACATTGTCATTCAGTCCTGAGATTGAGCCTGCCGTGGGAGAGTCAGATCAGTCTGTCAGAGCTCTGCCGCTGGTACCAAGCAACTCAGTGCAGCAGATCTGGAGGCCCTGCTCTTCACTTTTTGTCCCTTTCCATCATACCAGCATACACCACAGAGAGCTTTAAAGGGCAGTTCTGGAGATAGAAAGCCTGTTCACATCATACCCCACGTTAGTGTCCAGTTTGCTTTCTGCATTGCCACTCAGAGCCCCGCTACAATTCTGAGAGGCCTGTGAAGTGAGACACTCTGGCACTGCATTCATGAGTCTCAGTAGGACTTCCTTCTGAAGGCATCAACTCAGCTGCAAACAGATGTTTTCACTCAGCCTACAAACACAGCATTAGTGTGTCTCAATGCATACTGCTGCCTCCCTGCTAGAGCACAGCTCAACCTATATGGTTTGTCATAAAGAATGCTAAAGTTTTCTTGCTATTAAACATTGTTCTCATCCAATCAGAAATATTAGAGAGGTCTTGAACACCTTCAGAATATCCAGAGATTTATCCTTTCAAGTTGTGGCATCTCCTTCTTGCAATTTAGCTATTGAACCAGATCTGCTGCACAGCCAAGGACAGGCAACCAAACACTGAGCCACATGCAGGCTGTGAAAAACGAATGTGCCAATTTCACTACTACTTTGTCTCAAAGACCACATCCA
This sequence comes from Edolisoma coerulescens, assembly GCA_013397115.1. NCBI lineage: Eukaryota > Metazoa > Chordata > Aves > Passeriformes > Campephagidae > Edolisoma > Edolisoma coerulescens. Next base: position 413,536 of record VWZW01005683.1, read on the forward strand.
AAACTCAAAAACTTCTCTTGCTGAACAGCCCAGCTGTTACCTCTGATCCCTTTATCAGACCAGGCCTTCTGAGATTTTTCCCATCTAGTGGAAAAGAGATGAACTGTGAAGGGCACCCTGCCTTATCCAACCTGCAACAACAGCAATGCCTTCAGGTGGCTTCCCCCCAGCTGAACTGAGCCTGATAAACACAAATGGAAGCTAAAGAGTAGAAACAGACATTATACATCAAAAAAGCATAAACTCACATTTAAAGAGAGAGCAAAGAAACAGCCAAGGGAAGAACTTTACTCATATCCTGGCTTGTAGCAATTACTTCCTCTCTAGTGCTTTGGGAGCCCATCTTTTTATATTACTTGAGATGACTTCTGCTGTTTCATTCACTTCCCACCAATTTACTGACTAGCAAGAAGCAACTTGAGCACTTTCTGAAGATCAGCAAAAATACATTTTTGCATTGCCTACTACTACTTAAAAAAAAAAGGCAAAGAAATAGGAGGGACCTTCAAGCAAGAGTTGGAGAGACAGCTCAGCCAGTATGGGCTGCAAATCACTTTTTGACCTGCAACACGCCCAGCTGAATTACACTTATCTCTCTGCCTCACTGGCACAGTGCTGAAGAGGCAAATTGCCCTGGTCTCATTGGGGCTGTTTCCTATTCAGAAGTTAGGACCAAAGTACTCATATTTAAGTTTTATCTTTCTCACTAAATTCCTAAGTGCTTTTGCTCAGCTAGTTTACTGCTTTCAGTAAATGGGCTACTTGAAACCAGCTGAAACTTTAAAGTCAGGATGAGGCTAAGGCATCTGCACAGAAAGGGTTTCGGGCAGACATGTTTTTATAAAGGCTTTAAACCAGTATGTTCAATTAATGGTTCTATCAGTTTTCAAGGTTTTTGTGATGCCTCCTCACAGGGGGAAAACATAAATATTTCAGTGGGAAAATGAGCCTTTCCTAGACTCCTTTCAAAAATGTTTTCGATAGGAGCCACAGTCCTTTGGAGCCTCCTGGGAAGGAAGCTGTGAGTTTGGCTCTTCTCACCAGAGCCCTGTTCAGCATAAAATGAAGATCACAGACAGTATCTTTCCTATGTGGTTGTAGTCATCCTTGGTATCTCAGGGTATGTCAGCAGCACCCCCATGCACCATGGCCAGACCACCAGCAAGGCACAGGTCAAAGGCAGAAGGTTGAATCCCCAGTAACAGGTACTGGGTCCCAGAGTATCCCAGATCCCCTGCTCTTGTCTCCTAGTTCTTATCCTGAAGCACATTTGTTCAGCAATTTGGATTTTTTTAAAAGCAGAAATCTCATGCTGTACTAATAATTTCACAGGGTCAGAACCATGACACCACTAAAACACATCCAATCTGGAAGCTGGAAGGTGAGAGCCAACTTCACAGCTGCAGAGAACGGAACATTTACCAAGAGACTCTGCAGTTTTGAAGAGCACTGTAAGACACAAGGAACAGGCACATTGAGAGACAGTACAGCTTTGCTCTACCAACCACTGCACAGCCAGTGACACAGAGCTCTTTCTGCTTCCTGTACCACCACACAGCAGTCTGTCTCCAATGTGCCAGCAGTTCCACAGAATCCAAACAACCAATGGTACCTAAAATATAAAACACTTTCTTCGTAGAAGTATATTTCTCTAAGGATGAAGACCCACCCACACCCACCTTCCCTGGCTTCCTTCAGGAAAACTACCTCAGAGACAGATTAAATATCTGTAATTAACTACTTTCTTATCAAACTCCATTGCTTTAAGTATTTGAAAAGTAGGGTATAATTTAGTCAGCACACATAACATGCAGAACAGCTCCCTCACTGACACTAGGTAAAACTTTAATATTCAAATCATAGTTTTATGAATGTAATTACCCATTCACACCATAGTGCATTTCTTGCTGGACAAAGCCTCTATTATGGACTGAAATGTTGGAAGCAGAAAAAATATCTGTGCTGACTTTTTTAGAAAATAAAGAGGAAATTTGCACTGAAATAAATGCTTCCTGAACACGTGTTAAGAGGGATTTACTAAACAAGAAGAACAAAGATTTCTGAGGAGCAAGCTAAGGAACATAAACATATCTTCATATATGCTTGTTATAATGCATAGTACACTGCCAAGGTTATAGACACTTGTTATATATAGTATTTGCAAGCATCTAGATGAAATCACTATATCAAAGGGAACATAATTGGGCAATTATGAAGCGTTTTGAAAGACTGAAGTTTTATGACACAGTTACCCTGAATGCTCTTGCACTGTTCTTAGAATGAATATTTTATAGGTCCTTTTCCACTTCCTAAGGCTCCTGTATCAGGCTTCAGAAGAAAATCCCTCCGCCCTTCAGGTTTCACCATCTAATTAGAACATCATGCTCTCCCAGCATAAACAATTTTATTTAAGAATAGATAATTACAAACACTGAATTTCTCAATGAACAGACGAGTTCAGTTTGACAGGCCAGCTCCCATGATTTCAAATGGACAAATTCCATCTAAAAAAAAAAATACACAAGAGACATCAGGGGTCTCCTTCCTTCACCTAATGGGACCATGGTGCCTACGCCCCATGGGGAATTCTGTAATAGCTTTGAAGGCTTAACTGACAGGCTATTAATTCCATATTTTCCACATCAGCTGCTTAAATATTTAAATCTATTGACACTTCTTAATGATATTGCTGACTGCTGAAGGTTCAGCTTTCTGAAGGCACTTACTCGCTGCCCAGCACCCTGCTGTAGAAGCCCTGTGGGAAGCCAGCAACCGAAGGGTTAAAGCTGGAGACGAGGGGCGTACACACACAATAATTGTAACTAGCCCTTGTTTAGGCCTGATTAAGAAGCATAGCAGATCATTTGTGAAGCAAGTAAAAAACTCCAAATGAATTTGATGCGTTCCTATATGGCATGGCTAAGCAGAGGGGCTTTACCAAGTTCAAGGAGAAATGTGAGAAGGCAAATGGGGTTAAACAGCTTAGATGGCAGCTGTTCCTGTCCCTGAAAAGAAAATGTGTTCAATTATTCATGTTCAGCTTAAACTAACAATGAAGCCAGCTTCAACAGAGCAATTCTTCTGCATTATTCATACCATGGAGAGAGCAGAGTCTCTGCAATGAGGTGTTTTTGCAGATGGATGAAGCCTACAAATGGTGCAGAAGCTGGGCTTCTTCATAAACTCAATGTAGAGAGTGTGTGTGTGATATAAAAATATAAAAAATATCCATTGAATACTCCTGTGAGCAAATAGATAAGGCTTACGTCATCTGGAAGCTAGAGAGGCTTAGAAACATTATTGTGGCAAATTTTAAACCATCACAGAATGGTTTGGGTTCGAAGAGACCTTAAAGCTGATCTAGTTCCAACCCCCCTGCCATGAGCAGGAACACCTTCCACTAGACGAGATTGCTCAAATTCCCATCCAACACTTCAGGGATGGGGCATCCACAACTTCTCTGGACAGCCTGTTCCAGTGCCTCAGCACCCTCACAGTAAAGAATTTCTTCCTAATACATAATCTAAAATTACCCTCTTTCAATTTAAAGCCATTTCCCTTGTCCTATCACCACATGCCCTTCCAAGAGGTTCCTCTTCATCTCTCTTGTAGTTCCCTTTAGGTACTGGAAGTTGCTGTGAATTCTCCCTAGAGCCTTCTCTGCAATTCTCTCAGCCTTTCCTCATAGGAGAGGTGTTCCGTCCCTCTCATCATCTTCACAGCCTTTCTCTGGGCTCATTTGAGCAGGTCCATGTCCTTCTAAAGTTGGATGCAGCACTCTGGTGTGTCACCAGTGCAATGTAGAGGGGTAGAATCCCCTCCCTCAACCTGCCAGCTGCACTTTTGGTGCAGCCCAGGATACTATTGGCAAGTATCATCAGGAAGAAGCAATGCAGTTCACATCTCAGGTGTCTGGTCATTGAATCTGTTATTCTGCAGGACACACCAGAGAAAAGTCCATTTCATGTAGTGGTTATTGCATCACAACAGGTCTTTTGTGGTCATTTATGCTTAGCTGAAAGGCCAGGGGTTCTCAGTTTCTCCAAAGACCCCCCCAGGTTAGTCTTCAGAGCAGCTTCAGCAGACAGCAGCATGTCTTTGCTACATCTCTTGAGGAATTCTAACAGCTGAGCTCTTCTAGCTGTCAACAGCTGGAGAAATTGCTCAGGTCTCTGAAAATTACATGGGGGGGGGGGCAGCCAAGGTAGTACACCTGCAAAGGAAATTCTTCAGAGGTTATTTTGTGAGTAGGAATTTCAAAGATGTCTGGAAGCATCGCGTCGCTTGCTCATCACCGCAGAGCGGAGCTCTCCTGCGACAATTACAGGGCCCTATTCAATGGGAGCACCACGCAATCCTGAGTGCTTCATCACTCCATCACCCAAAGCAGGACCTGCACCTCTCACAGCCATCCCTTCCATTCGTCTCCAAACTTGGTGTTCTTCAGAGTAACATCCTACATGGATGCATCCATTAGACCTCAAAGTTCCCTACAGAAGTTGTCTGGTTTAGCCACAGAGTGTAACAGAGAACAGGCTGCAGAAACACAGGACGACTCTGAGCAGGCCAGACTGAGCCCTGTTCTGCAGGCAGATGCTCTGAAGTGCTGTCAGCAGAGCTGAGAGGACAGTTTTCCAGGGAACCTCAGATGATATCCCTCAAAGTGGCACAGACTGCGATGGCTTCCTTTCAGTCCAGCTGATTTTTCCAAACACCACCCCAACTCTGCATGAGAAATCCTGCCTCCATTTCTAGTCTGAGGAAAGCAGCTGTATAACAAAGCCTGATCAGTAAATCCCACCACTCTTTGCAAGCCAATACAGCCTCTCTGGGATATGCCACACATTTATTTATAACCACAGGTGTGCAAAGTCAGCTACAGATATGTAGCTGAGGCAAGCAAGGAGCTCTGAACTCCAGAAAGGAAGGAAATGTGGATGAAAACAGATCACTGACTACAGTCATGTAGGACTTGGCATCAACACAGCCCTCGAGGTGCATGGAGAAATATAAGTGTCCTACCATAAACAGGTATCCAAACCAGAGAGCTCACAAAATAATACTTGGCATTGCGATGGAGAGAGAATAGGGCCAACCTATAATGACACATCAGACCACAGATGACAGCAGCTCTCTTTGGTACTTCATGTTCTGTGAAAGACCAGAGTCAGAGATGGTGCAGGCCTGTAATCCAGAGCGGGGACCTTAAGGTGACCTCCTGCAGCCAGTGGATGTCCATGCACAACCAACAAGGCACAGCAGAAACCTTGCACTGCCTCCTCTGCATTACTCAGCTCCAGGGAACACCCCGTGCACACGATTTTAGTGACTGGTGTCACAGTGCAAAGCTCATTTACCCCTTCTCAGCCTCATCCATGACACATAATCCCTTATTCCTACTCAGTGGTCTGCACAACCACACTTCCTACCAACTCTGAAGTTCTTCTAGAGCCGCTTTATTTCAGAGGCTGAAGTTTGCCCTCTGCAGAGCAGACTGAAAACGTCTGTGGAAATTTCTGCTTCCAGCCCAAGCCCAGTCTTTGGGATGCAAAGCACTTTGAGAGTGAGAGCCAGGATTTTAATCAAGATTTAAGTCACAGACCTCATGCCCTCCCTGCAATTAGTCACCCCATTAACCAATTATCCTCACTGCTGGGAGCTGGAACTCGATTTTTAGCCAGACTTTGTCTCACTTCAGGTGCCAACCACTGTGAATCATAATTTTCTCTTGGGTTAGAGAGCCATCTAGCAGTGGACTCATCACGTTGCAGACTCCAATAGCACATTGATCCTTTTTCATATAAGCATACTAAGCATGGATTTTGCTACATACATTTTCCTGAATTAACCTCAAACATTTTCTGAACCTTTCCAGACTTCCTCCACCACCAATTACCCTTTCTGAAATGTAGGCAACATAGACTGATGAAATAAAAGCATTCAGGGACTTAATAAGAGGTGACAGCATTATTATTTTACATGTTATCATTTTACTGATTTGTTAATTGCAGGATTGCCTCTCACTACCCAAAGCAACTGATTTTCAGAGCTTTATGCATTTTCACATCATATGTTCCCAGCATGCTACACAGTAGATTGATCTCTCATTAGGTTTTTATTGGAATCACAGTATTGTAGATGGATTTTCAACATTCCACCTGAAGTTTGTGTAAGATATTTTACGGAAAATGTTTTATTGCCAAGAGGAACCCAAGCTAAACATAGCAACATCCTGTCTTTGCATGCGTACTGCAGGAAAGAGCACACCCTTCCCTCAAGGGCTTCTAGACCCGGCTTCTCCTCCCCACCAGCCTTGGCATAAACCACACCACTGAAACACAGTGGCAGAGCACGTGTCTGGAACAGAGGCTTTCATCCCCCAGCAGCACGCACACTTGTTTTAGCAGCATGATTACAATAGCAGGAGTGTAAGCACCAGAGAAAGAGGAAAAGGAGAAGGAAAAAATAAGTCAAGATCCAGAAGGGAGCTGAGCCCTGGTGCAGTGAGAACACGGTCAAATACATATCTGTTTTGGAGATGTAGTTGTCATTCAGACAAGTGACAGGTCCCAGTCTGGTTTTATTCCTAATCTTTGAATATACTCATTGATGTGGGTAACCCTAGACTTGCACAAGCCAGAATTCATCCTTGAGCATTTAAGAGATATTTCTGACAATGCACCAGTCCTCAGGCAGGCACAGACCTGATACGAACAGCAAAGCAGAGGGCAATGCAGCTCTTCCCCTCTGGGGCCCTCATCCACTTCCACATCCCTGCTTCCTCCACTACTGAACACAACACAAGCTGGCAACACTGCCACAGAGAAGGGGACAGTGACTGCAAAAAACTAAACTCATTATGGCCCCACAGTCAGAAGGTCAGACATGTAACAGGCATCAAAGACACAAGTCTGGGCTACTCTGACCTCAATTTTATTATTTATTTTAACAAAGAAAGATTCTAGGTCTTGAATTTTTTAAGGACAAAACAGATACTATGATGGAAGATTATGGGTGCAGGAAATAAAAATGTAATTTTACAATTAAAAAATGTGTAGGGTGATGATTAACATGCTCAGAAGTAATTTTTTTTTCCTGATGGACATGATGGTCCTAATTTTTTGCTTTCTTTGTTTTAGCTAATATTGTTACTACAAACATATCTGTATCCCAGCTCTTTTGCATATGCTTCTCCCTACACTTGGCTTATTAATGGAATAATTTAAATCCTTCAGATCACTAACCAGCCACAGGATCCAGGGATCACTTCTGCCCCTGCGATTCCCCTAACTGCACAGTCTTCTTGCAAGTATAAGTTACTGAATTTCCTTCTATGCTGAAAGGAAAAAAACCCACAGTTTACACAGAATCAAAAGTTCTCTCTTCTCTCTAAAGCATCTTTTCTTTGAGGGAGCTCACATAACAGAGGTTAATGCCTCAGCATCTTTTAAAGAAGAAAACAAAGCAATTTCCACTGGCGTTTCTGAGGGACAGCTCTTGCCTGTCCCGGTGCACACTCACTGCCTGTCTGTACAGCCCAGGCAGGGCCGAGCCCTTTGCTCCTGCCATCAGCTGTGCAATTCCCCCTACTCGCCTCCATGGAATCACAGAACAGGTTGGGTTGGAAGGAACCTTCAAAAGTAATCTAGTTCAGCCCTGCCCTGCAACAAACATCTTCAAAAAGCTCAGATGCCCTGAGCCCCATCCAACCTGGCCTTGAATGTTTTCAGGGATGGGGCATCCGTCCACCTCTCTGAGCAGTGTTTTACCACCCTCATTGTAAAAAAAAATATTCTTTCTATAAATTTACCCTCTTTTAGTTTAGAACTATTATCCCTTGTCCTATTGCAACAGGTCCTGCCAAAATTTTTGTCCCCATCTTTTTTACCAGTCCCCTGCCAGTATTGAAAGGCTGCTATAATATCTCCCCAGATCCTCCCTTCTGCAGTCTGAACAATCCCAGCTCTCAGCCTTTCCTCATGGGAGAGGTGCTCCAGCAATGATTATCCTCATTGCTCTCCTCTGGACCTGCTCTCACAGGTCCATGTCCTTCTCATGCTGAGGCCCCAGAGCTGGATGCAGCACTGCAGGTGGGATCTCACCAGAGCAGAATAGAGGGCCAGAATCCCCTCCCTTCTCAACCTGCTGGCCACGCAGCTGCTTGTTTTCCTGGAATAGCAGCACTTGTTTTCCCAGCAACAGCGATCCAGAGGCACCATCTAGTGGTGTCTAGGAAACCCAGGCTTTCACTTAGTTCCAGCTTCTGAGACCTACAGAAACAGTTTGTGTCATCTGCTAAGTGTGCACCCTCCACCTCCTTCCAGACAGGGAAGGAAACCTAACACAGGATAGACAGGAAGCCATGCAGAGAGAGGTTTGACAAGCAATTACTCACCAGAGTCACAGACAGGCTCTAGACTAAACTAAGCTACACAAAAAGACTCAGCTGGGTGTTCAGTTGAGGGAGCACAGCACAGAGATGTTACTCCTGGACCCTGCCCTGGCTTCCAGAGCCACAAATGGCACTCCTAGACCCAAGATCTCCCTTGTCAAGACAAGGGCTTGCAAATAAGTAGGATTCTCATGCCAGATCCTGACACCAAAACCCAAGTGGTTTTGTCAAAAGGAGCGACTCCATTTGATAATGTGGCCATTTAATGCAGAACTCTGTATGAAGACTGTATGACTCCTATTGTTTTTAAAGCCTCAACTTTTTCCCTTTAACAGCTACTTGTATTCCTCATCCTATCCCTCTTCAGGAAAGCCGAAAAAGCAGATGCTGATATAAAGAGAGAAACTGCACCTCACCTAATACTTAGTATTTGCAGTTTATATTTAGTTTTAAGCACTCAAACAAGTTATCTTTTTCTTGCATCCAAAGCACTCCACACAACAGGGTTTTTAGTCCCCATTGCCTTTGCCTTTTATAGCTGTGAGTATTTCACATACAAGCCTTCTTGAGCTGAAGAAAACATGCTGCTCTATAATTACACAACCCTGCACAGTACTGGAAACAAAGTTTTCACACTTAGTTGTTTACATACGGTGTTCTCATATCATCTGGGGACAATAATGCCCAGCTTCTTTCAGTAATGCTTGAGCCAAGAAAAGAGTGAAGAGTTTTCTTGCAGGCATTTGCCTCACTTTGTGTCTCAGTGCAGAGTTGAGCTGGTTTTGTGCACATACATCTCTGAGTTCTCTGCCACTTTTCCCTTCTCAGTGGTTTACTCTTTTCTGGCACTGACATTTTGTACAGTCAGCTACCACCACTGTTACTCTGGCCCTTACTCTCCATAAAAAGAAGAAAGCAGCTCCTTTACTCTTTATATTGTCTCTCCAAAGACATTTTCATCCTGTAGACGTATTTATTTAAGGAATATAAAAACAAACGTCATTTCGCCACCTGTAACAATGAATATGAATTTTTCATTTCTTTTCAGTGTCCTCTGCAGATTCTGCACTAGAAGCACTGTCCCAGGTTCATCAGGTTTTTGTCAATAAACCTTCCAAAATTGTTGAACTATCAGGGTAACACTACAGCCACACTTCGATCTGTCTTGAGTCAGACTGGCCTCCCTACTAGAGCCTGCAGGAGCCCTTCAGTGTCAGCCACTGTGATCAACAAGGGCAGGATCACAGCACAGTCAGAGTGGGAGGAGCACAGAGAATCTGGATGCTGCCAGTGTGAGAGCTGAGCCCAGTGGCTGGCTCCAAACTCAAGACAGGAGGAAGACAGACTATGGAGTGGAAGCTTATGACTCCATCTTTGGCTTCTTGACAGGCACTCGTACAGCTTTCACCTCCACACTAGCAGGGGTCAGGTGTCTGCACCATGGTTATGCTGGGAGCCCTCTTTCGGTATTCAACTGTGGTCAAAAGCAGGTCTGTTTCAGTAACTGTGGGTATCAAAAATAATAAACAGCTTTACAGGGCTATATATTTAAATTCAGATTGAAAAAAACCACCAAACCCTAAAACTGAAAAAAACCCCAAATCCTACAGATGCTTCTATAGGATGGCAAAGTGCAGGTCCAGGATTGCCTCTCCTACTCTTCTGCAAAGGAGCTGAAATAGTTGAGCTGACTCTGTCAGGAGTATATTCAGCCAGAAGCAGGTACCCACCATGGAAGACAGCAGCTTAAACAATTTACTGATGCTGAAAGCAACAGAAGACCTGCAGATGTCAAGAATGTCAAGAAACCTTAACCATAGCTGTTACCTCCTGCACAGCCTATAATTAGATACCAGAGTAGTACCTTATACATACTTAAGATCCAAGACAGAACACATTTTGCTTATTTTTCCATCTCTGCATTCCCATCTGGGCTCTTTGTGTTGATGCTTGCCAGCTTTCTGACAAAGCAATATATCTGTGGCTGATAGTTGATAGGAACCATTGTGAAAATATGTTTGCTTCAAAACCAAAATGCTATTAATTTTTTTTCTCTAAATAAGTCCTGAGAACAGTAAGGTTTAATTTCCTGCCTTCCCCCTCTGCTGACTTCTCTTGTTAACCTCAATTTATTTTTTCACCTCAGCCTGTAAGAGAGCTTTACAAACCATGGTGTTATTTCAACACTTATTTTTCATTCTGGTGCCTGGCTTGGGAAGACATCAAATAGAGTATTCTGCATTTGTTTTTTAAAAAAGACCCTTTTTTGATGCTGAAGCACACCCTGAGAAGCTTGACTTTAGGCAGCCATTTTTGGATACCATGGCCTAGCAAAGTGCTGCTCAGATTCTTACGCCTAAGGGATGACCATGGCCCTTCTTGGACATCAAGAAACACAGCCCCTGTTTCAGGACACATTTTCAGTCCTGCTCTTTAATCCTTCACAGTAGGGAAGTCACAGAAGTTGTGTGGGCAAGGGTTGCTGCTGTGCACACCCCACAGTGCCCTTGGCACTGCATTTGCAGATAAGGGCAAAGGGAGAACCTGGCTGGAACATGCTCTTACCTGCCTATCCCCAGCTGGGATGCTGGCCTGAAAGTGCCTTGGGGAGTCCGTACAAGAAGTGACATGTTACACCAAGTCAGTGAGAGCAAAATGGCATCAACACTCACAAGCCACTGCTTGGGGAAGCAGGTGGTGGCCAGGCTGGGAGGAAACCCACCCTTCCCCCCACCAAAACAGCAGGCATCAGGCTGTCTCTCATTTCTTCTTCTGTCTTTTAACAGCTCACTTTGGGCAGCATAGGCTTGAAGAGAGAATTTAACCAGCTGATCAAGTGGTAGTGCTTGTTGGCTGAAGGCTATCAGACCAGACAAGAGGATACAGTGCTATGGTAATGCAAGCACTTCTTTCTCAAGTATCTGCATCACGAAGCCATTTCACCTGTCTTGGGTCTCCCAGAGAGTTGGTGCAGCAGAAAAATGCTAAAAGGCATCTGAAAAAGTCACTGCACCTAGAAAAAAAAGTGATGCTGTTTTGGGGTAGTATCAGAGAGTACAGCAGGAACTTGAAATTCAGCTCACAACCTGCTAAAAAGCCAGTGAGCACATAGAAGATCTGACTGAGCATTTTCCCTCTTTATGTGACTTAGTGTCAGGTACAAAGTTCAGAGAAGCACAGCATGGCAGTGAAGATGGATATTTCCACACCAGCCATAGCAGTACAGAAAAGCTCCTTAGTGCCTTCACTAAAACTCAGTAGATCTGTGCCTATGCTGGGCCATAAGCTTTCATCTAGCATTAAAAACCCAGAACTACCTAAAGCAAGCAAAGTCCATGTTGAAGGACAACACTGCTCTCTCCCATTTCTAAGAAAAATCAAAGCAGTTTTAAAGTTGCTCCACACTTGATGGAAGAAATCTGCAGCCAGACCCCAACCCAAGAGCTCTGTGTGACCCTGCATTCTGCAGAGGCACAGAATGGCAGAGATACTGAGTTTGGAAGGTGCCTCTGCAGATGGTTTTGTTCAGCCTCCCTGCCCAGACCAGAGCAGAAAAGTTTCTCAGGGCCATGCTTGATGAGGTATTGAGCATCTCAAAGGATAGAGACTCTACCACCTCTCTGGGCAATCTGTTCCAGTGGCCAACCACCCTCACAACAAAAGAGCAGAGCAGAGGTTCATTTGGAAGGGACCTGCAACACTCATCTAGTGCAGTGGCAGGGTGTGGGCTGTGTGTCTCACATGACAGATGCTGATCTCTGCTGTGGTGAAGCAGTTGTAGAGCTGCCTGTAGGAGCCACAGGGTACAGCCAGAGTAAGTTCTGATGACACCACCTGGCAGGCTTTATCTGTGACACAACTTCTGTTGAAGCACCGTCACCAGGCTCTGGATGTGATTATTTTGATGAATAACATTCATACATCACCTCCCTGCTGGAATTTAATTGACACAAGGAAAAGAACATGGAAGAAATCTGTGCTGTGCAGTGACCCAAAGATATATGGGGGCCTACTTGTGAGCTCTGGTGAAAAATGGGAGAATAATAACACCTATTTCGCAAGGTATTTGACTTATGGGCCTATAACTCTTAAATCTTGGCAAACGTGCTCCAGAATGAGTTGAAAATATGAGAAATTGACTGCACACTAAGCATTCTCCCCCTAATGAAAGCAGTGGGGCTTCCCACACCTCTTATTGCCTCCTCCTGCCATTTATCACTGAGCAGAGGAAAGACAGAAGCTCCAGAGCACACAGGTAGAAATACGATCTTGACACCAGGTTTTACACCTCCATCTATCCCTTATTTCAGCAAAGGCTGCTTTACACCATCAGCCTATCCATCAGTCCAGTTCACATGATAGAGGATGCAAAGAGGAGGGAAGAGACAGGATGTCAGGAAAGGTCTGTTTCTGAGGAGGTGTGAGGGAGGAGTAATTTGGACAAAGGAGTTTGTAACTGTGGTGCAGGGCTGCTGTTGGTTGGGGGCTGAGAGGTGACACCCACCCCAATTATTCATGCTAGCTGAAACCACAGGACATGAAGCCCAGTTCCTTTTGCTGCTGCTACTACCACTGGCTCCTCAAAGGGGCTCCAAACCCTTCCCTGTGTTCCAGGGATGGTGCCCAGCCAAGCTGGCTGGGTCTAGAGAGGAGAAAGATCTGTGCTGGGAGACAGCCAAGGAAAGTGGTCTGAAAAAGCTCTGTGAAGGCATTTAGAGATGGAAAAACCATAGATACCTCTTAGGAAATTGGAACCAGTAAAAGTAAGATGTGAGGCCATAGTGAGAGGAACAGAGCAAAAAGGTGAGTTGAGTGCAGGCAGAATGAAGATTTGTTTGCTCGGAATTAATGAAGTATTTTGTCTGCACAGAGCCAAAGGACTATAAAGTTTCAGTCTGCGCTTGTTTTTAACACTTATTATTTCTTGCCTTTATAGCTTGACAGCAGAAATAAAGCAGTCTACCAGAAAACAAGCGAGGCATGAACTGCGATAAGAACAAGGGGAGATCTGTTTACCAGGCAGGATGAACACATAAGTAATTAGCTTACCAACAGGCAGAGACTGCTCAATCAAAAGGCAACATGAGGCACAGAAGACCTTTACTGATGGACACATAAGAAACTATTTCAAGGAGATCAAATTTAAACTCAGCTAACAAGAATTTAATGATGCTGTCATTAGTAATTCAGATAGCTCTTACAAAAGACATCACTTGCATCATCCAAACTTTTCCAAACCATTTTATTATTCATAAACTATTCATCTGGCCCTTTGCAGTGAACCCCAGGCTGACTGGAGATGCTACTGGTTAATGAACATCCTGTTCAGACTTGCTGTGGATGAGAGATGGCCTTAGGCAGAGTCACAAAAGCAATTCTGTGATCTTAAAAAAGATTTTTTCAGCTGAAAAAGAAGTGTGGATGAAGGTCAAAACACAGGTCAGGATGTAGAAGTTAAGAGACTCTCAGTTCTGATCTACCAACGTTCTGTTTGATGCTCGGTAAAGTATGATCTCTGCATGTATTCATTTCAAAAGCTGAAATAATGGTAATAGTTACTTAATTCAAAAGGCCACTGTCATGACTAATCACAAAAAATGTTTATAGAACACAAAGTCTTGAGCATAACACATCAGAGAAATGCAAAGTATTGTTTACAACCACAGAGGAAAGGCTGTTAATATCAAGGCTGCAAATTCAAGCATTTGAAAGCTGGAGATTTTCAAAACTAAGGGTATAGCTAAAATCTTAGTTTGACTTCTCTATTTGCATGTACAAGCATAGAACCATTAAGGCTGGAAAAAACCTCCAAAATCACGAAGTTCAACCTTTGACTGAATACCACCACGTCAACTAAACCAAATTGTGAAGTGCCACATCTACTCATTTTTTGAGCACTTCCAGGGATGGTGACCTTACCACTTCCCTGGGGAGCCTGTTCCAATGTTTAACCACCCTTCCAGTGCAGAACTTTTCCTAATTTTCCTAAATTCAAACCTCTCCGATGCAACTTGAGGCCATTTCCCCTTGTCCTGTCACTGGCTGCCTGGGAGAAGAGGCCGATCCCCACCTGGCTTCAGCCTCCTTTCAGGGAGTTGTGGAGACTGATCAGGCCTCCCCTGAGCCTCCTTTTCTTCAGACTTAACCCCCCCAGCTCCCTCACCTGCTCCTCACTGGACTTGTGCTCCAGACCCTTCCCCAGCTCCGTTACCCTTCTCTGGACAAGCTCCAGCCCCTCAATGTCTTTCTTGCAGTGAGGGGCCCAGAACTGGACACAGGATTTGAGGTGTGACCTCACCAGTGCTGAGTACAGGGGGACAATCCCTGCCCTGGTCCTGCTGGACACACCATTGCTGATACAGGCCAGGATGCCACTGGCCTTCTTGGCCACCTGGGCACACCTGGCTCATGTTCTGCTGCTGTGAACCAGCACCCCAGGTCCTTTCCTGCTGGGCAGCTTTTCAGCCACTCTGCCCCCAGCCTGTAGTGCTGCCTGGCATTGTTGTGTCCCAAGTGCAGGATCTGGCACTTCAGCTTGCTGAACTTCACACAATTGGCCTCATCCCATCAATCCAACCGGTCCAGATCCCTCTGCAATACCTTCCTACCCAGCAGGTCAACACTCCCACCCAACCTAATGTCATCTTCAAACCTACTGAGGATACACTTGATCCCCTTGTCCAGATCATCAATGAAGGTATTAAACTGGACTGGTCCCAAAAGTGAGCCCTGGGGAACAATCCTTGTCACTGGATTTAAGTCCATTCACCACAGCTCTCTGGGCTCGAGCAGGGTGTTACAAGGTACACTGCAAAGATGAGAAGTCATTTCAGGACAGGATATGGCAGCAGCAGAGCACATGCTCTCCCTCTGTCAGCACACACATACAAGGCACCATGTACATACAAAGGGGATAGACTCACTCGTGGGGATGTGAGCAGGGCTGGCCAAAAACCTAAACAGCCACAACCCCCAAACTTTTCTACAAAGAATTAAGTGTTTAAGGGTGTGTGATAAAAAATGATGCTGGAAGTATCCACCCTGGATATGTTACACCTACAGAAAGCAACACAACATTCAGGAGTGTTAGATACAGTGACTGGTAGCACTTCGGCATTCAATTTTGTTAGAATTTGTTTTTTACTAACTCATCCTGATGTTGCTTTTCCTTCTACTGGATCACTTCTTTTGCCACGTGTGTGGCATCCTATACTGCTGCTTTTTGATTTCTATATTTCTTCTTCTACTCCTCTCCTTCCATCCCTTCTAGTTGTCCTTCCTCCTTTTTCTGTTTGCTTTTTCCTCACGCACGCTTCCAGTTTTTCCTCAAAAAAACCTTTCTCCTATCTTTTCCTCACATGCATTTAATCTTTAATGCATTATTTTCCTGTCATCTCTGCAAGCACCCCATGAATGCCCTCCACTTCCACAGCCCAATACTTTCAGTTAAAAACCAGTTTAACTGGCAAGAACTGGGGCAACAGATTAGCATAACTTTGATTACAAACTGCACTATGAAACATAGAAAAAACAAACTAAGAGAGGAAGAAACAACAGATAGCAGAGGCCAAGAGGGTTTGTGATTACCACAGAGCTCAATGAAGCATCTACCTGCAGCCCTGGCAGTCATGCAGCCTGTGCAAACTACAAGGAGGCTGCCCAGAGCTCTGCCTCTTCTTCCTCCTCAATAAGATTTCTGTATGGAATTACCCAGAGGAAAGTTAGGCTCCTGGAGAAGAAATACAACTCAAAGTCGAGCGTGTAGTGAGCAAACTTGATAAGAAATATTGCAGGGGAAATGAAATTTCAAAGAGAGAAATTGGTTAGTGATAAACCTGTCCCACCCAAGCAAATTTTTCATGTCAATTAAGCTTGGGATAGGTCTATTAGGTTTCACTGGAGTTACAACACTGTACATGATATCAAAATTGTCCTATGGTATTTTAAATATTATCCCCTCTTCCCTGCCCTGTTCTCCCTACAGCATGAAAGCGTCTGTCTAAAGGACAAGAGTCACATTTGCACGACCCAAGTAACAGGATTCAAAGTGTGTTAATGATCCAAGCTGTTGCATTTGGCATTTTGAAAGGGCAGTGCTAGGATCTGAGATTACGGGCACAAAGACAGATTTAAGCAAATCAAATTCTCACAAATATTCCCATATAGCCCACTAACTTGAATTACAATGTTTCCAGAGGTGACATTTAACTTGAGCATTTGGAGCAAAAGGACGTGCCTTCCTAAGACAACTTTTTCTTTGTCTTCCTGAAATGATGTGCACTCCCAGGACAGAGGGATAGAGAGCCCACTGCGATAAATGAAGTGGAAACCTCAGTTAAGAACATCAGGTTGTTTCACATAGAATTAAACACTCTTTTTTTTCAGAAGAGTACTGACTTTTGTGCAGGCAGAGAAATCAAACTGAGTCTGAGATAAAACATTGATTACACTGGGCCACCTGCAGAATTATCCAGGAACAACAACTGCAATTTAGATTCACAGCCTGTCTCACCTCAGCTTACTTACTCTAGGCATGCAAGTCACCAGAGACCATCACAAAGCATATTTACATTCCCAGTCTTATATGCCCTTCAGCCAAGCCCATTGCAGAACTCTTGTCTTTCAACCACGAGTAAAGTTTCTGTCAACTGTACAAGCTAACCCAGCTGTGATATATACAGTTTTATTTGGTCTGGCTGTGGAGATAGGAATTAGTTCATTTGGCTCGTTGAAAATCCCGATTGGCTCAGTTTCCCCCAGAGCATTTCCAGAATAACCTGTGTAAAAGATGTTGCAATGACTGCCTAAAGTACCTGCGGCTTTATGGTGTCTGCAGATAGTCCAATCAACCAAGATGTAAATAATGTAAAGAGCTTGGGACACCCTGATCTAGAGAGGTGTGCTGTCCCTGTGCCACAGTGCAGGTAAGGCAGACTGATAGGCAGAGGGACGGAACCTGACCCACTTCTCTTTTTCAGAGAAGAAACTGAGACAAGGCTCTGCAAAGATTTCCCTGGTCAGCACATCTTGAACCCCATTTCAAAGTACTTCCTTATTCCCACGAAAAAAGGCTCCAGGCTAGTTGTTCTCAGAGGACTTGGCTGGCAAAACTTCGTCCTCTCCTTTGCTTCCACCGCATGAAGCAGCGGCACAAACTCCCCTGGTTATCTCCTCTCAGAAACATCCTCCTCACCCTGGCACAGAACTCTCCAAAGGTGACAGGGATGGGACTGCCTCCCCTGGTGGGTACAACTCTCAAAGGCCTTAACATCAGCACTTCTGTCCTCTGGCCTGAGTAAACGGGAAGTAAAGGAAGCATTATGCTCTGTGAGCTGTTTGGCATAGGCACAGAAGCTCTGAAGTTCACTTTGCCACCTCCATGCACCAGGGTGGGCTTCCCAAGTTACCAGTTATTTGAGAGAAAGCAGGCCCACACTCCCAGAGGAACAGATGTTCAGTCCTTGGGTCCTTTGCTAACCTCAGTTAACCTTATCTGCAGCCATAATGTCAGTCTGACACATTACTGGCCCTCTTCCAAGTGTTTCCAACACGTCCTCAGTGATTTCGCTACCTGATACAGACGTTCACCTTGTTTGAGTTGTTAAACCACTTGTAACTGCTATGAGGTACTCAGGAAGGTGACTGATACTTTCCAGGAGTCTCTAGTGGCAGAACAGTGGCTATAATTAACCATAAGTTGTTTTCCCTCCTTCTCCCCCTTGCTCTCAGAGTGCAGGCAGCAACGTGTATCATAAGTGTGCACTGAAGTATGACTCCAGATGAAACCGCTGTCTTTGCTGAAAACAAAAACCAACCCCAAATGTAAAACAGGTAAATAAAATTTCAGATAAAACAAAAAAATCATCATACTCATGATTTCCCGCATTATTTTCTGTTCCCCAAGGAACAGCTGTTTTCAGACTAGATTAGCATCACTCTACTGATGACCCTTCAGAGTAAAGTTTCAGGGCAGCAGCTTCTCAATAGCAGAAGTGCAATATGGAAAGAGCATTAAAGACCCTTCTTAGGGTTGTTGGGGATGTGAGTTTTGTTCTTGTTTAATGTGATGCCTCTAAAGGCAACGGGCCTGTGCCCATCAGGGAATAGTGTCCCAGGAACATAGGCAAGAGCAGAAAAAGTCATTAATCGGTATACTGTAAGTAAGTAAAACTGAGAGAAAGTTCTTTCAGCTTCCCAATTCTTTCCCTCCAAAGGGCTCCTGCCCTGTTCATCCAGCATTTTACACTGCAATGGTTAAAATTTGCTAGATGACTTGTTAAAAACACTAGCTAGCATTTCCACACAGTTTCTAGCACAGCACCAATGATGTTCTTTACATCATTGGTGCTGTGCTAGAAACTGTGTGGAAATAACTTTTGTATTGAGAGAGAGAAGAGGAAGCCAAGACCACAACTACTCCCACAGAAGAAAAATAAGTGGGAGAAGGTGTCATATACAAAGGAGTGAATTGCACCCTGCCCAGCTGCCACCAGAGGAGCAGGAAAGCACGACTGCTGCTCGGCTACGTATCATAAAGAGGGAAGGAGAGACTGGAGAGCCGGACAAAAAAGCTGGCAAAGTCTCCCTGTATGCCCATCATCACCCACTCGGGGCGGCAGCCAGCAGAGGGCAATGCCAGCCTACATACACACCATTCAATTCCAAAAGCAAACAGGGTGGCCCTGCCTGCCAGCCGGTGTCCCAACACTGTCTGAAAACTGTGAATTAAATAGGATATTTCCCCTTTGCAGACCTGTGGCACTCGAGCACTGATTGTGCTTGCTCTTTTACTGATGCAGCCCTGAACAGCTCTGTGTGCTATGGCATGGGGAAACAGGGATCTGGAAGCACCTGTCTGGCCCATTCAATACAAAATCTTTTTATTTTTCATCAGCCTCACAGCTGTGCAATTGGCTTTCCTGAACCACTTGCTATGCACGATCTGAGCTATTATCTGCTGCCTTCCAGCTATGAGGCAGGTAAATGCTAAGCAGTTTTGTGCTGCATGATTTCTCTGTCCTTTAAAGAATGCCTGGTTGAGCCCTTGACACTGGTCTGTGGCAGCGTGAGATCCTTAATGCCTTCCAGAAAGGTGTGAAGCAGAACTGCTGCAGTCCCAGCTAATAGGGCACAGAACAGAGGTGGGTGTGAACTCACTCACCTCGGAGCTACAGCCATGGTCACTCTTTCAGGCTATTGCCTCTCCTGTCAGTTGTTCTCCAAAGCAAAGCAGTCAAGTTTTGTACTGTTGCAAGGGTTTTCAGGCATTACATAACAAAACACTGCCTGTGTATGACCAGAAACTTCAGGCCATGGCAAGATGGACTGCTTTGTAGTGATAGGAACAGAGCACAGCTAAGAGAGACAAGGGCAGGAGCGCTGGTGTGCAGGGAGAGCACTTGAAAGAGCAGAGGAGTGCCTGGTCTTGCTGGACTCCCAGGAGCTGGGACTGAGGAGCCAACAAGGAAGCAATTCAGGCAGGTGCTTGGGCAGAGCAGGGCTGTGATGGGTGAGGGCTGCAGGAATTTCTCTGTGGGTTGGGTGAGTTTAAATGAATCAAATAATATTTTAGTATAACTGAGGCACAGCTAGTTAGACTTTTTTTTCTAGTTACTGACACATTTACAAGCCACAACCTCAACTTGTTTCCGATAATTCAGCTCTAAAACAGGCTAAGCCCTCTTTCCTACATCAAGGACTATACATAAAGGATGAATGTTCAGAGGACACCAAATATTACAGCCTTTAGCCTAGGGTTTCAGTATTTGCTTCTTCTCATCTTGATCCCATCTCCTGAACTCTGCAGTTGGGATAGGTACAGGAATGAAAGTACCTACAAAGTCCCCCTCCACAATACTCCCATCTCGGCCATCAGCAGACCACTGCTTCCTGGAAAATTTGGCATGGCATCTCTGCCCCAAAAGGAGAGATCCAGTCATGCATTTCTCATCTTGTCACAACACATGAACATATACAGCCCTGCACATCTCTCTTCTAGTCAAAGGCAAGCAGAGATGTGACACAGGCTGAAATATTTTCCCTGTCAATAACCAAATGCTCCAGTTCCTCTGCCTTCAGCTTTGCAACAGCTTGTAAAGCAAACCACACTGACTGCTGGAATCTGCAGCAGAATCCCATTCGATTTTTTTGCCAGAACAGCTGGGTTAAAAATCTTTGACTAACATGGTTTCACTGCCATACTAATCACTTTTCTTAATCAAATCAATGAACCATCCAATTTAAATCTGTTTCTCATGAAACAGACATTTCACAAAGATTCAAGTGTGATAAATAACCACCAAACTCGAGACACTGAGCTGAAAGGGGCCTCCAGCTCTCGGTTCCTGCCTTTCCTGACAGCCAGAGATGTGAAGAAAGCAGTCATCCAGCTCAGGGTCAGGGCTGTGACTGCTCCTCAGCATGCTGGGGAAGGGCAGATAAACTGCTGGGTCTCTGCTGTGTTGTGTTGCAGCTGAGGGAAGTAGCTGTAGCACTGCAGCAGAAGGACTTTTAAAGGCTCCAGCTGAAAATTAAACATCTTGTTATTTTAAAAGATGTTTGATGTTAAGGTCCTATGCCTCACGCTCAGCTGCACTGAACAGAGCTGGTGGATTGTTTCTATTGCTCAGGAAAAACTTGTCCTCTCTGCAGGGGAATACAATGAAATTAAGCCAGATCACACACAGGCAGACATTCCTACAGCACAAGGCAATTCCCAGACACAGAAGGAAGTTCTGATCCATGAACTGCTTCCGTGTGTGGTACCAAACCCCCCATCTGTGCTGGAGAGAAAAGCATAATGCTGCTGTGTTAATGGGTTCACTGTGGGGGCACACAGTGACACAGGCTTCTGCCTCTGCTCTCTCCCTTCTGAGTAATCCTAAGGAAACCACAGAGCCTCACTGAAATAACCCAAGATTTCCCACACTCTCTGCCAGCCAGCAGCACCTCGGAGGGACATTGTGCAAAAATCACCTCTGTGAGTGCAGTAGCACACAGAGAGCAAGGAGGAATTTGCTGTGGCAGTTCTCCCCAGCTTGAAATGTCCTGTGGTTTGTAGGCTTCCAGCTTAGCCATATGAGAGCACACAGCCTCACTACCTGAAGAGCCACTGCATAATGGAAAAACACAAAGGAAGTGAAAAAAGGCTGAAGACAGTCACTAAAACAAGAAATGAGCTCCAAGGAAGAATGTTACTTTAGGCTTGAGAATAGGCAGTGTTAGGTTAAAAAAAAATGTAATGGCTGAATAAATAAATGCTGTCACTACAAAGTGACATTTCTGCTCCTTGAAAGATGTCTCTGCTGTTTGATGGAGCACTGTGGCAGCCCTCTGAGTGTGGTGCTCATACACCATTATGACTGCTTAGTTATTTTGGAACTGAGCCGACTGATTTGTGTTGGGGAGCATCTCATCTATGTTTCTTATACCTGATCCTTCGGGGACTGACAGACACACACCTATGATGAGCCTGCAGTCTGAATCAGTGATTTGCCCGTGAGTGTCTTGATGTTGCTTTGCTCCTTTAAGATTCCCTTATAGCTTGTCCAGGCAATCCTGACGGACGAACCAGACCTGACAAACTTCCTCTGGGTTACTACAAAATGGCACATCAATAAGATGTAGCAGTAGTACAGATCCCCCAATTTCTTCACCACAAACCTAAGTAAAGGTTTCCCACTTGCAAACGTTGCCCAAGCTGAGAAGGCAACGAGCAGATGTGTGGGTGCACACATGTGCTCCCTGAGAAATGAGAAGAGTAACCAGGTGAAGAAAGGACAAGGACTTGGGTCTCTCTATGAGCAGTGATGAGACTAACAGGGTCTTAACAGGTGGGCTGCTCCCTGAAAACAACATGAAAGAGCTCTTCTCAGCAAGAAATACATGGGAGTCCTCCAGTGCAAGAAAAATCCAAGGGCATGATAAAGGAGAGGCAACTGTATATGGATTCTCACACTTGCCTGTGCAGCTCAGGAAAGAGGAACAATTGCTTCTAAGAAGTGTTGTTATGCCCTGAAGCAGAGGATGAATTGAACCCATTAGAGTTGTTCAATCTTCTCTCTGGTGGCCACTTCAAAACAGTGGCTTTTGTTTAACAAAATGTGTACAGCAGTTATAATTGCAAAATTAACCTTCAAAATCAGAAACCAGCATAACTGAAGGTGCTGTATCAGCAAAAGCCTGAAACAAGAACTCTGAGGGGTTGTTGCCATTTACCACCTGAAATTGCCAGCTCTGGAGCCAGACTTGGGGGTGAACATCAGCAAAATGCTATTTCTCTCCTGGTATACAAAGGCTATTCAGTAACCAGCTGATAGCTGTGCTTTCACCACAGGCAGTATTTAGGTTTGTAAAACTCACACCCCCTTTTTGGCTTTGCTGTGAAGAAGCTATGCTTTTATTTATGCTTAAACACAAAATTACCAAGGCTCAGGTTTTCAGGACATCTCAGCATCTGGGCTATGAAAGCCAAATTTTGACATGTGAATGAGGTTTTGATTTTTGTTTTCCACACAGGCAATGGGTACCTTACCCTACAGGTCAAGGTAGAGCACGTGACTCATACTACCATCATGCAAGTTATTCTTGAGGTATAATTCGGGCACAGGGAGAAAGGAGGGAAATCGTAGACTGTGCTGTTGTGTGGCAGGAAAATGAAGGAACTGTAGTCAGATGTGGTCTGTGGAAACCTGAGATGGAAACTCAAGCGGCAAATTAGGGAGATACATAACCCTCTTTCACTCCACTTTAATGGCTGAACGAGTGGCAGAATTCTCATCAACATCTCCAGCCTCACACCTGGCTCTTGAGCAGTGTAACACACCCCAAGGCAGCAAGCACACACACATCCCACATCTGTCTGTCCCTCCCAGTCACCAGCTAACTCCTCTTTTAAAACAGCTTGAAGATGAATGTAGTTACACAAAGATCACCACAAATCACACAGAGAGAGAGAGAGAGCACCTGGAGCAGAGCTGGCACAGAATGCCTCATCACTGCTTCAGTCTTGGGAACTCAGCTTCCCCCTTCTGATGAAACGTAACTTTTGAGCCCAGGCTAAACACACTGTAATCTGCCCTACTGCACCTGTCCGGGAGTACTAATATCTAATATAAATCCTAAAGAAAGCACTGTTCTTTATTTCTGATTTGTCAGAGGTGGAAGGATTGGGAGGGTTGTGGGTAATATGGAAATGGCATAGGCAGAGGATCCCTTCTGGGAGCCTGATTATTGAAAAGCTGCTGCTATTTACACAGTTAATGCCATTCACTTCCTGCACCTGCTCAATCATTCATTTCCCAGTGCAAGCCAGCTTTGCCTTGCTGCAAAGTCAGGGAATTTAAGGGAGTTACACCTGCAGGTTTTCTTTTTCTCTGCAATAATTGCAGAGTTCAGCTTATAAAACTCCCACTTGTACATTTCCAGTCCTTCATCTTCTTTCTCTCTGAATTCTTTTTCCACCTATTTATATGGATATAGACTTTTCCAAGTATTTATGTTTCTGATAATGAATCCAAAGTCCTCTTTTTCTAACTCCTGTTGCACTCCCAACCTATTCATACACCACAAAAAAAAAACACAACCTATTTGATTCTGTAATTGTCTAAAAACACCCAAAAAATTCAGCTACCTTCCCCGCTTACACTAGTTTTTCTTCATATTATATTCAGTCTTTGAGAGAGGCTCCATATCCTACATCTAGGGACATCCAATTTTTTACGACGTCCCTATGAATGTAAATTCTGTGTTATCATCCTCAGCAAACACAAACACACTTTTATAGTAGAATCTACTTTGAATTTTGGTTTAAAAGAAGACCAAAACAAACCACAAAGGATTATGCAGCTGACCTTTCTCCTCATTCTTGCCTATTCTCCTTTCTTGATAATGGAGTTCTGCAGAGAAGCTATAGGCCACCAAGTAGAAAGGAAGCAGGAAGGGAGAGAGCTACAGCCCCAAGGTTCTGCTTATTACTGCTAAAGGCTACACCAGCTCTAAGTTATATTAGGGGAGGGGCAGTCATAGCTCTGAGCACCTGAAAAACTCATCAGCAAGGGTTGAGTAACAGAAAAGTGAGGGCTTCTAGTTTTTGGTCAGTTTTTTTTCCATTACCAAGAGAAAGACTCCTATATAACATAAAATCCATGCTGCCACATAGCAGATAAAGCCTTTGGAATACTAACCTGTTAGATGGATTTGCTGCCAGGGTGGTGGTGAGCCGTCATCCATTGCAGAGCATCCACCTGCTGCTTGTCACACTTATATAGGAACTGAATAAACTGCCCCCACCTGCCAAAGTTTTGTCTTTGGTTACAGAAAGACAACAGCAGGAAGAAGGTCAAGGTCAAGTAAAGCAGATGAACATGATTAACTCTGAGCAGATGATGACTCACCTGCCTTCAGTGGGAACAGCCTTGCACTAAGGTGTCTGATTGAACCAGGGTTGGAGGAATAAACCAACTTAAACGGAATGACAGTGCAAAATTACAAAGTAATAAAAAGCTTAAAGTTGAAAGCAAAACAGCTCACAACCTCTCTCTTTTTGTTCCCAGCTGAAGAAACAATAGTATGCTTTTAAAACCAGCACGTGTCAAGGCAGACGCTGGATAGGAATTGAGAGGATTATTTCACAATTTTATTGCACAATTGAAAATTAACTTTTTTTTTTTAATATTTACAAGCCATTTACTTTGCACACACAATCTAAACAGCATTTTCCCCGATAAAATTGTCACCTAGAAAACTTACACACGGACTGAAGTATATGTGTAAATTAAGAGGTTTGTGTTAAATGCAAACTGCCTCAGTCTGGAGGGGGAGGCGCTTGGGAGATGGGGCAGCATAAGGAAAGAAGACACATTTTCCTTTGCTCTTTCCTGAAACATTACTTAAAAATCCTTCCCCAAGCCGGGGAGAGAAACAGAAGAGTTTCAGTATTAGCTGAAGCAGAAGGACAGCCAGTCAGGTAATACATTGGGAAATTCAAGGTGGCGAGTTAGAGATTCAAAACCTTCGGTGCCACAAGCCTTGCAAGAAAATGACAAGTCTTGTTTCAGGCACAGCTCACCCTAAAGGTCACGGCATTCCCGTTTTCCCCTGGAGAATGTAGAATCACCTTGGCCGTGAGAGAAAAAGGAGGTTTGAGTTTTAAGAAGAAACACGTGTGAAAAACCACTGTTGAGGGGTTTTATCCCTTCTTTCTCACAGTTTCTGACCTGCACTGTTGGAAATGTACTGGCTGACACACCAAAACAAACCTGGCACAACCCGACCACCAATGCTGGGGGCAATATTTTAACCACCATTATGAAGCCCACTGCTTTGAGCTGAAAACGAGTGCTTTCCTGGCTGTTAGCACAAGCTGTCTGTCACAACACGCAGCACAGTCTCTGGAGTCCACAAATCACCCCCCTCCCACGGCTGATCCACCCACACCTTTTCCTTCATATGGATTGTTGTTCTCAAGTGTGTCAGCTAATATTGAGTATAAGGCCTTGTAGCACTTACTGCTTAGTTTCCAGGGGATTTTGACACCTGCAATCTTAAATGAGTAGGTGGTAGCTCTAAAATGGATGCTCTCCAGATTTGTCCCATGTTATGTGTATATACCTGAAGCACCACCAGCACTGTAACCTTTTCTGCTATTCACAGAGCAAAGGGTGATGAGGTGCTGAGGTGAACTGGAGTGCCCTCTTCTGAAGTCCTGCCACTCCACGGACTCTCAAAGGAAATGAAGGGGACTGAAAGGGATGTCAATCACCAGAACAGGCTGCCCAGGGAAGTGTCACCATCCTCAGAGGTATTTAAAAGATGTGTAGATGTGGCACTTAGGGACATGGTTTATGGTGGACTTGGCAGTGTTAGGTTTATGGTTGGACTTGGTGATCCTAGATGTCTCTTCCAACGTAAATGATTCCATGATTCTGTGACCAACTCCCACACCATGGGTCTCAGACACCTGCCAAGTTGCATGGGCTGAATCAGGGCCTGAATGATTCCAGCTGGGCACCTAAGAACTAAGGATTCTGGCATTGTGAGATTTATTTGGTATTCAGACCACTTTGGCGCTACCTTTCATCAGGTTTTGGATACCCTAGGGAGGAGAAGTGGAGTAAGTCTTGTTTTGGCATTAATGGCACTATAGGCCTAAGTCTTTTCCTCTCCTCCAGCAGCCCAAGGATTATTTTTTTCTCTTTTTTTTTATTTATTTAACATGTTCTTGATAGTTTAAGGGAGCCAGCAATGGAGAGATGTCTTTTCTCTATGTAACAGCTATAACCAGATCTCAGCAGTGTGGAAGTTGTATATATTGTCTTTAAAATACCTGTCAACACGAACCAAAGGCTGATACATAAACATGGATTTAGGGCTGCAGCAGATGGGAATGTGGAGAAAAAGTGGAAAACCCAAGAATGGGCTGGCTGAAGAAAAATCCTCAAATTGAATCCTGCAGAAATAGTGGGAAATTTGTAAATATTAGAAACCTGTCCTAAAATTTCTGGCTTGAGTAGATTACTAACCCTCATAAATGCTGCTGGTTCCAGCCTCATTGGACTATTTACTATGACTCTCTTCCTCTCAAAACAGTATTTTCCTGGAAGGTTTATGGATGTAGTAGACAGAAAAGTTTGAACAAAATGAGTATGTTACAAATAAAACAAAACACAGTGAACTCATTTTTACAGCTTCAAAATGATGAATTTTTTCTCAGGTGTAAGCTTGAAGATTAAAAATGAAAAAAAACCCTGCAGAATAAGTTTGTGTGGAGGCTCAGGTGTCCTGTGAGAAACATTGCTCCAGTAATGAACTCACGCAGTGGTCTGGTATAAGCAAGCAGACTTTCATACTTACTGGAAGAGACACTGCTAAGATAGAAATAAAGCCTGTGATAGCAAAAAGGAATAAAAAAATCCCCCAGGCTACAGGAAAGACTTTCTCTGCACTAACATGGAGAACAACTCAACGACCCCTCAGTTCTGTTCTCCTCCACAGACAATGCTGGAATGTTTTCAAGTCTGACAGATGCAGAAGAAAGCTGCAATGTATTAAAATAAATAGAATAGAATCACAGAATGTCCTGAGTTGGAAAGGACCCACAAGGATCACAGAGTCCAGCTCTTGGCCCTGCACAGGACACCCCCAAGAGTCACATCGTGTGCCTGAGAGCGTTGTCCAAATGCTTCTTGGACTCTGTCAGGCTGGTGCTGTGACCACTGCCCTGGGGAGCTGTTCCAGTGCCCAACCACTCTCTGGGTGATGAACTTTTCTTGACATCCAACCTAAACCTCCCCTAACTTCAGGCCATTCCCTCGGTTTGTGTCACTGGTCACCAGAGAGAAGAGATCAGTGCCTGCCCCTCCTCTTCCCCTTGTGAGGAAGTCGTAGGCTGCAGTGAGGTCTCCCCTCAAGTTTCTTCTTATCCAGGCTGAAGAAGCCAAATTATCTTAGCCACGCCTCCTATGGCTTCCCCTCTAAACCGTTCAGCATCTTTCTGGATGGTCTCTAACAGCTTTAGATCCTTCTTATTAAATTCTGGCACCCAAAACTGCCCCCAGCACTCGCGGTGAGGCCGCCCCAGTGCAGAGCAGAGTGGGACAATCCCCTCCCTTGCCCGGCTGGCGATGCTGTGCCTGGTGCCCCCCAGGACAGGGTTGGCCCTCCTGGCTGCCAGGGCACCGCTGACTTATGTTCAGCTGTGAATATAAATATCTAAATTGAACAATATGAATAAAAAAAAATTTTTTTCAAACTTTTAATTTCACTTATGAAAATGGAAATGAAAGCAATAAAATTTAGAAAGTATTTGTGTCTTGGGTGATCTGATTCAGAGAGCTGTTTTTAGTACACGCATTTGTTTTGCTCTATGAAGTGTAAACAGAAAGATGATGATACTGCCTGTATTCTCTGCATTCATGACAAAAGCTGGCAGGTTAACTTGGTGGATATTCTATATTGATGACTCTCTGTGAATGTTAATCCTTGTGGGTCCTTAAAGTACTCAGTAGCTTTTTTTTTTTTTTTTTTAAATTGCCTTTGCTGTTCTTTGAATAAGCCTTAACAGTGAGAAATACAAGATGTAAACTCTCCATGAGCCATTTGAACCTAGATGGAAATATTCACTGATGTTATGGACAGCAAACATAATTTCGCTTATCTGCCTATTCTCTTATCAACACAGACAGCAGAAGCTTACTGCCTGGCCTGAACACTGAGTCTCAGGTCAGCTGAATTAATTGGTGCTAATATAATTAGTGAACACTGGGCAAGGTGTCAAGGGAAAATACACACATCTCTTGTTCTCATTCTGGACCAGCAAACTGCTGAGTCCCATCTTATCCTAACCCCAAGGGGCCTCTGTCACTCACAGCAAGCGTTCATCTAAAATGCAGAAAAGCTCAGCAAAGTCTATCATCAGAATAACAGATTTCATACTGAACTCACTATTGCCATCTAAAAAAAAGTCAAAAGTGGTGGTGCTGCTTCTTTCCTGCTGCTGGTGGTTAGGTCTGACTGGATGAAGCGTTCCTGGATCAATCTGTGCTGGACAGCTCTTCCTTCCCTTACAGCATCACCGGAGAGCACTGCTGGAACAAGAGCTCCACAGGCAGATCAAAAGGAGAAATTCTATGAACCTCACTAACTCTAGCTTTGCCCCAACCATTGACCTCAGTGCTGACAATTTAAGAAAGGCCAGATAGTCAGACTCCTACTGTTATCAAGCTGCTATTATCTTTTTCCTTTCTTCCCTTTTTCTGAAGAGCACCGAAGGATCAGTGTGGGAATCCAAAGAATTGAAACAAATTAAACACCTTTGAGCTGAGAATGGTTTAATCTCAGTGCTGACTTCCAAGAATTTTACAATCCATACAATTTACTGCAGGTGGGCCACATTGGCCAGTGGTGGGTAAGAAATGCCACAAATCCAGAATGAGCTTAGTCCAGCATATCCTATGAACAGATCTTGTGAGAGACTTCAAAATGCTTACGTCTTCCTCATTCCTCTGGAAATTTGGCTATGGAAAACAAACCCATCATACACCCACCTCGAATTATTTACTCCATTTTTCTTTGCTTACCTGACAGACTGCTGATAGCCTTTAGAGTGCTCCCAGTGATGGAGCAGGCATGCTTGGACAGAGCTGGGATTCATCACTCTTGCAAGTCCAGCTGTTAGCATTTGTAGGCTAGGGGTGAGTGCTGCGAGGCCTCTGAATGTGTAATTTCCATCAGCTTCACAGGATCCCCTCCATATGAGAAAAGCCTGCAGAACAGAACTGCAGGTGTTCTGCTCAGAAAGCCTGAGAGCACGGGGGATAATTGATTTTCCTAAATCACAGTTTATACCTATCCTTTGGGGGAAAAAAAAGTCTGTCTTTGCTCAAAATCAAGGCTGCTATATTATGAAAACCTCAATGAAAGAAGAAGTAAAAAGAACTATCACCCAGCTGCTTCATTCACCCACATATCCACTCTGTGCTTAGAATGAAAGAGAATTCCTCCAGAAAACTTGAACAAAGAATTGTGTATAGACTATGTCCTACTACGTATGTGTGAGGAGACAGATAGAAGTTGTATGAGCAAATCACCAACTCCACCAGCAACTTGAAATTTCAGATCCTTTAACTTCCACGTGATTGATTCTGCAGCCTTATCACAAGCCTTGTGATATAATGGTTAATGCTGGAAATTCACACATCCATCAACCACAATTATATTGCCCTAACACTCAGAAATAGGCTAAGCTTGGCTTGAATTACTTGACCTAACATATTTGGGGACCTCTTCTTGAACATATTTGGTGACAGCAGGGTGTCTAAATCCCTGGTCAGAGAATTACCCTCAGGTCAGAACTGTTTCATTTGGAATGAAATCCTGTGTCTTGTGGCAATGGACCATGGAGCTCTCAAATGCAGCCTTTGCTACCTGGGCAGTGACTTCCACAAACTCACGCTGCAGAGGTTTAAGACATTTTAACCCTACAGAAACAGTAATATGCTGGGAGCGAGGAAGCTGCTCTCACCATATGAGGGGAAACTACCCAGAATGACTGAACAGATACTAAACTCTTAGCCTGGGCTTCAGATTGTTTGCATCCTGACACCCTCAATGAGCTAACACTTCCACTGGAGTACCCACTAACACATCTGAACAAATATGTTCATACGACTGACCACGTAAATAAATATTTGGCTGGCTTTCCAATTCCCAGATTATTTTTTTCAACTCATCACCATAATTCTACTCTGTAAACAAATCCCAAATCCCAAGTAGGGGTAAGAGGAAAACGTTCCAGCCATCTGACGCATACATAGCTCCTTTTGAAATTCTCAAGGACTTTCTGTTCTGTTTTGGGAATGTATAACTAGTGATAAAACCAAATTCCTATAAAAGCAAGGTTTTTCTAAATCCAGGTTTGTAAGCATTTCCTGAGCCATAATTTGCTGTGCACAGCCAGCAGCTTTTCCAAGCAATTTTATATTGTGAAACAAAGTAACAATTTTCAAACAATCCCCAATACACCCAAGTGTTTGGATGTAAACACACCATCTAAATATACATTATTAATTACTACTGCAAAAATGACTTCATTGAGTTATCAGTGTTTCTGCATTTTCAATACTGCAGTGGAAATACCTGATTATTGGCTGGCATTGTCTACTAGTGACTTATTTATTCCAGTCTCACTTAGTGGAGTTGCAGAAACTGCTTTTTTTTTTTCCCCTAATATTGAAATATGTTTTGAGCTAACAATGATACATTCTCTTTCTAGCACTCCCACCACTAAATGTGTTAGACCTGGCTGAAGTTCATAAATAATGACACTCACCCCACTTGCTGAGCTTGCTGTGTTCTGCTGCTGCTGCCCTGAAACCTGAGGAACACCCATTCAGTATCTGGCAGAGTAGGAAGGAATGTCCTGAGCAATGCCTAAGAGTAATATCTCTGCTGATTTGCCAGGACTCCCAGTGCTTCTGGTCATTAATCTTTCTCAGCTGAAAACAGATGGGGCTATTAGGCAGGCTGGAGTAATGGGGGAAACTGGCAAGACAGAGAAGGAAATGCATTATCTTCTGGGTAGAACTGCACATAAAAATGAGAACATTAAAAATGTATTTTTCATATTTAATTGGACGATGTATGATTATTCCTACCAGAAAATAATGTGCGATGTGCTTTGTGCAGGGCATTTATAAAACTGCTCAGCTGTGCTAGGGCCTTATTTTCCCCTGTGGAGAGAAACAGCAGCTACGATTCTGACAAAGTTTTTGTGCTTTTCCCTCTAACACAAGGCTCACTCTGCTGCAACAGCTACTGCAAATAACACTACAAAGTGCCTCTGCTTGTTGCAGTAAAAGGAAAATGCAGCTTACGATTTACCAACAAACCCCATGAAGCCAACCACGTAAAAAACCAGTGCTTTAGGAGTAATGGGAGCGTATGTCATACTCAGTCTAACTAAGGCGATGGAACTGCAGGTACAGCTGCTAATTCCTTTATGCCATGGAGCCTGAGATGATGACTACAAACAGAAAAATAACAGCAAATTGTGAAGTGGGACCAGATTGTGCACATAGGAAACTAGCAAGGCTGGAAGGAATTGCTACGACTAGGGCTTGGAAAAAAACCTGACAGATACTAAGAACTCTCCAGGATTAACAAAGACATTTTCTAGGTCTGCCAGATAGGCAAACGGTAGATGATCCTTAGCTAGAAAACAATAGGATGGAAACGACAGCCAAACTTTTGAAGGTGGGTATATAAATATGTGTGTGTGTATATATCTCTATTGTGAAAACAGAAAAATCATGGAAACATATCAGAAGATTATGATAAGGTATTAAATAAGTGTTTTGCCCAAAACCTGAACTTGCAGAGCCTGTTACATCATAGGGAGAAGCATGAAAACAAAAATAGGAGGACTAGGTGCCAGGCAGCAGGTTATTATTTGGAATAATAATTATGTCTGAAATGTGGTGGGATGTCAGAAGGTGCTGGAAAATACACAGTTCAGGCTTTGGGACTTGAAAAGTTTGCAATGACTCCTAAATGTCAATGTTTTGTAGTAGAGAGGGTAAAGGGAAACACAAAACAAAATGTGTCAAGAGAAGAGCCCAATTTTTGTAATATTTTACTTTTAATCCCCTGATTAAGAAAAGGTGAGCATTTAGGAAGGTTAAAGAGGAAAATACCCTCAAAACCTAGTAGGGTGATATTCAATGTAAATTTGAAAACAAAAACCTCTTTTTCTTTTTAAAGAATCAGTGGCTCTAAATAAAAGGAATAGAAAATCTGAAATCCTCAGATTAAAATAGAAAGGGATGATATATAGCCATGGAGTATGGAACCCCTTGGATGAATGGAAGACAAACCCAAGGAAATGTTGATATGACTAAATGGGAAATTTTAGAAGTTATTCAGGCCAAACAGGAACCCTTCAGAGAATGGAAATAGAACTGTATAAAGCTGAAAGGAAGGTATGTAATAGTTAAGATGGAGTTCGAGGAAGCTAAGAGGGAATCTGAAGAGCAAACAGTAGGAAGTTAAAACCGAAAATGAACATTTGCTCAGTACACCAAAAGCAGAAGTGGAGATAACCAGCAGGCCACCCCAAACAAGTAGAAGAAACAATTAAAGACAATAAGGACATTGCCAAGAATCTAAATGATTTATTTGCATCAGTCTTCACCGAGAGGGTGCTGGAGTGGTATCTAAATGAGAGACTCACACTTTCCAAATATCAAAGATAAGGAGAGGTCATAGATTGAAGACTCAAGAGAGAAGTTGGTGGAACAAATCAATAAATCCAAGGCATTAAGTCACCAGGTTTATCTGCTATTTCTGGAAGATTTCAGGAGAAAACTGAGAATTAAGTAACAAAGTTCCTAGCAAATACTTACTACAGCAGAGGACTGGAAGACAGTCAGTGTTATAACTGAGTTGGGGAGTTTTTTGTTGTCGGTGGTGGATTTTTTTACGATGTTGGAGGAGCCCTGGCAGTTACAGACAGATATGCAATCCTTACTTGCTATCAGGTAAATTGTTTGAAATGTACTAAAAACCCCCAAGCCCCACACCTCTCAAATTATGAAGCACAGAGACAAACATGACATGATATGACAGATACAAGTCAGTACAGTGTCTAAAGGGACAAAAAAGGGACTCTTCGTACCTACTACCAATCTCTGAGCTGGTTACATCAGCCAGCACACCTAAGCCTACCCAGGAGGTCCCACGACTCACTGTACAGCCAGGCAAGCAGCAAATTATTACCTCCCTGCTCCCCTATTGTCATCACATGACCACTGAGAAGAGAATAATGAGAAGAATGCTGATAATGGTACAGCCAAATAATGTACAGGTTATGCTGCTGTAGGGCAATCCAGTGCATCCTTGGGCAACGTTATTAAGCCAAAGGGAAATGTACATCTGGAAATGAAAATTTTTAATACATATGGAACATAATGGTGGCCACAGTGAAGCTCTGACTGGAGATTTTATGCAGGTACAATGAGTGTCAGCCCCTCTTAGGTCAGTTTTCAGGATCTTTCTGCACACTAACTAATCAACAGTGCTGCAGGGTTCTTCTCATTCCCAATCAGCACAGTGACCTGTGCCTTTAAAGGTAATACAGGCCTTGGGGAGTTAAGACTTTGATGCTTTTAAAAGAATATATCTTAGACAGAACTGAGCACTAATTTCACTTCTTCCCAGCTCTCTCCAGCTTTTTATGTAAATCTTTACATAAAGCCATTAAGAACAGAAAAAAAAAAGCTCTTTGGAAAATTATGCAGTGATATATTCTTATGCAGCCAACACTCTCATGGGAAAAAGTGAAAACTACACACAGCCTCCCGCCCCTTTTTATTTCTTGTCAAAGATATTGCCTTTTTTGGCTTTTCTTATATATACACAGAATGATGAACTGGTATTTGTAGTTTAAATGTCTGGTTTAACTGCGTGGTTTCCACCGTAACAGAAAGCTCTCACAAAATGTCAGGTTAGAAATAAAACCAGGCTCTAGAGGGATGAGGTGGGGAGGAAAGTAGAAGGTCCAGTGGCTGAAAAACAAAATGGAAAAACGTGAACAGAACACAATGTGGATCCATTTCCCAGCTCAGGCAGTGGTATTGGTACATATGTGGTTGTTTGGGGTTTGGGGTAGGGAGACAGACACATTTCTCACTGAGTTGTTTCTGCTTTCTCTATTAACATTGCAACAGAAATTACAAATAGCCCTGCAAGGGGTAGTGCACCTCATCTCTTCCTCCCATGTAAACACAACATTAATACTGAAGATAAAGAAAATGGCAAAAAGTCCAGTGTCTTGTTTTCTGCATTTTGCTTGTTAGGTTCCTGTTCGGCCTCCAGCAAACTCCTGTGTGTACCGATGTTGTGAACTTGACCAGTCCACGTTCAAGCAAACACTCACTCAGATTCCCAACACATTCTTTTCTCCCCTTCCAATGGGGAGTTTATTCCTAACAGTTCTGCTCCTTTTAATTATAAACTCCTTTAACGAAGTAGTTCTGAGACCTTGCAGCAGGCAGCAGGAGAGCACCAAGGCTACTAGTTGCCTTTTTACTAGTTTATAATCCCTGTTCAGCAAAGAAGTC
The DNA here is from genome assembly GCA_013397115.1 of Edolisoma coerulescens. Lineage (NCBI taxonomy): Eukaryota > Metazoa > Chordata > Aves > Passeriformes > Campephagidae > Edolisoma > Edolisoma coerulescens. Next base: position 448,543 of record VWZW01005683.1, read on the forward strand.
CACTTAAAGCCTAAGGCCCAGAGCCTTCACGGATGGGCAGCACTGAAATGAGCCTACAAATCAGTATTCCCCTGGTACAATGTGCCTTACAAGTAAAATCCAATTGTTGCCTAAAAAAGATAAAGAGTTAGAGCGGGGCCCTTTATCTTATGAGACACATGTGAACAAGTTGCTCAGATGAAAACAGACCTTAAACTGACAAGTTTTGTTCACTTTCTGGCAGAGCTATTGATCTTCTTTACTGGACCACCAAAACTGAAGATGGCAAAGAAACACAAGGGAGATATTTCCTTGGCAAGGAAAGGAGCAGCATTTAGGACTGGGGCAAAGGCAGGGTGGGATATAGGGGATTTTCCTGATAAAACAATTAATTTGAGAATAAAAGATCAACCGATATCATGTATACAACTGAACCAGTAACACACCTTCTCAGGAGTGCAGTATTGTGTAAGCGTCCCCTGTGTTTTCAAGGCTAATTCAGACCTTTGGCTCATCCTGCATTAACAAGGTCATCCATGATAACAGGGCCCCTGTGAAAGTTCACAGGTGAAAGTTCCCTTTTAGAGTAGTGCAGATTTGAAATTCACAGGACAGCGACCCGAAGATCTTCCTTTACAGATAAAAAGCATGTCAAATTATTAAATAGCAACATGAAATCCTATATTCTGAAGGTCTGTCTGTGCTCTGCAGTCAAGAGAGCGGAGTGCAATCCCAGCCCCTGCCCAGTCCCCACCTTCGGTGGCTTGGAGGGCGCCCGGCTGGCCCCACTCGCAAACACCTCACGAATGCTAAAGCCGACAGGCCTGGGGTGGTCGGGGAAGGGATGAACAAGCATAGTCCGAAGACATGTCACTTCAAATCTCTACTGTTAGAACTGCCGAGTATGATATAAAAACAGAAAGTATTTCTCAGTCTGAAGTTTGAAGAGCGGGCCCCAAGCGCTGAGTGGCTCTCGCCTCGGTGTCCCTGTTGGCCACGCACCGTGGTGCTAACTGTTGTTCTCTGCCGTGAGATATTTGAGGGCCGCGAAGCCGTAGTGCCGCGACATGTCCTGCTGGAACTCCTCCTTGAGTGTCTTGAGACAGATGCGGTATTGCTTGTTGGAGCGGAACTTGGTGATGTCGAAGCTGGGCGCGTGCGGCATGTGGATCATGTAGGCGTTGGGCAGCACCGTGAACTCGTACTCCTGCGGGACAAAGACACGGCTGTGAGAGGGACTCCAGCCCTCCTGCACCTCCACAGTCAAACATGCTCCATCGTGTAACAGCACACTTTGTCTCTCAGGAACAACAAACCCATCAGGGATCTCAAATAAGCTGCCTTTTTCTTTCAAGCAGCTTTTTCTTGGTTTTGTGAACAATCTACTTTCTCTTTTTGTAAAATCATAGAATTGTTTGGGTTGGAAGGCACCTTTAAAGATAACCTAGACCAACCTCCCTGCAATGAGCAGGGACATCTTCAACTAGATCAGGTTGCCAGACCCCCATCCAACCTGACCTTGCATGTTTCCGGGGATGGGGCATCCACCACCCCTGTGGATAACTCCCCCCGTGTTTTACCCCCCTCATGGTAAAAAAACCCCAACTGTTTTAAAACATTTTACTCCATATAAGCCAAACAATGGGGAAACAGTATGAAAGGCACACCTGAAGCCATGTCTGCCACGCAGATTTTTCAGCAGTGTGCTTGCAACAACACAGCTGTGACTACAAAGCATGAGTCTCAAGTGCCCATGCAAAAACACGGCTTTGCCCCTACAAATTATCTTGCCTGGGATGCTGGAATAAGCTACGCTTACAAAGGCAAAACTGCATGGCATATGTTGCTTTGCCTATATACTAATATACTTACAGAGACAAAACTGTCCAAAACTATTTATAAACCTGAAATAAGGGGAGAATATGATATCATTTATAGACGATGTGTGAAAATGAACCTGCTAATTCCATACGCTTGGAGATGTTTTTACGCAAATTAAGCTCTCCTTCACCAAGTTTGAGATACTGTGCTAACTCTCCTTCTCCTGTAAAACTACTTCACTTATTCTCTTTATATCTGACCAAATTCTTTGACAATTTTTATTGTTTAAAAAATGATGGTTAATTCAAGTCTCAATTATTCCTGTTAGATTCTTTCAATTTTTACAGGAAAACATATGATCATTAGAGTGAAGCCAGAAAAAAGCCTGATTCTTATACAAGCTGAAAGTTCTCTAGTGTAGGATATCCAACAGGCAGGTATCTTCTGCAAGGAACTGGGTAAGTGATGTGAAATTCATTATTCTGTAGCCAAGCAAAGTACCTTAATCCCTTTTTTCATATGGAATTTCAAGAAATCTGAGTTCTACTGGATGCAAATTACAAAGAAACTTTGAAGCCTCCACAGGCAAATTTCCTATTTTCTCCCACAGTTTCTATCTACAGCTGTTGGTGGATTGACTCTATAACCCTTCTCTACATAAGACACTGGTCAGGGAAGGAACAGCCACAGAGCATGCTGGCTTTACAGGAAGTAGTGCCCAACTTCCCCTGGTTTGCAATGTCCAGTCACTTGTAGATTTAGGAGTCTGTGCAGAGACAAAGAATAATCTGCAGCAGAGAGGCAGAGCACTCCTAAATATTTTAGTAGGGAAAGAGATTTAGGGGAAAAAACACACTTGTGCTGGTAAACCTGAGTGTTTCACCTGCAAGTCTTTTTTCACCTAACAACCTGTGACGAAGCCAGAGAAGACTGAAAGCTGCTAGGTTACAATGCTACCAGAAAACCAAGTATTTGAGCTATAGAGACAAAAATGAAGCCAAATTAGGATGGGAAAAAAGTGAACAGAAGGCAATGTGGATCCATTTTGCAACTTGGGCAGTGGTATTGGTGAGCCCAAAGTATAGCTCAGGCTGCAGTGCCTTCTGAGAGACACCCATGAAGCAGCAGCATGTGCTGGACAGCTGAGTGCAGATGCAGCTCCTTCCTCCTTATGAGAATGCCTGTTCCCTGACAGTGCTGAAGTGGTAAATCTTTGTGCCAATTTACAATAGTAGCATACATGGGAATGGGGTCCTCTGAGCCTCTGTTTGGAGTGAAAAATGTATAGCAAGAGCAAAATAATCTGATGCTCACAGGCAGAATTTATTTAGCTGGAAGATGCTTAGGACTAATGGGGAACAAAATGCAAAAACAAAGGCTTGGCACCATGGAGTGAGGAGAGCTGATAAACTACAAACTACAGAAAATGTCTCCAAGGGACCTTAAAACCATGGGCTGGAGCTGCAGAGGAAGATGCATCCCCCTCATACAATCTTTTCTTTGTTCTCCGTTTGCATCTCAAGTCTGTAATACTGCAGGTCAGGGACTGTCTACACTCTGCAGTGCAAACTGTTCAGCACAGCAGCATTCCCATCCCTCTGAATGGCCTTCAGGCACAAAAACCCTTATAAAAACTTTTGAGTCTGCTGCTAATAATCCCCTTTGAAATATGCTGGGCTAGGGTCCTGGAAAATGGGATGCTCACGGTCTAGCTCCACAGTCACTGGAAAAGAAAGGTTTCCTAATGACCTCTCCCTACGACATGGAAACCTCTGTTGAGAAAGCAATGCACCTCTGTCCCCATCTCCTGGATTACCAATTCTTTAGATGGAGACTGGCGTTACCTGTGTATTTGTACAGCACCCAGCTCAGTGGACACCTGCATGCTCCCAGCATAACAGTGACGATCATCTCCATGCCATGTCCTGCTCCGAGGGATGGCAGTGGCACAGGCTCTTGGAAAGGGATCTGGAACAGACCTCTTGACAGACTCTGCAGTTGTGAGGAGCAGTGAAATGACTGAGAAGCTGCTCTGCCTGCTGGTAATGAAGCCAGCCAAGAAACTGGCAACAACCTGATCTGTGCACACCCCAAAGCACAGGAATGCCACAGGGGAAGTAGCTGTGCCGCCCCATGTCTCCTCCAGGCTCATTTTGTGGGAGAACCTGCCAATACCCATGTTGCTACAGAGGAAAATGAAACTTCTTTTGAATGTGAAAATATATTCAAGGCTGGAAGAGCGAGAAAAACAATTTCCCAGAGTTAATTCCAACCCAATGGTCATTTAAAATAATTGTGCTATGATCAACTTTGAAAAATGCTTCCATTTCCCATGTGTGAATCTCTGTGCTGGGCAGACACCTCTGAACAGAAGAGTTAAATCCCTAGTGCTACATAAGAGCTAACACTGGGAACATAAGCCTTTTTACCCATATTAACAAATAATAAACCATTACCCTGGCGCTCTCCACAACTGGTTAATTGATTAGTGCTTGGAAAGTGCACTGGAAAATTACAGAGCTATAGCAGAGCAAAGTATTATTAACATTAATATAAGGGACAAATTTTTTTCTAGTCTGTAATAATTTTATCTCAACACAAGTAGGTACAAATTTGTTGGGAATGCCCTCGGCAAACAGAGGGCAAACAGTGGCTGCCAGCCCAAGGTGACCATGTGGTTTTGTAAGCAGAAGTAGAAAATATCCCTCCCATACATATCTGCACACAAATACCCTGTAGCCCACACCCCAAACACACAATCTCCCACCAACTTGCTCCAAGCCTTGTGCTGTTGTGTTTCACATAAGCTGGTAAGACTTGAGATTCGCTGTATTCCAGATTCATAGCAGAAGCTATCACAGGAGGATACAGATCGTCAAAACCTATTTTTCTGGTTAGCATGAAATGCTACTAGCTCCAACACTGGGTTTGAAACCAAACTGAAAAAAACTACAAAAAACCCCAACTAAAAAGAAATGCCATGACCCAGACCTTGCTGATTAGCACAGTAGATAGCTCCCCATCCAAGAACAGCAGGGCGATGCAAATCCTGCCATTTCAGCGAGCAGCAGCACTGGGCTCCCATGGAGCCATAGTCACTGCCAGCCTCTAAGATCTACATTGGCAGCAGGGACCTTGGCAACTCTGAAAGCTCTGGTGCCAGTCTGGGACTCCTGAGCTTTCTCTGCATCCTTAGTCTTATAAATTCTGCCCAGCAGCTTCATCCCAAGTCACAGCTAAGAAGCAGGTAGCCCAAGGCTCAAGTACCTGGATCCTTTAGAGTCTGCTCCGCAGACTTTGAAAATGTAAAGACTTTGGCTTTGCAGAAATGTGCTGTAAAATCCCAGCCCAAAATTAAAGATGCTTGCCTTGAATTCAACTGAAGATTAGTTTTCGATTCTAAATTAGCATTTGGGACTCACAAACCTCTATTTAACTGAAAAAAATCCAGCTAGGTCTACACGTTCCCTAATAAGTGATGGGATTGGCAACAACTGCTGCAATGCTTTGGTCAGGAGGAGAGCACTACAGGGGTTGTGCCTCTGCGAAACAATGAATTTCTTAGAACTGACAAATAAATGAACTCAGACTCAGTTCTTCATTTAATAGTTGACAAGCATTAAACTGAGTGTTCCCAACTCAAGCAGCACTCATTAAGGAGCTCAGTAAGGCCAGATGAACACTTTGGTGATGCAAAGCACGACACCTTCCTCCAGGACACGGATTTCATTGTAACAACCCTGCTGCAGAGCCCTGGGTGAGATATTCATGTGTCATCTCCTCACCTGGGCATCCAGTTCCATGATGTGAGCTACTTTGTTCCAGCCAAATCCAACAAAGCGCCTGTCATACTCCGGGCAGTCCTTCCTCACGACGACGTATGGCTCAAAGTCTGCTTCCCACTCCACGCGGTAGGGGGTGGTGGCTGTTCGCCACTTGGCAAAATTTGTTGGCGCGTGCCCTTTCGTCCAGACGTGGTACCTGAAACAGGCATAAATGGCAGGGACGTGGGGAGGCAATTAGATAGAAAGCATCTTGGCGAGGCAACAGAATATTACCTGCTAGGTGAAATGCTCAAAAATAAGGACATTAGCTTACAGTTCACATCATCATTTTCAGGACACGTCGGAGGCAATTTCTAGGACTATTTCCAGCACGCCTCCCAGAGCTCAATGCTTAAACACATCTAGTTGGTGAAGGATAGTGTGAAAACAGTACCTCATGCTAATGTGAGAAACAATTACACAGTACCCTGTCAGTTCATCTGCACTGCAAGTGCTGTGTCTTATTCCTAGCAACCAAGCAGCTGCATCGGTCGGTGCTCTAAAATCAGTGTGGAAATCTGCAGCTCGGAGAAGGTCCCTAAAATTAGCTGTTTCCCCACCATGGTGACATTCACGATCTGTTTTATAGGCAATTTTATAATTTGCATGAGAGACACCTGCAGCTCTGGATAGAAGTTCCATTTTATTAATTACAGTTATTACTATGGCAGGAACCAAGATGCATAATCACATTAATAAATAAAATATTACATAAAGGCTTTTTGCTCAAAGTTCTACATTGTGGGGAGTACTCCTGTGATCCTCAGAAAGGTAATCAATTTGATTTACAGAAAAAGATCTTTTTATATTTTGCTAATCTTGTTTAGGTCACAGCAGGTCTCTTCCTAGCACAGCTTGAATGCACCCCATTAGTGCCAGGGTCAATGACTCTCTCGCCCACTTACTCTAACACTTTTCCAAAAATCAATGAGACAAGCTCTTTCTGCAGATTCATGGATTAATTAATGAAACAAAGGCATAGCAGGCATCTGTATTACAACACTGAGATAGATATGCAACAGAAGGGACAAAACAAATATCCTGCCAATTTGTAAAGTAAGGTACATTGAATTCAGAGGGATGACTCACATGCTAAAAGTGAAGGGATTTGAGTATTAAATATTGCAAAATTACAACATGACGTAATGTTTCCATCCCAGAAATTCTCATAACATTCTGAGCCTTGCTAAAAACAGGAATATAAAAGCATAGCCTGGGAGTTTTCATTTGGACATATTTGTATGGCTTGTAACAGGAGAATCAGAGGTGTTCAGCTTTGCTGACTGTCTGTTCAGGGCAGTGCAGGAAGACTGAATTATTAGGATGGCATTGGGGTCACAAGTAACGTATGGTCCTTTGTATGCTGCATTTCTAAACTGTAAACAGGCTGCATCACTTTCAGATATCTCGCCTGAGGACCAGGAAAAACAAAACCCTTCTGTATTAAAAAAAACTGACAGTGAAATAATTCTCCAGAGATTATTAGAAAGCAGTGCCAGATTCACAAAGATGCTTATAATCCTTAATGCCCTTTGGAATCATCGCCATAAAACCTATCCCTTTTCTTGGCCTCTTTTGGAGATGAGTGGCTAATCCACCCAGTCACTAATGTGCAGCTATCCATGCTGGAAAAAAACCTCAACAGTTACAATGTGGTGTTTAAAATGATATAGGATTGTGGAGGGTGCTGTATCTTCTAAAATCCTACCTCCGGCATTTTGAAATTAATTATGATAATAATAATAATAATGACTGCTAAACACTTATGAAGCAATTTGTATCTTCAAAGCCCCATACAAACTTTGGTTAATTGAGAGATTCCTGCAGAGAGGCAGCCAAATGCTGGTGTTATTCTAGTAACACTCTCCCACTGATTTAAACGGGGCAACAGGATACTAACCATAAAAATAATTCAATTTCTTTCCACCCTTTTTGGAGATTTCAGTGTAAGCACCTGTAGCAGCTCAAGTATAATCTCTGTGAGTAAAGAGAGAAAACTAGCAGGGAAAAATAAATAACTGGGAAGATGCAATTAAGGGAAAATATGGAACTGGGGTTGCAGAGATAAAGCAGAAAGGAAGGAGTAGACTTGATTGTACAAAACCAAATAACGAGAGATTTTTTACTTGCTTCTTCAGAGTGATTGATGTGAGTGGAGGAAAGAGAAAGGCAAAAGGACAGCTAAGGTCCAGACAAAGAGGTAAATGAGTAGAGGAGGCTCAAATGAGGTGTGCACACAATAGTGATAGAGGGGTAATTAGACTGAAAACAAGACTTGTGAGAGGATTATCGGATTACATACACATCTGTACATACAATATATATGGGTTCAAACACAGATAATCTGCTGGAACAAGGTCTTGGTCAACAGCTGATTACGTGAACTGTACTGCAAAGATAAGCAGGCACCACTCCGTGGAAGTCCATAGAGAGGAAGCTCCCACTAACGGATGAGTAATTTCCACGAGACTTTACTATTGGTGACGCAGTTGTGAGAAGAGGTTCACTGTCTACACTGGCCTTCCATCTCACAGGACAAATGAATAAATGTAATTTTCTGCTCAGGCCCTTCTCACTCAAGACTTAAATACACATTGAATTTTAAGGCCACACTCAATCTGACTGAGTCCCTGGAGAACTTTGTGAAAATTGTGAACAATATATTTTTCATTACACTGGCAATTCAGACAAATCCAAACCAAGTAAAGCGATCTCCCTAAAATCACGACGAGTTTCTTTCCCACGGTTCATGGAAAACAACTGGAACACACCACATCCCCTTCTCCTCCACTTTGGATCCAGTATTTTTACTTGCGTTACTGATTGCTTTTATTTTAAATAAAATGTCAAAACTATAGTAAACTTTGCTAAACTTAGCAAAATGAAGTAGTTATTCTTCTCAAGAGTGTTCTTCCTCCCTGCCTTGTCCCCCTAAGCTTTCTGTTTCAGTGGAAAAGATGATTTGGTGAAGGAAGAACTTTCCCAGTTCAGTTCTCAGATGCGTAAACATTTTGCTGGATGGTGGATGCAATCAGTTAATTAGTTAATCAGTTGTTGCTTTTTATGTTTTCTCAATGCGATGATGCGGTTTCCCCTGTGCCTGGATGTGCGTGGGCAGTACATTTGTGGCTCATCAGCTCTTACCCAGGCCCTGAGCAGGCACATCCTTGGGAGCACACTTCCAGCCACCAGCTGCCAAGGGAGCCAGCGAGCTGGCACAGAGCCCCCACTGTGGCGGAGGGCTTCACACAGCACACCTCGCCAGCCACAGGTGCTCACTTGTCTTCTCTTTTCTTCTGCCGGTGACGGAGGGATGTAATTGAGAGCCGCTGTGTACTTCTTAGCTGCCCAGAGGTAGAAAAGGTCACCATTTCGAAAAGAGGTGGCAAAAGCAATTTCAGTGAGGGAAAGATTGTAATCTACCGTGTGGTGTGAGGGACTGGGATGCTGCAGGCACTCTCAGCAATCACTGTCACAGCAGTCCTCCCCAGCTCACTCCCACCCGCTCAGCATCAAATTGCAGCGTTATTAAAGCACCTTGAAGGTGGAGGTAGAAATTCTCAGCCCAGATCGCAGCTGCTTTGTGGCTGTTGATAGATTTGAGCAGTGAAATGAGCCAAAACAAACTGGGGAAGCATTTGTAAAATGTATCCTACATTAACATGTACACCAGCTACAGACTGCATGTCCTTCAATTCTTATTTAACCTTGCTTTGGAAAAACTCCCACTGATGTTAAAGATATTTTTTGCCTGAGTGAGACTTGAGAAAGGATTTGCAAATCCAGCTGTGTACGTAACACACCAACATGCCGTATAGCTTGAAGATGAAATCTGTAGTGGAAGGCCACCACTGTGCAGCTGACTGCTGGTGGATGCAACATCTGAAAATCCTGAGGGTGTTATTTTCCACAGGAAGGACTTTTTCTCTCAACTACGGGAGAGACAACTCTTTTCTATCAACAGATGTCTTGTTAATTTTTATGTCTTTTGACTGTTAAGGAATGATGGCAGAGGGAAAGGTACTTGCTCTATTAGTATCCTTGAAGTAATTTTCCAGAGGCATGCCTCTCTCCATCACCTCAAGTTTCTATTTGAAGGCAGTCACTGTTAGAATTCTGACACTGATCAGAATTATGTTTTCCAGACTCACACAGGCTGTCTGCTATGACATGTGCATGCAACTATATGAGGGAAGGGTGGCTGCTGCAACGAGAGAGGTGTGTAATACAGGGAAAGGAAAAAGCGTGAGGAAAGCTCTAAAGTAAGAGAAGGATGGGAGAGGTATGATATTGAGCTCCTCTAGCCATGGATAATGCCTAGCTTTTTCATGGCTTTTATCTCTAGATCTCAAAATACTGCAAAAAGGAGAGGTGAACATTGTTACCTGTATTTCAGAGATGGAGAACAGAGATGTAAGAAAGCAAAGTGGTTCGTGTAGCACCTCTCAGCAGGGCAGTAGTGGAGCTGAGAAGAGAACGCAGGTCTCCTAAGCCCCCTCTCTGTGCAACATCATAAGGCCATATTGTACTCTTCCCATCACCGAGATGCTTTTCAAATGTCTGCTAATCAGACCTTACCACACGCACCCAAGAGATGGTTAACCCCTGGTAGTTGCATTTTAAAACTGAGGAGTCTGGCAGATAATAGAAGTGACTTGTTCACAGCCACAAAAGGAGTCTGCTTCAGAGAGGGGCTCCAAATTTAGGTGTTCTTTGCTTCTTAGCCTCTAGTCAGAGTACTCTCTTACCTCTGCATGGAGGAACTCTTGGTATTTAAGCAGCTGTTTCACACTTCAGAATAGCATAAGACAAGCCTGCATTTGTTTTTCCAGTAAGGAAGAGAACCAATGAGCAGAGATACATTGGTTTTGGTCACATGAGAAGACACAGCTACCCAGACAGTATCTGGTGGCCAAAAAGTAAATTACACACACTTGAGTGTAATGGTCATGCTTGATTTTGTAACACAATAAAAAATGATGAAAATAAAACAAATTCGATTTAACAACTGAAGTCCTTCAGTAGAGGACTGTAATGAGATAAAATGCTGAGCTTACAGAATATATCCACATGATTCTGTTCACTGCCTCTCTATGAAAAGGGAAAAAAATTCCAATAAGTTTCTTAATTCAACTGACAGTGAGAGAGAAGAACCAAATATTCGGAACATAAAAAACAGAGATAATGACCACAGGTTCAAGAGTACTTTCCATTACCTGAATGTAAAGAGGGTTCCCATGTCCAACATAGATAACAGCTCTGCTTTTGACTTGGGGAAGGAGAGGCGGTAGCGTAGGGTCTCAAAGGCAGGTACAATCAGAGCTTTCTTGGTGTTAGCTAGGTCTAGCTGGATGACAGACTTCCTGGCAAAGAGAAACAACAAATAAAAGCAGAAAAGTTTTCAACTGACCAAATCACTGGGCTTTTCAAAATAAAGTGCAGAGAATGGGCAGTTAGATACGGCCCTATTCATATAGGCCCATTCAGATATGGCCCTATTCATATAGGAATTCATATAGCAATTCATATTTTCTTCTGCTTTTGGTCTGCTGCTCTAATAGCAACTGTTGGCAGCAGAGAAGAGCTGTACACTGGATGGACTGGGATGCCTCTCTTTTTTTCTCCTTTTGCTGCAAGTTGTCCAGTGCACAGACTGTTTTGGTGCGTGAGCTGTGTGCACATGTGCATTTCACACAGCGGGGCTCTTTTCCAGGCAGGGGCCCTGGGAGGACTGTCGCAGCAGAGGAGCAGCTTAGCAACCTCTCATCCTGCCTGCCAGAGGTGTTCAGTCTATTCTTTCCTAACAAACTAAAACTCAAAGAAAAAGAAGTTACTTTTCCATCCCCCAACTGAGTCTTACTATGCCTGTCATTAGAAATAACTCTGTCTCAATTTTCCTTTCATTATCCCCATATTTCATACCAGAAATATGCCTCTCTCTCCCTGTCAAAGTCAGTTCCCCTTAACAGGATTCACTGTCCTGACTTTTATGTTACTGCAACAGGCAATCAAGGACAATGTTGACAAGCAGCAAACTCTCTACAGCCTTTTAAGTTGAAGGAATTTGGATTACTGTCCTAATAACAGAAGGACCAAGCAAACCATTTTTCTAGGCCCAGAATACCTTGAATTCATTTCTACTGCTGTCAGAGAAAAAGAAGATGAGCACGGCTACTTAATAAAATCTGAATTTTAGGGAATTCATACCACACTATAGGCCAGTTCTATAAAAAGCAATCTGTTCTCAGCTCCTTGCTACAAAGTTTGCATTGTTTAAAGAGCCCCTGACACATTCCAGTTAACTTTTCACAACTGAAGGATTTTAACAGCATCTTATCATAACTGGTTTTGTACTTTCTTCACTAGCTTCTCCCTCACCATCACTAAAGGCCAAGATATCTGCATGTCAAGAGATGACTCCTTCACAATCAGCATTTCTGACCTTCCAGAGTTGTCAAGCAGTGCCAGTGTACAGTCTTTTTCATGATTTTAAATGTTTCTTCCCTTTCACATTTCTCTGAGAGCAGGGGATACTAATATAGCTTCTTTTCCAAAATCTAAGGCTTTCTGGTCTCTGTGCATTCTATCAGCCTTGGGCAGCACAGCTTTGGGGATTCAGTTCTAGGAAGGAGCAGGTAACATTTGTAGTGATGCTCATCCTTTGGGCTCTGCAAGGAAACAGCAGCTTCCATTTATGGCTGTTACTATAACTTTGTTTTATGGAGAGTTCAAAAGGCCCAGGCAAAATTCAAGGCCCTGCTGTCCTTGGCACTGTCCAAGAGTAGGAAACAATCCTGCCCACCAAAGTTTACAGTATGAAGCTGACCAAAGCTGAAGCAGGCACAGCTGTCAAGCACAAGTAGCAGCAGAAACTGTCAGACACAGCAATCTGTGTTGAAACTAGTGTTGAATGTGACTTATTCTCTAAGATATGGGATATAACCACAAAAATGCTGTCGATATGAGCAATCCTTCCTGCACACTTCCTGCTGCTCTTGTCACCTGCAACTTTCATACAGTTGTCAATGCCTGAACTAGTGGAAGGAGTAAATGATAGTACCTTCATGAAGAAACCAAAAGGCAGAGGGAACAAACAGATAGAAGAGCCTGAAATCACTTGCACTGTCAAAGGTCAACATGAAAAGTGAGGTAAGTGAAGAGAAACAGAGGTCTGGAAACAAGATGCTTGAAGTGCATACAGTCAAACACAGAGTACTGGTGGACATACTTCCAAAGTGAAATACAATAGCAGGATATTCTCTGCAGAAATATTTTCAAGAGGTATGTGAGCATCTGAGGTGCATGTTGGTGTGGTGGGTTGACCTTGGCTGGACACCAAATGCCCACCAAGCTGCTCTTAGCACTCCTTCTCTGATGGATAGGGGAGAGAAAATAAGATGGAAAACAACTCATATGTTGAGATGAGGCAGTTTAGTAAAGCACAACTGAAAGGTTGAGTGTGTACCAACAAAGAGAAAAACAGAAGCTTTTATCTTCTCCTTCCCATCAAGTGATGTCTGCCCACTTCCAGGGAAGCAGGGCTTCAGCACACATAGTGGCTGCTCCAGAAGGCAAACATTCTAAATAACCAGTGCCCTGCCTTCCTCATTCTTTTCTTAGCTGTTATATCTGAGCTGATGTCATATGGCATGGCATCTCCCGTTGTTCAGTTTGGCCCAGCTGTAGTAGTTGTGTCCCCTCCCAAGATCATGCCCACTCCCAGCTGGGGAGCAGAATGATGGAGACAGCACTGATGCTGTGCCAGCACTGCTCAGCTGTAGCCAGAACGCTGGTGTGTTATCAACATCTTTCCAGCGACCAGTGCGAAGCACAGCACTGTGAGGGATGCTATGGGGAAAGGAACCCCAGCTCAGCCACAACCAGTACAGGTGGTAAGGTCAAAGTGGAGGGGCTCTCCAAAACGGAGCTGGGAGTTGAGACACGCTCAGACATGAAGCCCAGCAGCACTGATCTCCGAGTAGAATCACGTGCCCTTGATGTGGACTTGGTGACATAAAAGACTGATGCAAAGGGAAGAAGGAATCAGTGCTGACATCCAGATTTTGAACCTGAGTGACTAAGGACAACAGAGGCCATTTAAACTGTGATAATGGCAGGGAGGACTTTCTAGAGAAAAAAACACCTTCCATTTTCTTCTGATAGCTTGGCTCGTGGTCTGCTCCTTGGACAACCATCTGAAAATCTAACTTCTTCCCACTGGAAGCAAATTTACCTTTTCGTTTTCTGTGGAGTGACTTTTTCTCCTGTTTTGAGTGGAAGTGCTATTCATTGGTTGACTGGTTCTGTTGCACTTTAGGAATAGGAAAATTTTCACTGCTGGTGTTGCCAGATATGTGGAATATAATGTAGGAAATATGTTTCTGTATTTTGCAAGCTAGAACTGGGTAAACCATGTAATTCCTGCACTGTCTTCATGAGGGCTGTTTTTTGGATTCAGTAGTATTGATTCAGTATCCACTTCCTTTTTCTGTCCTTTTCCCCCCAAACCCAAAACCAAGGATTTATGACTACGAAGAGCTCTCTTTGTGCTAGTGTTGTCCAGGAAACCATTTCCCAGGTATCTTTGTGTTCAGACCTGATGTGTGTCATTCTGACACAGTGAAGGTTGGATTACATTTTAAATCTAATCAATGGTATTTTTCACAAAGCAGTGAAGAAATGAATCTTAAATCACAAGAGTCTCCTCACAGGTTGAGTGAACTCCAGCATGTTGATATCAATCTTCTCATCTGCATAGTTCTTTTCAAAAATTAAGAAAGAATTCTCATCCTCATGGAAGTAGATAGTAATATCATTCCCATTTCTGGAGGAGAGAAGCTCAGACACAGAAAGGTTAGCAACCTAATCCTCAAGCACTGCACTCAGGGGAAAAAAAAGGAAAAAAAGAGTCCATTAACTCAAATTTGCTTCCACCATCAGAACTCAGTAAGCGGTTGGTTGGAGGTAACAAATACGGCAATCACTGAGCTTGTGGTAAGAACTGGAGAGTTGTCAGCCCACTGTCAAATTCATTAGAATGCTCTTCCTCTATGCAAAAGCAATGAATTCATAGACTACAAAGGCAACCAACAAAAAAACCCCAACAGGCACAATCTAAACTATCTCCTTTGCTGAGATGCTGAAAAATAAGCAGAACTACTGCACAACTCATGTTGTAGGGGACAGGTATAAAACCTGTGGATGGAGATTGGATGCCGGGTCCCAATTCATGCTCAACGTGTCACTGGAAGCCAAGGGCACATTTTACACAAATGTGTCGGGAAAGAACTTTAATGCTAGCTGTGACACCTGTGGATAAGCAGCCTGGCTGGCTGGTTTATGTTAGAAGTCAGTGTAGGATGACCCAAACACCTAACCTGCAGCAACTAAAAGAAGCCTTTACCTCTGGAGCAATGACAAGATGACCTCAGTTACTACAGTAAACAGGAAATCTTTGAATGATACATTTCTTCCCTTTTGTTCTTCACAGAAGACAAAGGGTGTTTGATGGAGATAAAATCATTGAAATGATTTTACTTAGAAGCTGTGAAAAAGCTCAATTAGCACAAATCTAAGTGCAAAGCAACAGATAAATAATGGGATAGGTAACCACCAGCTCCATCAGCTTCTCCTTCAAAACTGGTTGTAACCTTTCATGTACGACACCTTCAAAATATGTTGAAAATATTTTTCAAAACTCCTTTCTTTCTGAGAAGATATTATCTGCAGAGACACAATATGCCAAATATGTAAATCAGCAAACTTTCAGTGAGAGGGACTTGCCTGGCTTATCCTGTACAAAGTGATGCCTGAAATACCACACTATTTCTATTTGTTTATGGTTGTTCTATCTGAAGGAATGAGGATGGAAATGTTTTACGTCTCTCTAACAAACAATTGCTGCCATTCAGACAGATAGCACTAATCAGCTATTTGCAGAGGCAGTGGGAACAGTCAATGCAGAAAGACACAGGGTATCCATATTTAAAACAATCTCAGTGCACCTCCCTGCTACTTAGCTTAGAAAAATCCTTACTGAAAAAGCAACAAAAGCCTCTAGTCCACATGCAAAAAAAAAAAAAAAAATCCAATCACTTTTTAAAGAGCTGGTAGCAGCAGATTAGCAACTTCAATATTCCCAGGCAAGAGAGACTCACAGTCAGAGTTAAGGTGGTATGGGCCTTAAAAAAGTCTGGCAGGGTAACACAAAGTCTCAGATGCAACAGCTCTCAGAGAGAATCTCTCTTTTTTCCTGAAACATCACCAATGGTGGCATCATGGTGCATTTAGTTCTGTAATACAACATCACCCTATGAGAATTATTTCTGTGGTTGTAGTATCTCAAGTAAACGGTGGTACTTCATTCTGTCTTCTTTCCTCTCTTCTCCCTTTCATTGCTGGCTCCCATCTGTGCACTGTGAAGCAGCATGGAAGAACAAGCTCCTTTTTTAGCACTAAATGCCAGCATTAACAGCTGCCATCCTTACTGTGTCCAGCACCGATCTGAAGAAATGTACCAGTATGCAACACTGACACAGAAGAACAGAGAAATGAAGAACAACTCTTCCTCCACCTATCTAGAGACAGCTAACGTGTGCAAGGGACAGAATAATTCTGGAGTGCTCATAGCACAAGCTGAAGAGATTTCAACAAAATAAAAGGGAAACAAGCTGACACAGCGTGCTAATGCTTCAATGATATGACTGAAATTCAGCATCTTGAAAGCCACTGAATGGTTTGGGTTGGAAGGCACCTCTAAAGGTCATCTAGTCCATCCTCCCTGCAGTGAGCAGGGACATCTTCAACTAGATCAGGTTGCTCAGAGCACTGTCCAGCCTGACCTTGAATATTTGCAGGGATGGGGTACCCACCACCTGTCTGGGCGACCTGTACCAGTGTTTTGCCATCCTCATTGCAAATAACTTATTCCTCGTATCTCATCTAAATCTACCCTCTTTTAGTTTGAAACGACTCCTCCTTGTCCTATCTCAACAGGTCCTGCTACAAAAGCTCGTCCCCATCTTTCTTATAAGCCCCCTTTATGTACTGGAAGGACGTAACAAGGTCTCCCTGGAGCCTTCACTTCTCCAGGCTGAAAAACCTCAACTCTCTGATCCCTTCCTCACACGAGAGGTACTCCACCCCTCTGAATACTGAATCTGGCCCCGTACATGTCTTACTGAGTTAAGCCTGAAACAAAGTTAAGCCTGAACTCCTCCATAAGTTCATGATACCAGAAGGCATATTTTCCTTTACATTCCAAAGCCCCAGGCTTATGAACTGACAGGGAACACCTACAGGCAGGCCCTCACTGGAACACTTTGATCAACTTTTACCAAATTAGAACAGAGATGAAAAGCAAAACTGGTCAGGATAAAGGAACTGACATCCTCCTGTCTGGCCACAGGGTGTCCTCCTTGCTCTATGCTTTGGCCTCAGATGACCAGCCTCTGCAGGGGAAAAAGGTCTTTATTAAAAAAAAGCTCAGTTAATGGATCAGAAGTCTGTAGTTTGCTCAGCCCAACCTGCTCACATGCAGTATGACACAATATACACTGATGTTACTCCTCCCAGTCTCCTTAGAGCAATTATTTTGCCTTGACAGGTGCTGGCATTGCAGTCATATTTTTGAGCTGGTTAGACTCATCACCCTATTTTCAAGATAAGGAACTGGATTAAGAGTGTGTCACACGGACAACAAGTTCAGTAATGCTCTGCATGTTTTTTCTGTCACTGATATTAAGAACCAGAGGTGTTTAGAGAAAGTGCCTAGTTCACATCTCTGCTAATAAACGATGCTCTTGGACATTTAATAATACTTAACCCAGTTAAATTTTCAAATTGGTTCTTCTGCAGCTCTGAGGGGATTATTCTAATGGCTAATGAGGCTCACATTCAGACCTCAGTTTTTTCTTTCATAACCATTTTGCTTTACTTTCCAGTTACAGTCCCTTCTTCTACTCTAAAAATTCTTGTGCCTTGCTGGGCATTGTCACACCTCAAATGTTTATAAGCTGCCATTTCCAGATCTGCTCAAACTGCTTTGTTTTGGGAGTATGTGAGAAGGGTGGGGTGTGGAGAGGCTGAAATCGTGGGTGACAGTGGGAATTCCCTCACTGTCCATTACCTGAGGTACTCGTAGAGTCCATACATGGGCAGGAAGTCAATGTCGGACAGAAACATGTATGGTGTGCTGATGTGCTTCATGGCCACATTCCTGAGCAGGTTCACAGGGTAGAACTGCCCCTCCTTGTACACGATGTGGTAGCCAACATTGTGGCGGCTCATCAGGACTTCTGAGCCCTGAGCGTAGCGCAGGAATTGCTGGGCTTCTGCATCGGAAAGGTACAGTGCCAGGCTGATGGGACCTTCCCAGTGCTTGCAGATGGCTTCAAGCATCTGGAGCCTGAAAGAGGAAGGGTGAGAGTAAGAAAAAGCTGTTTCCCTGTCTGGGGCTCTGTGCCTGGGTTCACCTGATCAAATGCAGGTATCTTTCTCTAAGCGAGACAGACTGGGGACACTTTCTATGCAGTGGAAGGCAGTAAATATTTCTACACCATAATTCCTTATTTAAGATGATAAATTGAGGTCTCCTCCTGGACAGATGGACTGCACCCTGGATACACCTATTTCACTAAATCCAATGTAGCCTAAGATGGCTCTAGATCAGATACACACATCCACAGCTCAGATACCTAAAGCACCATCATTTTCTGTCTAAAGCTTTGATGCTGCAGGAAAACCCACACGGATAACAGGACTTGTCTGATGGGAACTTTGAGCAGCTGCAGGGATCTGTCCATGTGGATCTACTTACAGGACAGGGGGCTCATAAAATTCAGCAGTGTCTAGTGCCCAATTCACATTCCAGGTCAAGCTATTCCCACACAGTAACACACTACAGTGCTCTTCAACAAGCTTGTGGAGGACAGAGGTGTACAGACCCACAGATTGTTTTACCTCCTATTTGGGAAAACCTTCCCCAAAATTTTGCAAGGCAGCTAGTCAGGCCTTAAAGGCTGTTTGAAGAGACAGGTCAAGGGGATACTGACTTAGGTGAACATGTGCATTAACTAGAAGAAGGCTCACTGTCAGGGAAAAGGACAAAAGGATGACACATCAATAGAAATGGGATTTACTATTAGTAGGGAGTAAGGAGAGGAGGAAGGACAGATGTGGCATTGCTGTGGAATAGCAAAAGAACATTTCAGACAAAACCATCATTAAAAGTACTAACTTGTATATGTTTTAGCACTATCTCAAATTTCATTAAATCATTTTTAACAGGTTGTATTGATGTGTATTTTTAAAAAATTCCAGCAGTTACAATACTATTGATGAAAATGACAATGAAAGATTTAATACGAAAACATAAATCAAACCCAACCTGGTCAAAATCATTTAAGTGCTTTGGGTAATTTATTGCCTAGAGATTGAGATGTGTCACCCAAAAATTCAGCAAGGACTGATTACAAAGCCTCTTGATTTAATACGAAGGGAAATGACCTATGCAGCCTAGCCAGATATTCTATTAAAAACTGGGAAGAGTAGATGATGCAAAATTATTATCTTCACTCTGTTCCAAATCCACATTGCTGATTTTTTCCTATTAATATTTATACAAAACACAAGAAAAGTTTTCTGCATTATCATAATCTCAGAAAATAATTTCCCCCTCCTACTATCTCCCTAAGATTTGAAAAATAAAGGAAAGATATACTCACAGCAGTAAACACACAGTCAGACTTAACATTAATAGCTTTTTCCTGTGTTTCTGAATGATTGTGAATGATACCAAGATGATATAATCATTTTTTGTTAGATATGAGATATTACCTTACTAGTCTACACTTGGAACATCATTTTCTTTTTATCTGTTATTGAAACAAAGGCTATTATCAGCCTGAAACATACAGCTGAATTTGAAACACAAATCAGTATAAAAATATCTAAAAGGTATGTGAAGGGTCTAGACTTTGAACACACAAATAATAAACAGGGAAAAAACACATTTTTTTGCCTTTTTCCAACATAGTGGAAATCTGTTAATCAGGAGACTCCAATCTGTCAGCACTCAAATTTAGGGCATCCTTTTAAAAATGGAAAATTTGCCTAGTAAAAAATGCAGCAAAATTCCTTTTAAGGACTCCATGCAGTGGACAAATGGCATACATAACTTATTTAAACAGCACACCTGATAATGCAAAGCTTTTCATGATACTGAAGTGGAAACTGGGTTTTGGTGGTACAAGTGCCCAGCTGGACACCTTAGTACCCTTCAGAATACTGCATTTTACTGTGTTGTTCTCATTGACAGGCTCTACTTCCATAAATTTGATACAGGGACTGCTAGTGATCCTCCATAATCTGCTCTCTGTAGGTTGTTATGTCTCCTTTGACCACAAAAGTTAGAATTATGAGTTTCTGAGCACAACACGACCAACTTATTTGGGGTTTTTTTAGCCATCTTGAGGAATGCGTTCTCTTAAGGACTCTAGAGAAAATCAATGTACTGCTGTACTGCATAATAATGAGATCATAATTTAGTTGGTAAATTTTTTAAAGGTCTGTTCAGCTAAGTGAATTTTGCTGAAATTCAATTGTTCTGTGAGATTCTTTATTTTTATTTTTCTTCTTAAGAATACTCAACAGATTTCCAACTCGCTCAGATTTCAAGCAGTGTATTGCTAATCACATCTTTCCTTTTCCCCATTCTGACCTCACATTTTTTTAACTCCTACTCTGATTTCTGAACCCCAGGTAAATACTGAGCCTTTAAAAAGGCTGCCTAGCCAAAACACGTGCATGAAAATCACAGTGAAGCAACCAAGCCATTATTCAAGGAAATGTCACATCAGTGCAAAAGATGGCAATCACCCAATAATGAACAACACTGAATGAAGTCTGTCTCAAAGCTTCCAGCTAGAGACAATAATGTTAGCTCCCAAACTGCATCCCTCTCTTCCATTCCTCAAGCCTACAGGATAGGCAAACCTAAGTCTGTCATGACAGTCATGTTAATCTCACCTCCAACAGGACTATGGGAGGTGCTGGGAGTTGTTTTTTTACTTTTCCTCATCTCTGATAATCATTTCAAAGAATAATTCAGGAATGTAGTGTACAGCACATTGCTTATGTACATGTCATCTTACATCTGAGACACTATTCTTAAATGTCTACAGCTGTGCTGCAGGAGTTTAATAAAAGTGGTTTAAAGAAGATAGAAAAAAATAAGGCAGTAACTGAAAGATGTGAAAGAAAACAAAGCAGCTAAGCAGTTCTTTGGTATGATATTATTTATTGATTTTAGCTGAAAGAAAGTATTTCCAACTCAAATCAATAATTTATAGCAACACACCAGTGAAGTAGGGAAGGCTTTTCCTGCACAGTACCAGGACGGCTGTTCTTCCTGAATAAAAATGTGTGGTTCTGTCTATCAATAAAAGCATGTGCCCCAGTGAGGATCCAGAAAGGGAAACAGATGCTCAGACTTTGCATCAGTGCCAGTGAATCAGCACTGAGCCCCAGCTCATTCTTTTTAATTAAATTCTGGGGGGAAAAATATACCATGTGCACACACCGGCTTTACTAATTTACTGTGGCACTCACTCAGGGTCTGGCTTAATTTATTTCTTTAGTTTTTTACTCAAAGGTTTGTGAACACTTAAGAAATGTTTCCTCAATTAAAAATCAATAGAACAGACAATGATGTGCACAGCAAATCATAACACAATGTGCAGTGCTGAGGCACCAGTGGAACAGAACACCCCTCATTCATTTCTGTTTATTTTTAAAACATGCTGTAAATGTTTTGTTGATCTCAGTTCCTGTAACCCTCCTGGAAAACTGCTGACCTTCTACTAGTGTAGCAGTGGTGTTACTCACATGCCATGTTATATTCTGTATGTGCTATACTGAAGGAAATAGTCAGGTTCTGGATAATATACAAGGAGTTCTGATTTGTTTAGTAACCCTCTCTGATAGCAATAACTACAAAGTTTGGACTAGATTTGAACTGAGAAGCTGGAGGAAAAAAAACAGAACTGACAATGACAAAATTTCTCAAAGCTGGCTGATCCACACTGTACTTTCAAGCTTCTGAAAAACAACAACTAATTGCAATGGTGGGAATCAGAAAGGTACAGGTGGAACTTGTCACGAAATTGATTTTTTTCCACAAATGAAATACCAGTTAAATTCCACTTCACGTCAGAACTAAAAGCTGCAATGTTCTTCTGAGAAGCAACATTTGGATAAAGATGCAATGATTCTGCTCAGATGGAGATTTCTCATTTCACACTAGCACAGTAAAAAAAAAGTATAATTTTCAACTTCCTAATTTGAAACTAGAATATTTAGTTCTGATTCTTACTGTAAGAAAAATCACTAATTGAAATTTTCTGCAAGGAAATTGCCAATGAAAACAAAACTAACATTCTCCAATGCAGAAAAACACAGGCAAAAACTTGGGTCAGCTACAACTGCTTGCCTAATTCTATTACAAGCATCTCTTGTTTTCTCTAAGTTGCTGCAAAACTCTATGAATTACTAATGCCTGACGATCCAAACAAGCAACAACTCCTGCAGCTCCATTAGTCACCCTCTCCTGAACTCTACTCATGTAGAGAGTAGTATAGTCTGTGCACTGGACATATAACACCCACGTTTCTATGAAAGTGCGTTTTTTCTCTCTCCAAAGCATTACACAGTTAGATTTCCCTGTAATAAAACACTGTCTCACGCTTCCAGATGAACAGGAGGTGTTCCCTACCTGTCCATGGACAGTTGTGCCACCAGTGTCACATCGGTGTTGTCTGAAGCAGGCTCGTACTCGTAATGGAGAAAATACAAATGAGTGCGATGGACGGTGAAGCGCTCCCGACGGAATTCATAGCACAGGTCATCCTCGTCCAGCTCGGACAGCTGCTTCTGGAGCTGCAAGGAAACAGTGGACATAAACATCATTTCCTTCTAATTGTTTTAGCAAATCAGAGAGAACCAGGAGGCTGGGAACTTGCAGAATGATGCAACGAGGAATGGAAATGGAACATTCAGAGCAACAGGGTTTTCCCGAGCCTCTTGTTACTGCACAAGAGATTAGAAGGATGGACTTGCAAGTAAATTCGTAACACAGAGAGGACACTGTATTATGGTCTATATATTCTATATATTGCCTGTATTTCATACTTTCAACATCCAGACTAGCCATGAGACAGCGAACTATCACAGGCTGAATAATCATCAAGCTTCAGAGTCAATGATCCAATGTGAGGCATAATTTCATCCTTCCTAGAAGCAGCGTTTCACCCTAGTCACACACTCCACTAGACAACAACCAGCAGCAGATCCAGCACTGAGAGGTTCCCAGTCTGCTGCCTCTGCTGGAGAACAGTTACTGCTGCTGTCAGCATGGACAGATAGCTGGAAAAGTAATGTCTTTAACTGATCAGTACTCCTTTTCTTGAAAATGATGTTCTTTTTACTGCAGAGGTGCCAGAACTAAGCTTACACTTTTAATGGGATTTATGCTTGTGGATACCTAGCTTGAAAAATCTGGAGGATGGTAGATAAATTCTTGGCTCCCTTGAAAACCAAGCCCCTTCAAAGTCAAAATGGGCATCTCAAAGCAATCTAATCCCAAGTCTCTTAGATGTGTAGCTTTAAGAGAATAAAAGTTTAGCTCTGGACAAGAATAAAAGTTTAGCTCTGGACAAAGGTAGAAGTGAAAAACTGACCAAATGTCTGCAGATGACAAATTCCATTCCTAAACTAATTATTTTGGGGGTTGGACTAGACGATCATTAAAAGGTCCCTTCCAACTCAAACTATTCTATGATTATATTATTCTATGATTTTAAAGCCAAACATCTAGCTAGGCTGTTGAAAATGCATTATTTAAGAAGAAAAACCAGTCATACCTGCAGTAAAATGTTATGAAGATGAAAATTTTTTATGGTCTTAACAAGTGAAATTGAGTTCAGTATCTATTGCTCTAAAATGAAGGTTACTAATACAGGTATAATTTTTATATTTAATTTCTTAAAAGCATCCTATAAGAAGAATAGTAAATTAGTAAAATATTCATCAGCAAATGAGAAAAATACTCATTTTATAGGAATTTTACAACTTTTGATAAAAATCACAGTGTATCTCAAAACTATTTCATTAAAACGATCATTGAATTATAGACATCTTTTTGTCGTGCTCAGAATGATTAAAGTAATAGTTTCACCATCTTGAAGGAAAAAATATGGAAAATGTAGGTATTTTTTATTCTAATACTGTGTTAAGAAGAGCTGGTGTTCTTGGAACTATAAGCATAATGGTTGCCATACACAGTGCTTACAACTGAATGTTTTCCTGTGAAGGCTGATGGAATAATTCCTGATATTTTCCTGTACATCACTCTATAATCTTCTTCTGAATAATGGAAATACCTACTTTGATTTCAATGAGTTTTAGATCAGGCTGTCATTCTTCTCTGCTATTGTTCTTCACAGATCTTAAAACACCCCTCAAGAGGGACTCCTTTTAGAAAGATGAGAGTCTGAATCTTGACAAATCTTTACTCAGGCAAAACTTCTATTGATATCAAGATCTCTTTTAGGTGGAATAGAAATCAGGAGTTCTTTTACATATCCTTGGAGTTTCATTCTTACTGCTTTACAAATCATCATTCAGCTGAGCCTGCACTCTATTTTCTAAATCACATTCAAATAATATTTGAATTAAACTCAATATTTACAACGACTCGTATCTTTCTGTTTCTTTCTTGAAAAGGGATATTAGTGTGCTCTTAACAGAATTATTAAGGAAATGATCAAAATTTAAATGGTAAAACAAAAGCAATGCACATTTTAGGGGTACCTTACTATCCTTCTGAATGTACAAGTGACCAGGCTAGAAGACTTTAATTGCACAGCAGTTATTAATCAGGCAGTCACTGAATAATTATCAGATTGCATTTGGGTTGAAAGCTAAGAGGCTATAAATACTTAATTATGAGTTCAAGAATAACATTTGGAGCTAAATTACGGCTTTGTGCACTACTGAGCCCTGTGTGGGAGAAGAGGAGGAGACACAGCTTCTTAGGAGTCCCACCTTTTTGATGGTGAAACTTGCCAAATCACAAAGCTGGTGGTGGAGGTGAAGGAGAGCAGCAAACAGCAGAAGATCCCTTCTGCTACAGGGAAAAGGAAATCTTGCTTTTTCCATTGAATTTTGTAGGGTCAGGGTTTTCTTTCTGTCCTTCCTCCTGTCCAAAGAAGGGCAATAAAGCTGGTGATGGGTCTAGAAAACACATTTTATAAGGAGTGGCTGAGGGAACTGGGATTATTTAGTCTGGAGAAAAGGAAGCTTTGGGGAACCTCACTGCTCTCTACAATTACCTGAAAGGAGCTTTTAGTGAGGTGAGGGTTGGTCTCTTCTGCCATGTCTCAAGTGAAAGAACGAGAGGAAATGGCTGTAAGTTGTGCCATGGAGGGTTCAGATTAGATGTTAGAAAAGTTTTTTCACTGGAAGAGTGGCCAGGCATTGGAATGAGTTGCTGGGGAGGCAGTGGAGCCACTGTCTCTGGAAGTGTTCGAAAGACATGTGCATGGGACACCTGGGGTTATGCTTTAGGGGTGATTATGGTGGTGCTGGGCTGACAGCTGAACTAGATGATCCTGACTATCTCTTCCAACCTTGATGATTCTGTGGTTTTGTCCTGTCAGACTTCTCCTGAACTTGCAGCTATGGTGGCAGTCATAGGACATTTTACACACAGATTTGAAACTAAGAATGTTAAAGATGCTAAACATTCAAATGACAGGAAATTGTCTAAGATGGACACATATATATCCTTACATTTATCTCTGAGTTATTTATATAACTCGTATTATTTTTTTGTTACACGATCACATAAAATTTCTCCAATATAATCTTTTCTACATATTATGTAGGTCCACTATTTAAAGACAAAGAACTCTTAGCTTGGTTTGAAGTTTGCTCTCTTATGTCTTCTTTAAAAGATGTGTTTGTAACGAGAATGCTGACAGATCTATGCAAACAGATACTAAAATACGGTGCAAAATCAAAATAAGGACCTTATTATCAGCTGTATTTGATAAAAAGATGGCATCCCCATTATGGACACCTCCATTATATTGATAATGACATGCCTAATACAGCAAAGATTTCTCAGCTGGAGAGAGACAGCATGTATTCTCATAAGCAAGCACCTGCTTAGCAAAGATTCTGTGTTTCTACAGGAGTTTCAATGCTAAGGCTACTTGCCACTGAGCACGTGGGAAATGTTACCTCTAGGAAACACTCTCACAGTTGAAAAATGTAGTATTTTCAGACTGTGTGGGGTAGGTGCTCTCTTAAGAAATACTGTCGTGGGAAACAACACATGCCTTCATTAGCATCATGGTGCTACTTGGTTCAGAAATAAAAATGGCAATAATGCCATGCATAATGCCCAAACAAAGAGACAAATACGTAAAGAAATACGGGCTAAATTATTTCTCTGGGCAACCAGCTGTGGCAGGGGATCAGGCTCCATCTCAGGAAAAGTAGTCTTTGAAGCTAGGCTGGCCAGAGAAATAACTTAGCCTTGATCTTCCAGGTCTCCTTGTCTAACACATTTCTATGAGATGAGGTGTTTGGTATCCCTATGACAGATGGCAGATCCATATGATACATGGCAACACAACATGTACCTTTCACTGGCAAACTGGTTACTCTGCTCATAAATCTGCCTTCCTAAGGCTGTTCCAAATGTAAGCAAATCTGTGACTGGCTTAGTTTTTTTTCTAAACTGCTGTGTCACTGAAACAATTGACTTCCCACCAAAATCCAGGACTTCATATCAGATGAGATGGATTAAAAATCCAAGATCAGAAGTATTTTCTGAGGGATTAGATATTAAAAAAAGATCAAAGCCCCCCAGTAAACAATGTTATGTGTCTAGAGGCCACTTAGATCTTGGGGAAGGGGATAAAACCCCTAACGTAGGCTCTCTCATCAAATGTTTAAGTTGAGGTGAGGCGGCTCTAGGCTTAAGTCACTCAATATCACACTAACACAACAAGAACAAAGCAGCTTAGAAGACAACTTAAAACCTTCACATCATCTTTCCTTTTCCCAGGTGTGCGCAGTAAAGTTTCATAGCACAAAATCAACTCAGCTTAGCCATTGAAATGAAAACTAACACCAGTCCAGGATGTAACTAAAATCTGGTTATAAACTGCAGCAGTTTCATTTTCTCCTGTGTAGCTGTCCCCGTTCCCACCAGTAGGCAATCTGGATTGCAACATTTACCACTTTCAAAGTGTGTGAATTAACAGTTGCCTTTAGCATGGCATAAACAAAGCAGATGACGATGCAGAGAGGAAAAAGCATTCACTGAGTCTTGTTTTGGATGACCGACATAAAGTCCTTCTGGCCTCTCCAATGATCAATAATAAAAGCCAGACTAATCCCATGTCAATTAAACTTTTATTCCTCCCACACCATAGAATTTTGTACATTTGCTATGGGTCAAATTAAGCCTACTGTGAAACAAAGCTGTAAGGACAAAGAGGATAGTGCCTGAGCAAACCCACCTGGCAAGAGGAATTTTGCTGCAGCCTGTGAGAACCACTAATACTCCAGCTAAATGGAACTGATGGCTTATCCTGACTGCAAATATTCAGCACAAGTGAGAATCCAAATTTTAGGCACGTATAGTATCTCAGACAGTTCTGTATATAGGCAGTACAACTCCCCTTGATCTTAGCTGCAGATGTCAGATTTGGTAGCCCTCTGCATCTCCTTTCCCCAGACCCCTGACATACCTTTTTGGCTGAGCTGTTCCCAGACCCCCTTGCAGCACAGTGTCTTGACAGGTAGGTCACCTTGCTTTTGCTTCCCCAGACTGGTTCTTGACAAGTGGCCAGTTCTATGGGTCTAAGTCAGTCCCAGCCCTGCGTCTCATCCCATGCTCCCTATGCATGCACTCTGCCAGCTCCCTGTACCTACAGGCATCCACCAGTCCTTTCCTCTTCCTGGTACAAACACTCTCTCTTTCCTTTCTGTCTTCGACCTGGATTTCACCTCTTTTGTATGTGAATCTGGATTTTTTCTCCTCCCTACTGACTGGACATCACTGAGGGCAATGGATGTCCCTCAGAACAGAGACCAAATACAGGTTCCTGCTCTCAGCTCTACTGCCCAGTCAGAACCTGGCATGGAGGATCAGAGGAAACAGTCACAGAAAGCACCAGGCTTTGTCCAGGTCCCCTGCCTGCAGCATGTCCAACCCTGCTGTGTCACTGGGATAAATATAATCTGGTCAGATGTATCCCCGCACACACCTATAAAAGAGTCTCCAGAGACCTGAGCCTCCTTAAAATCAAAGCAAACTCTACTGGCAATGTGTAAGCCATGATTTTTCAGCATTATAATTTGAGTAAGCTTTCACCAGGTTGGGAAAAGACACGTTCCTGGCCCAAAAGTCAGCTCCTTCCCTGAGGTATGGAGTATTTTCATGAAGAGGTCATCAGAACTTTTGGTGCGGGCAAACCTCCAAGCTTTCCCCCATGTTTCACTTTAAAAAAATGTGAGAAAGGGAAAAAAGGGCATTTTTTGTGACAAAAAAAAATCCCAGTCCATGTGCTCCTCCACTTAAAAATATTATAAACTGGAAGCAGTGTAATGGCAACTTTCAGGCAAGTAACAGGATGGTATGCCAGCTCAGCATTCAATAACAATAACAGTTACAATAATAGAAACAACACAGCTGGGGAAGTCAGGATTTCACCTCAAAACTGCCATATACCATCTGTTATTACTAGAGAAAGACTGTGACATCACAAAATAGTAACTTTCAATTGCAGTTCTACAAATGAGGCTGTACTCTTGAAATTCAGCAGGAGCAAAGGGTACTCAAAGCATCAGTCTGACTGCAAGTTCAGGGCTGTGATACTGACTTGGAAACTTCATTTGCATGCTATTTTTAGTCACTCAAAAATTGCTGAATTTGTTAGTAGGGTTTATACTGTGTGGTACCTTGCTAGAATCTCCCTCTTTTCTGGTGGATACTCTAAGTTGGCATGCACAGCCTTCTGCTACTATTAAGTATCTTTGGTTTTGCACAAAAAAAGTAACTAAGTAAAAATATACTTAGTATGTAAGTACACATCTAAGCAAGTGTGTTACGGGACAACTGGATTTTTTATACCATTTCTTTATACTGCTGGTTTGAAAATTTGAAAAGAAAAACCTGCAGACATTTTTTTCTCTTGTGTTTCCTGAAAGTCTTCTCTAATGGGAATCTACTGTCCTTTTCTTAAACTGAGTGGAATCAGTGATACACTTCCCACCGATCTTGCTCTAGGCTTTGGATGAGGACACAGGCTTCACTAACAGGGGACACTCCATTCAACCTTCAGATTTAATGCTTTGGCAGAGGTACCTGGTGAGAAGCTGCCTTCAGGAAAGAAGTTTCATGAGAATGCTGAAAGGTTGAGTGTGTGCCTCTATCTAAAATCAGGCTTACAATAACTATCTCATAGAGTAACTATAGAGATTGGCTGGCAGATCCTGTTGAATTATTTTAGGCTTCACAGTAGGTCCTTTAGAATAAAATGCTGTATATAAGCATTAAAACCCAACAGAAAATGTTCAAATTTGAGATTCTTATAACATTTGCCTTCTTGGATTTCCCAAAAGTCTTCTGCATTGCCTCAAAATAAGAAAGAAGGCGTGGGAAAGGGGAAATAGCATGGAATAAGTGGGATGGAGTAACTAAAGACATGCTCTAAGGGCCACTCGAGTCAATGACTGTGTTTACAGGAGGATTTGGTTCATATTCTGAATTTTCCACCCAGAATCTGCACAGAAGACAAAGGGATGATTGTAATACCAACTTGCAGAGAAGAGTCTGCTTTGTGTGACCTCACTTCAGCACATATTGAATGAGAGGGACTTAGGGTACTGCTCCATGGCAGGCTCCTGCTCCCAGCCTGTCCCTGCCACACAGAGGGTCTTTTAGCTCAAATATTTTAAGGAAAGGACAAAGCATTCATGTACACATAGACATACATATA
The DNA here is from genome assembly GCA_013397115.1 of Edolisoma coerulescens. Classification (NCBI taxonomy): domain Eukaryota; kingdom Metazoa; phylum Chordata; class Aves; order Passeriformes; family Campephagidae; genus Edolisoma; species Edolisoma coerulescens. Next base: position 478,241 of record VWZW01005683.1, read on the forward strand.
TGCATTTTTGCATAAACAGAAAAATTATCCCAGTCTGGTTTTTTTTGCCTCCAGTATTTCCGTTTCTGAGCCCTACCTTTCTATCCATTCCTATTTGCAATGCTTTGGAACCTAGTAACAGTCCTGTTAGGTGAAGCTGAAGATCAGCATCTGATTAGATTAGGACTGTGCAGTACATTATCTGAAGATGGCCTTCAGACCTCTTAAAATTCCCTCTGTGGTATTATACTTTCTTAGCAAACATCAGAAAAAGAAAAGTACTTCCACATGCATATAGACATAATATATATTTAAGCATACATGCATTCACATGGATACACAGAGGAAGGGTGAGAGAGATTAAAGTGAGGTCCAATTACCTTTTAAACTAATGCCCCTTTGCCTCTCTCCGGCACTGTTAAGAGTCCTTAAAAAGGGAAGATATATAATTCACATTCATTTTAAGGCCCTCTCTGTACTGATGAGAAGCGTAAAGGGGCCTCAGAGAAACAGAATCAGCCCAACAGTACCCACTGCCACACTTCCCTTTTCCTGTTTTACAGATATTTGCATTACAAATGAGATGCTTTAATTACAGGTTGTATTGTAAATAAAACATCACTACAAATATTAGCTGTAGAAAAACAGTGGCTGGTATATTGCTACAATACCTTAAGGGCATCTTCTGATACAGCCAGACTGTGAGTGAGACTCGTACCAAGCCACTGCTTCTTCCACAGCAGAGCTCGGTGCATTTAGTGCTCAAGTAACTCTCTCCAATTATTAACAGCAGAGCTGTTCTAACATTTTGTCCACTGGCCCACAGTGCAGAGAAGCACAGGCAGCTGAAGGAGCACCTTTTACCCATGTACACTGCACGTTACATGCATGTACACTAACATAAGAAAGCCCTGCTGTGTTTTGGGGATGCCATCTTAATTCAGGGAAAAAAGGGAAAATAATAGGAAAAGAAAATTCAAACAGCAATTCCTACCTCATACATACTTGACTTAAGAGAAATGATAGCCTTTTATGTAACATATATGCTTATGAATCCTAATGGAAACCTATGAATGCATCTCGTCAGACGGAAGGTTTGCGTGGGCCAGCATCCTGTCTCCAGCTGTGAGCTGGCTGCCTAGGGGAGTGCAAAAGAAGGGCGAGTGTACAGTGAGGATTGCTCAAAACTCTCACCTAGACCTCAACTTGTGGTTCAAGCACTTTCAGCACCAAAGCTTAAAAGCTCCTGATTGATTTTCTTTCCAAGAAGAGTAATTTTTGAGGATATGTATACTTTTAGAAACATTACCTCCTGCTCAAAGCTTCATCATGAGTAAAATGTCTTTGTTTTGAACCTGCTATTTCCACTTCATGCCCCCTAATTCTTGTACTGGGAGGAATGACAGTGGTTTCCTCCTCACAAGATGCTCTGCTTCTGAACATAATCCTGCAACAGATCACGGGAATGTGCTGTATTTAATGGGACACCTGTGACACTGTATATGCTACAGCAGATAGAGCAAGAGGAAGAGTGGTTTTCACCATAATCCCATTCTTAGGGTCTCATAACTTCAAAGCTGAAACTTGCTTGCTATATTCTACAATAAAAGGACATAGTCAAGTTTAGAGGGCAGTTTACATCAAGGGCAACTGAAACAAAAAACAGTATCTTCTCCTAAGTGACTACTCTTAAGTTTTCTGAAGTTGGATTTTTTCCTATATCTGACTGTTTCCATAGAAGGCTGTTAACTTTTTGGTGTCTCTTCGCAAATTGGGAATCACGTATTTTCGTATGTCTAGCTCATTCTTTTCCAGTATCTTTTTTTTAATATATATATATAATTTATAAATGGAGGAATGAGTTACAGTTCTTTTTCAGACACAAGCCATACCATATACCATATTGCGTTCTACTTGTCTTGAATAAGAAACAGGCTTGAACAGTTAGTCATTTCCAGTGTCTGTCAACCAGATACAAGTTCAGTAAAATGTGCCATTTTAAACTTTAAGGACTGCCATTTACAGCAAGGACTTGCATTTCCTCTGCACTGCTCTCAAGCAACTTGTCGCCTGAATACATCTGTTTATTAAGGATTTACAGAGCTCTGGAAAATATAGCAAGAAGTCTGTGACTGCATTCGTGCTCTTTGAAGCCACACAACATATTGTGAATTCAGTATAATTTTAACCTGCATTCTCAAAGTGTGATAAAGGTGTGTTTTGTTGTCTTTCTTTTAATGTCTCAGTCACCTTTTCTCCTCCTATTTTACCTTCCACTCTGTCTCTTGTATCTTGATATCTCCGAGGGTGAAGCTCTTAGTGGTCTTTTATCACATTCAGTTCACCTGATTGTCTGAAAGCTTCTTGGAGAAGATTTTCTTCCTCCATGTGCTTTTGCTCTGGTGGTGCACTCACCTTCCCTCTCTCTCATTCTCTCTCTCCCATTCTCTCCCTCATTCTCCTCTACCTCCTTGTCTCTCCCAGTTAAGCCCCATTCCATTCAGAAGACAATGAGATGGTAAAATAAGTGTCTGGGAAGCTGCGCCTTGGGTTAAAATATATCTATCCAATCTCTGAGTACTATATTTAAAAATATGGGAATGGCATCTCCTGTGGTCATTTTATTCACAGACTAAATGGAAACACCACCAGCCTCAATGATGATATTGATTGTCAATTACCTCTTAATTGCTAATGTGTACATGATACTGGCTTCGCTTAACTGATTTTTATACAGACAACGTTGCATATTTTAGAAATATTTTTTTCCTGAATAATGTGTTACAGATTCCTTTTTATTTCCTTTCAGACTCTGTAGCCAAAATCGGTACTTGGTCTACAAATCTCCAGAGACCACATTATACTCAAGGAGTTCATACATATCTGTGTATAAACATTTCAGTTAACAGTTTTTCACTTTGGAATTATATGTACTAATGCACAGGCATACACGTACACGTACATCTGTGGGTAAACATCCTTGATTTCAATCATTTTCAAAGGATTTGCTTAGTCTGAAAGGTTCTGATTGCAAATTTTATGCAGATACACATAAATACTGCTTTGATTGGTTAAGGGAAATACAGAAAAAAACCTGCAGTCTCACAGCCTATGTGTACCTTGAAGCATTTGCTCATTCTGTAGTTTGCAGCACAGCAAATGCAGTGATATTTTTGTGATATAGCAGTCTTGATATTTTCATTTCTTCTTCATTATTTGTACATTAATATCTCCTAGACAAAACTGACATCGCTGTATATTGAACAAATACACAGCAAGAAACAAGACCTCCTGGAAAGTTATAGGTCTGTCATACTGAATCCTAAACACAGCCCTGTACTGGCTTCTAAGGAAAAAAATTAACTCTATCCTGTGGTAGCACAGACTCTTTCCCATGGGAATTTTTCTCTTCTTCTCCCTGTGTTTTATAAATAAAGATAAGGTTTGGATGTTATTGAAACTGTCTCTGGAAAGATGGGCAGTTCAGCCTGGCCTGTTGGCCTAGGGGGAGGTTTTGAATTGACCCAATCCGGAGGAACTTTTAAAAGTCTATATAAGTTTTAGAATTAAATAATAAAACCAGAATTTTGCCTCACCCGAGCCAGCCTGGTTCTTGCACGCGGCTAGCGGTGCCACAGCGACATTATCCCAGCTGAAACCAGGGCAAGGTTCAAGGGTGAGATTTGCAAAATTGCCTAATGGAATAACAGCACAAATCCTCATTTTCAGCTTGTGATGTTACCTCTGTTGGGGATTTTAAAAGGGCAAAGTAGACAAAAAAAGGCAGCAAAACCCAGGGTAAAGATGGGATTAATACAACAGTTTTACAGGTGAGGAACTGAGGCACAGAGAGATTAAATGATTTGCACAGTGTCACTCTGGGAATCGGAGCATTGCCTTCAATTCTCCTGAGTTCCCCTGCCCCGCACTACCCACACAACCAACTCCAAGTCTTCAGACATCCTGTGCCTTGTATGAACCAGCCTTTATATCATCAAGCCTTAGAAATCCCACTTACATTTTCACTGTTCACATCTGCCTCACTGGGGCAGCCAAAGAGTTCCCGTCTCAGCAAATTCCCATCATATTCCAGGAATGTCAGGTAGAGGTTGCGGAAAAACTCCACATGCTTGTTTTTCACTCGCAGCTTCTTCGGTGAGTTCCAGTGAATCACCTCAGAGGGAAAAAAGAGAAAAGACATCCTGCTGTTAGAATACAGATTTGCTTTATCTGCTCTTTTTATGTGTGTTCAGTGTGCTGCCCTCTTAAAACCAGAAGAAAAACAACCCACAAACTACCCAGACTTCCTTCTGTCTTTTTACAGGGAAGGCTTTGCCGTGTCTTCCACAAGTAACTGTATACTCTGGAGGTGATGTGCTCGGAAACTCTTCCATGGTATCACCTGCACATTTGAGTCAGGGTGCTATGCTAGGTTGAGAAGCAGCACCTCATAAGTGCTTCCACAACTCTAATAGTGGAGCGGATAGTTTATGGACTCTGCTGAAGAAGATGGAAGGACAAGGGATGCAGCAATGTAAGTATTAAACATTCATCTCAGATTTACACATGACTGCTTCTGCTAATGAAATTGATTCACTGTTTCAGGACGGGCAGTCTCTTTCCTGGTTAGGTATTGAGAAGAAGCAGCTTGAAATTAATTCCTATACCCATGTAAATAGTTCAAAAAAGACTGAATTTAATCTGACTTCCTTTTTGCCATTGCTTCATTTAAACAAGACTGATCTCTGTTGCATTAACACAACACAGCGATGCAGTACAACTCCTCACCCTGTGAGTTCCAATTTCTAGCAGATATTTATCATTTGCTAATGGGAGATGACTCTCACAGTGGCCTAGACTTAAACTGCAGTGCTGGCATAAAGGGCCTGATCCTCATTTGCATTGATGCAACTTTGCATTGCTGCCAGTAGGAACGGGAAGGGGGCCCTAAGGAAAAACCAAGAGGGAGTCAACAGAGGCTTGCAGGAATGATTTCATTCTATAGAGGCTATATTTTAGACCTAAGAAAAAAAGTCACCAAATACTTTGTATTCAGTTTTATTCCTGTCACTTCTAAAGAGGTTAAAAACAAGAGTCTCCCTTGGGACTGTTTCCAAGCTCAAACTTCTGGAAGTTCTCTGAATCCATTAAGTGAATCCGTGAAGACACTGTGTCACTCACACACAGCACAGCGCTGCAGCACCAGCTGCTGAGCCAGCCTGTGGTCAGCTTTGCTCTGAACATCACAGCTCAGGGAGGGAACACACAGAGCTGAAGCACAGCACGTACAACAGGAGCAGCCTGGAGAAGATGAACGCAGTTCCCTTGGTGTCAGCAACACAGCTCCACAGGAACAGGGAGTTCTCTGAAATCATGTATTTGTTGCCCAGTGAGCAGACTGGATGAGGAAGGAGCAGGATGCAGCCTGAATTCTTCCTGGACTAACCTCAGCAAACAACACGGTTGCTCCACTGAGTATTTATATTGCCATAAAAGCTATGGCACTCTATTCTACATACCCAACACCCATGAAATATCTCCTGATAAGGAACGCTTCATCCCTTCCTGGGATTTCATTGTTAAGCCTACTAGGATGTCAGAAAAGCATACATGCAGTTAAAGAAAAGCAACTGTAGGGAAAAAAGATAAATTCAGATATTGGCAAATTGCTTTTTCCGGTTATAGGAGCACCTTAAACAAAGATTACGATGCATCTACACACTGCATAAATTTGGGAAATTATTTGGACAAAAATACTTGGTGTAGATATTTGTCCCAGGTAATGCTACATTCTTTGCTGGTTTTACATTTGTCCAGATGTTCAGAAGCGTAGTATAACTGTGCAGTAACATGTTGCTGCATCATGTGGTGAAAATACAGACCACCACATAAATGAAAGGAGCTTTGGGCAGGTAAGGGCATAAACTTAAGATAAAAGATTTTCTCCACTGAAAAATGGATCTTCAAAATCTCCTTTCTTTGAAAAGAAGTTGACATATTTCATCCATTGTATTTAACTGCAGCAAAAGGCACCAATGCTGGAAAAAATTTTGAGTGATTGAATCCTCCCTCAGGGAAATGGGCACATGTAACAGAAGCACAGGGCTGAAGGAACCTAAAGGGCTATTTAACAGTTTTACAGGGTATCAGCATGCATTTTTATAAACAGGCATAGCATGGAAACTGTCTGCTGGTAACTTGTACTTATTTAAGAGTGGATCAAAGAAAGCGAAAAAGCTTGCAACTGGGACAAAAAATACTTGTTAAGAAAAACCTTTTGTGTGCTCTCCATACTGCTCCTACACTTGATGTTGACTTTCCTCTTGGATACTCAGGAGCATCCTCATCTTCACAAGCATCCTAATGCTGCTGAGCACTCTGAGCACCCAGAGAGCTGGGGACCACGAACACAGACATGGCTAATGATGATAACCTCACAAACTCTCACAGGACAGGCTCCTCGGTACTGCAGGAATTTCCCATCAACACACACGGTGTCACATCACAGGCATTTGCTGATGTCTCCACCCATTTGTGTGGGAGATGATTTCAAACCCAGACAACTGCAGCTGTCAGTGCAGAGGCTCTTTGCTGCCGTGCTTCAGGATCTCTGGTCTGTGTGTAGAAGCCAGTAAGCGTCAAGGGCTTAGCTGGTGGTTCAGATCTGATCAGGTTTGAAACGTGTCAGGATGCTGCATGTACACTGATGTCAGGGGAGCCTGGAGTAAACTGTGCAAAGCTGAATGGAGCTCATGACTACCCAAAAAAGCTGGTTTTTTAATCAAGAAGCACAGCACATGCCAATGTGTGCTAAAACGATGTGCTAAAGAACATCAAGGAACTGCAACCATCTGGATGACCTGAGGTAGAAAAACCACAAAACAGGCCTAGTAAAAGCAGGCTGCTTTTCAAATGTAACACAATTAGATAAATACTATGTGATATATGAAAGCATAAAAAAGAATGGCAAGTTACAAAAAGCAACAAGACTCTTAATCATTGATATGCAACACTACATCCAAAGACCATATTCTTTTTTATGTCAGCCCACAAACTCACATTCAGTTCTGGCTGTCTGACATGGTCTGTTGCACCAGCAATAGCAGAATTTGTGCAGGCCAAGACACTCTTGTATAGATTGTCATGGGCATCAGTGAGGTACAAGATAAAGACTGCACAGGTAAAACTATGGCCACTGCATTAGAGACTTTATTGTGCACAACAGTAAATTGATTGGAGAAATTAAAAAGATCAGTTGGCAAGAGAGTATAGGGAAATCAGAAGGAAAAAAAAATCACTTCATTTGAAGACTGTTATCTCCACATTAAAAAGAGAAAGTGAATCCTGAAACTGAAAATCTCATTACTCCAACATCCCCGTTCCAAGGCTGAATAGCCCCATAATACTGTGTTTATTTCTTCTTCTAGTTTCTAAGCTATTCCAAAGCTCTGCTGGCTTACAGAGGAAACTGCAGCTAGAAATAAAAAATTCCTGTGCCATTATCTGGGTAGACACCTCAGGAACAATGCTAGCCTTCAGGCTGACCTACAGATCCTTCCCACTCTTGATCACGGCCTCCTGAGAACTAAGCAGAAATACACTTTCTTAATCTTCATTTAGCAATTTAAGTACTGAAAGATCAGAACTTAAAATTCCACATCTATTTAACACTTGGTTAGTCGTCATTAAGCAATTTGGCACTATCCACATTTCTGTTAATACCATCCTAGTTAATCAGCAACCATTACCACTCCCTGATTACACACAGCCAGCCTCCTGGAACACTTCCATACGCCTGTGGCCTAAAACAGGCTAACTGCACTCATACTTCCCATTTATTCTCCTGGTTCTGACCCAAGGCACTCAAATGATGACACAGTGGGAGCCTCGTGGACTGGCAGTGGGATCTGAGATGGAAGGGAAGAGAGGATGGTATTTGGTGGGGGAGTCTAGGGGGGCTCTAAGAACCATTATCTGAATGGAAATACACTGAAAACAAAAATCCTAGCAAACCTACTTACATTACCATCTGCATTTAATCTCTGGGGAGATTAAAGATTTCAAACATGATGTTCAAACCACTAAACAATAAGCTTGAATACAACATTATTTCTGTAAGTACCTTTAATGATTTTTTTTCCCCTGAAGCATTTTCTCTCCCAAAAAGGAGTATTTGGCCGAATGTTTCCTTAATCACAGTCTCTTCCATTTTTTTAACCAAAGACACATCTTGATAATTTCTCACTCTGCTTCAGCCCTTCCAGAATCAGAGAGCACAGGATATCCTGTATAATTACATACCTGCTTTCCAGGCTGAAGGGTAAGAAATAAGAATAAATTAAGCTTAAATTTAAGCTTAAAGAAGTTTAATTTTGCAAGGCACTGAACAGATATCCTTAATTACGCCCATGAGCACTTCACAATTTAGGTAAACAAGTGGTATTTTGTAAACAGGAAGCTTTCCTGCTAAAAAACTAGACTCCTTGCTTAGGTAACCAGACACTTCCCACTGAAATCAGTGGGAGTTAAACATTTGGCAAATCTGCACAGTAAAGCCACCTATACATGTCACTTTAATGCCATCTCAATAGGCTTTTTTACAAGTTTCAATATGCCCCAAATCACACTGCAAATATGCACCATATGTGTAACTTATGCCATGATAAGAGATGTCTGGAAACTTTACTTTTAAACTGTGTTTTATCAGAAATGAATGGTTTAATAAAAGAACCAATTTCCTCAGAAAAGTTCATATCCGTCATAAAGACGTCATCAGGGAGATTTCAATGTTATATTTCTAAACTACGTAAGTGGAAGAGACTCAGGCTGGAGTAGCCAGCAACCCTGAGGTCCAGGCAGTGCTTTCTGAATGTAGGACTCAAATCTCTGCCTGGTTTGGTGCCCGTGGTCCCAGGGATTCCTTTACTCCCCTGCTTACTGCCACTGCTGTACTGAACTAAGCTGACAGACTGTCCCTGCCTTGTACTTTTCCAAGGTCTTTATTCCTCCTCAGAAGGATTCTTCCAACTTCTTTTCCTTCAGCTCCTGTACTGGTCTTTAATGAGAGGCCTCCTGCCTGCAAAAGCACCCCTATAAACCCATGGTGCTCCCTGTTTGGCAGGGCAGAAGCACCTCACTGACTCCCGTGCTCACACAAAGGAGGGGTATTGTTTAACCCTCTCAAGCCCTTACTCCTCTCATTGCAGCTCTTCCTTCGTTGTCATTAAAAGGTGCAAGGCTCCAGAATGCCAGAAGTGCTGCAGATTAGAGCTGAAGTGCTTGGACAGCATGGGGCGGCTCAGGGACTGGAACACAAAGAGGTGCAATAGGTCATGTCTGAGGCAGAGCTGAAATGATGTGTTACAGTTATGGAAAAGAAGCTGTTTAAACTTCTGTAAGCAATATCACAAAGTCATCCCAGTGTGGAGGACATTCCCAGGGAGGACACAGTGAATCACAGAACACAAGTTCCCAATGAGGAATTTATGAGGTTCATTATTTATCTATCTGCTGATTTAGTACCAGCTCTATTCAAAACCAGTTTGAAAAGCCATCAATAGGTTGTAAAGCCTTTTTCTATGTTGGAGTGTGTGTAAATTCTAATAGTTTGATACATTCCCATTGAAGACTCCAGTATTTGATTTTTGTGATTGTGAATTACCAGATTGTCTGTGTAAATAGCATCTGTATCCTTGACAACCAGACTTCATGACTGACTCATTCAGTGAGGTCATGATTCATTATCAGGGGTATCAAAATTCATTACCTTCTTTCATAGTACTTTTTCTGCCATTAGGTTTGTGTCAAATCATAGTAACTGAGATTTCCTTACAGACAGGAACAAACTACTGACCAAGAAGCAAGCAAAAGCATGGCCTAACCCAGGAAAAGCAATGCATAAATGAACCTCAGTTTCAGATCAGTCCCCTACCAAAAAAAAAAAAAACCGAAAATCAATAAAATGGATAGAGATGGAACTTAATGAGGACTAAAAAGAGAAAAAGGTGATTAGAATCTTCTTCAGGCAATATGAAATATTCAACTGCTCCCTAAGCTTTGCATAAATGTGAACAAAGCAGCAAAGTGTCCACACACATGCACACACACACAGAGATCCCTGAACAGCCGCCAGCCCTGGGGTCCAAGTTTACTTGACACAATGCTGTGTACAAGAGATGACAAATCCTCAACTCCCAAGGACTTTGAGGCCAGATGGAATTAAATCAGCACCTTTTCAGTCTGACAGGAGGAATGCACTCTGATTTGGCTGAGGAATACTTGACTGGGTCAGCTTTACTTTTGAATTTAAATCTCTCCACTCACTTCCTTCTTTCCTGTGCTATCCTTCTTTATCCCCCAGTACGAACTTCAAAATCTGTCTTTCTTTCCCTCTTACCCTGGAGGTTTGTTTTACCTTGTTTCTCATTCCAGTCTTACCATGAAATACAGAATGTGCCGAATCTGTTGTGTTGTACCATTTATATTAAATGCCATGGAACCTACTAACTCTGGTGATTTTAAGAGTGAAATTTTTACCTTGGGGTAATGACATTTGTTAATTTTTTGTGAGACTCATGTAACAAACCAGCTGGTTTCTTTACAGAACTAAAATTTTGACAATTTTCATAATGCAAATTCCCAACTTTAATTGGTCTATGCCTATTTTTTTTTTTAATTGTATGAAGAATTTTAGACAGTGCTGCCTGAGGGCCAGTTCTTTAACTGTTCAGTATGGGAAAAGCTTTATTGAAAGCACAGGGTTTTATGTGCACAAGGTAAGGCTCTGGCCTCTCTTTCAAGGCAAAGAATTTCAGCCCTGATTTAGATTGTAGGGGATAATTTTAGTAGTGTGAATAAGTCCAGTTCAGCTGAAGAAATTGCTTATGTGTCTGCATCCCTTGTTGAGTTAAAATACCTCAGACCAGAAAAGCAGTGGAGAATATTACACATCTTAGACTTCACTGTCCATGCTCTAATGGAACTGACAGTGTGACACAATACACAGCAATAAAAAACCAAGCCTGAATTATAGCTGTAAAGATAAATTTGTTAATTGAAAAGAAAGAGAGGATTTAATTTATTTTTAAAATACTTCTATCAAATGCTTATTTGTAGGTGTTATATATGAGTTAGATGTCCCACACCTGAAGCAGATTAGTTAATACAGTCACTGGAGTTGGAAGATCAGGTGTATACTCGGAGGTGAGCTCCACCAGCCTCAAAATGATGACACTTTGGCTATCCAAATCCAGATGTACACCAACACTGAAAGCACCTTACAGTTATCCTGCCTGCCCATCAGCTGCCTTGCCAAAAGGGTATCTTCTCCTGTAGGTCTGTGTTTTATCTGCCAGTCCTATAACAGAGATAACAGAGAGCCCCTATGGTGACTCAAACATGTTTAGGAAACGGAACCAAGCCCTAGATCCTTGTTATCAGCTTCAGTATCTTTTCCTCATGAAAATGGCTGTGTCTTTACCTTGTGCTGAGTCCAACCTGTCTCACTTATATAAATTAATCTCAGCCTCTAATTCACAGATATGTGATATGTCACAGGTGGGAGGTATATTTTTCTGAAGTTCATCTTTTAGGAAACATTTTCCCTGTTATACGTCTTTCCTTTTGTTTCAGGCCCTGCAGCTGCTGTCATACATGATTCCCAACATGGATGCAGTGCTAAAATCTCCACTAGTACTTTGTTACAAGGCATAAAATCATGATACTTTTAAAGTGCCTGTGTTGATCCTGCCCTACAAATAGATATCATAAACCACTTAGTGATTAGTGTACTGACAGAATAGTGATTAAACTTTAAAAGCTGCCTTCTATGGATCACACCCAAACGATCAGTTGTGAATACTTTATATAAGAAATTCAAGCAATGCTGGCCAGTTTTGGCAGGTCAGTTAACCCATGCAGAAGAACTTCTGCCTCTTGGAAGCACAGCTTTTGTAATCATTGTGTTGAGAGTGATTGATTTTCTATATTCATCCAGTACCTGGTGTTCATATTGAACACTCCTGCTGTTACTCTACAAATTGCTACAAGGGAAAACTTGGTTAGATTTAGGATATATGTTGTACAAAGAGGGTGGCCAAACTCTGGAACATGGGGCCAGGGAGCATGTGGAATCTCAGTGTTTGCAGATTTGACACTCATCCGCACAAGGCGCTGAGCACCTGAGTCTGTGTTGGTCCTGCATTAAGTGGGGTTTGGATGGTCTCCAGAGGTCCCTTGCAACCTCTTCCATTGTTTTGAGTCTTTCTTTTTTTAAAAACACTTCATTTACATTCTCAAAACATAAATCCAAATATACAAACCTTAACTGAATTTTAAAACCAATCTCCAAAAACTACCTAATATTTACTACGTTCTGATGGAATCTACTGCTGCACAGTCTTGTTCTACACCTGGACAAAGCTCAATCAAGCTTCAGTTCTGAACTCTCTGCATGCTACATCTGAGTCTTTGAGACCGGTCTTTCAAAATGGCCACAGCACAATTGATGTTCATTTACCCATATCTATTAAAATCCATCCTGCTTTTAAATTCTACTTGTTGATAGTGAAAAATGTGCTATTAAACTGACGCTATAACTTAATTTCATTAAATTAATAGGTTTTTACTCAGCCTTTTTTTTTTTTTTTGTGACAAATCCTGGAAAAATGAGTGGCAACATGACTGGGTTAAGCGTACGCAAAGGCTAAATGCAAAGTGAGCAAGGTCTTTACATTTCTGCTAATGCTTTTCTAGCTAGGGTCCGCCCAATCCTCTCTGTGAATTTCACTCTATTAGATGATGTTCAGTAAAGAGTTTCAAACTTGTCCAGTACAAAAAGGAAAGGTTTTGTATTCTTTGTCTAGGAAGTGCTAAGACCTGGGACAGCAATAAGAATTCAGCAGTTAAGCTGCACTGGCACAGGTGGCAGGTACAGAATGTAAGAGGCACAGCACTTCTTTAACACCTTACCAAACCCCAAAGCAGCATCTATATTTGACTTTTCTAGTAGTAGTCAAAATGCACAAAGCCAAAGTCACATTTCCTTCCCCTGCTTGGGTGTCCTTATAAACTGTATATGTTAGTTTCCCCCCTACTTAGGGCAGTTTATCTTTCTCTGACAGTGGAGTCCTGCATTCTCTGTCCCAAAGGACACCACCCATCCAGCCTCCTGCGCAACATACCTTCAGGTCAGACACATCTCTGTAGCATTGCTCGGAACGGGTGTGATCAGAAAGCTGCACATTCCAGAAACATGGGAGCTGGTAGACAAGGAAGGGATTTTGTTTGATGACTGCATTGAAGATATCCTAGCAGAAAAAAAACCAGAGAAATATTTGGGTATGTTGTTTCTACTGTGTGTGAGGTGATCCCAACTCCTTCCCCAGCTGACTGTCCTTCTCCCTCTCACAGGCAGAAATTCCAATGGGGATGCAAGGTGAAGTCTGTAAACCTTTCTCCATAATTCTGTTTCCATGGAGGGTGCTATTAATCTGAGGGGCGATATAGAGATCTGGGCAAGAGGAACAAGGTCTCCTGACACACAGACCTAAGGGACTCCAGCAAAGTTTTCAAACATTTATCTTGCACTGCTGGCATGAGGTGTGGTTCCTCTTCTAGTCACCAGAGAGAGAGATAGGCAGGAAACAAAAGAGTGCCTGCTGGTACTAAGTACTGCACCACTTTTTAATGAAGGGGAGGAAAGTGATCCTGGCAGCTACACTGCTTCAAGGTGAATTACTTGGTGTGATTTTAGCTAGCACTTTATTGTTGCAACAAGTTGGTACTTGTAGGTACTTGTAGGACAGACCTGCAGAGCAGCCTACACCATGAGGGACAGAAAGTGCTCTGCTCCTAAGCAGCCATTCCATTGGAGAAGTAAGTAACAAGGACAATCTGAGGGTAAGATATTCGGGGAAGACACAAGCAGCCTTTCTCTGCTTTGCAAAATTCTGCCCCATGCAGGTATTAGACAGCAACTCAGGACCTGACTGAAAACACAGTGAAGCTGCAGGAATTATTCTAATGAACCTCAAGAGCTTTTGGATCGCCCTGCGAAGACGCTGTACCAAGTGCACATCTCCATGCGCACATCTCCACGTGCACAGTAAGGAGCGTGCTTCCTTTGTGGTGACTGGTCATGAGCCAGATGTAGCTCAGAAGGAGAACAAATATCTAAATATGATGCTGTATGGAGCTAACACGCTCAAGGCTCTTGAGCAAAAATTATTGGTTCAGGTCTAGTATTACTTTAAAAGGGTTTCTGGGCTTAAACTGAGAGCTGGCAAGAAGCACAAACTGAAAAACTGTATTTCTATGTTTAGGCACACTATTTCTTCTCTTGGCCTCAGTTTCCTATCTGTGGCAGGGAGACAGCAGGACTTTTGTCTTAACAGGGCTGTTGTGGCAAGGAGTCCATTAAAAGACATCTGGGACTCATCTGCCAGAAACAGTAAAGAAATGTCAAGAGACTCCTAAAACTAAAGTCTGATTAGACAACAACCAGTGGGAAAAGACACAGTGTATTCGGACTTCTGGTGTTTGGAGAGTTCTGTGTTAAAGAAGGGAGGACACAAAATGAAAGCTTGAAAACCCCGTTTGTCTCCCTTATGAATCATCTGAGCAGAGGAGGTAAAAACGTCAGTGTAGTAAGAGGAACCTTGTGACTAAATCTCCATTCTCTTCCACATTTTCCCCAGAATGATTCAACAAATAGTGACTACAGGCACAGCAGCTTTCCCCTGCCTTTTCCCACATCTCATCCCCTTTCCCCTTCCTTCCTTCCTCAATCCATGGCTTAGTGGCTGTCCCACAGCCCTGCAATGTCCTACTCACCTGGTCAGCCAGTGAAGTGGACAGCATGCTCATTAGCTCCCGCTCTGCCGTGAGTCTCCACATCTGCTCCCACTTCATCTTCCGCAACTTATCGAGAAGCAGCAAGATCACCCCTGCAGGGAAACACGGGGCAGAGAACAAGAGAACCATGATGTCCCGTGTCGGCCAAGGCCCATCTTGCCCACGTGCCGATTCAGCAGCTGAAACAGGACATGAAGTTATCGGACACATCTGATTGCAATCCTTGAAACTTTTCTGAGGAACAGATTATCAATGCTGGTTACAACCTAGACTTTGAGAGGACCTGCCATTCAGGAACCAAGTGTTCACAGAACAGGATCCTCAAATCTGAAATTATTAGTTGGAAAAAAGGTACCTCAACATGCATTGTTACTCCTCAGTTGCTTTTCGTCTGGCCAAAATTCCTAGTGTACAAGAAGGGAAAACAGCAGAGGCAATGAAGCTGGATTGAAACATCAGCAAAACCTTTCCTACAGTGTCTTAGAAAAATCTGCTTGAAAAATGAATTTGGAAAGACTTAGATAAGAGCACTGTCATGGGGAATGAACGCAGACTGAAGGACCACAAAGAAGGAGTACCGATAAACAGCAGCCTTGCAGGCTGACAGAAACCACCTAGTTAGAGCAATGATGGGTTCTGTGTTGTTTCACATCTTCATTAGCGGAAGGGGGAAGTAAACAGAACAGTAATGACATCTGCAAATGCCATTTAACAAGAGGTCTTACAAAAAAATATCACGGCAACTGCAGAGAACCATAGCAGCTACACAGAATACGACAAAAAGCAGGCACTGGGAAAAGCTGCCTCAGGGAGTCCAAGTTGATAAAACTAGAAGTAATGAGAAAAAGAAAGGATATGTAGTCTGAATGCTTAAGAAAAATTCTCCTAAAACCGCTGTGGTGAAATAAACTAAATATGGCAGAAAAAATACTTTATTTCACAAGTCTCCCCAAATCAGACTACAGCAGGATTAGAAAATGTACCTCGAACAATGCTGCACTGGTTGGGAGAGGACAAAGGTGGTTCCAGTTCCTTCCTGTACTTAGTTTCTATGACATGGCAAGTTTCTTTCTAGTAAAACCTGGCACTGCTATGAATAAAAAGAAAACCTCTCCTGGCAGTGAATTTTGTGGCCTATTTTAGTTGTGTTTTCCATTTCAGTCCATCTGGTTCCCAAGGATGCTGGAATCTGTACTGGAGGGATCCCCTTTCATCTTCAGTCAACCTTTCTGCTTCCAGCTGTTGGACTGGAAAGGGATGTATTGTCACAACATGCTACAGTTTATTTATGCCAGTGTGTTTGTCTTCTCTCCAGCACAAGGGAAGCCGATCTGGAGCACGTAGTGTGTGAGCATTAGATTCTAAGAGAGCCATTATGCATTGTCTGAAATTCTGCATCAGTGTGAAGCAGCTTCCTTGTGCTGCAGCAATGAACTGGGTGGGAGATCTCCTCTCTGGCAAAGGATTTTTTCCAGCTGGCAAGAACTGTCAGCTTTGCAGTGAAATGCAACTGAGAAGGTTCTTTATTAAGAAAAATAAAGAATAACGGTAAAATTCAGTTAACTGTAATAGAATAGTTTTTATAATTTATAGACAATAAAACAATTTTTCTTAATTTCTCTAAGCCTCCAGTCTGAGGAGGAAAAGGGGAAATGTTTTAATATGTGCAGTATTCTCTGATTTTTTTGACTTCCACTCTTACGCTAGCAGCAGATTATGGCATTGCAGCTAACAAGATTATGCTGTCCTGAGGGGCTATCGTGGTAGCAGCTGAGAGTAAAAGAGGCAGATGGAGTGGAAAAACTGGAATATATGTGAGAAAGGATGTATTAAATTATAATGCAATCATGGCTATTGAAAATATTCACAAGGTTTTAATGTTTCACCGTCACAACTAATTTCAACATGATTTCTATTTTAATTCACCTACAGGCTTGAGTTTAACACCTTTGTACAGTTTCTATTTGGGCTTCTAATTTACTGCTGCCATAAAAATAACTACTAGAGAATATTTATAGCAAGTTTAAATATGTACTCATTAGTTTTAGGGGGAATAAGATATTTCTACTAAGAGGAGAATTTAATACTATTCACCTAGTTAGTGCTATTAAGTCCAAAAGCAAAGCAAAAGCATGTGTTTTGGGAACTTTTAAATAGTTCATGCAGAGGAAAAATTACTCTTTTTCAAAACAGTGAACTTCAGGTTCTCGTCTATATTGTTGTGTTGCCAAAAGCAAACATAACTAACTCCAATCTGCACAATTAGTTTGCAGGCAAAGTGTCTGAAATAAGAAAAAGAAAATATTTGCCTCAGGATCCACTTCTCTCACAGTCAAATTGAATGAAATCTCAGACTAAATTCAAGATGACACACAGCTGAACATAAGGGGAAAAGGGACTTGCTCTCATCTGCTGTGCTGGGGGAAGAAGAGACTGGAGGGAAAACAAGAAATCAAAGGAATATTTTATTAACATCTGGCCCCAGGCAGTGGGACTTCTGATCTTTTGAGAAGTGCAGCATCTTCCTGCCCTAACCTACCTGAGAAAAACAACAGGAAAGCTTGGCAGCAAACAAACAAAAAGAGAAAAGTGGCAACCCAAACATCTCATGAGTATTAAACAAATTATGATCAGCCACAGAAGACTTTATTTCCCTTGTCCTGAGGAAATAGTTCAGGCATATCCAGAGATGTAAATATCTCAAATATCTCGGAGAGAAAGAATGCTTTATTACTAAATCTGTGGAACACATCCTAGTCTAGCTATTACTTGAATGGCATTTTTCTCCCGCTGCTTGATGAGATTTTGCTTGAACTACCAAAATCTGACAGATTCTGAATTGCTCAAACAGACAAACAAACAAGAAAGCAAACAAACAAACAAAGCAGTTTCTCAAAAATGTCATTTAAGGACACACATGAAAAACTCAGCTCCAAAAGCAAAACAAAAAAACACTCCCCCCAAAACCCCCAAAAAGTAATTTGGTGAATAAATTGGATAAAACAGGGTAATAAATCTGAACATATCTGGATTAAAATGTTTCAGTTGGGGAACACTGCAAAATTTTTGGGTACATTTTAAAACCCAACTTACTGTAAAATAATTTTCATCTCAAAACTGATACAAATTAAAAATCTTACTGAAAATTATTACAATATCGGAAAAGGAAAATACATGTTTCACTCTGGGTCTAACCAAACTTTGGGAGTCACCTGAGTTTTCTGTCCTTTTCCCATTTTTGGATTCAATCTAAAACAAATATTTTGTTCTTCTAATGCTTTTACTAAGCAACCGTTTCCACAGATGCTTCAAGGCATGTCAACAAATTAATCTGTTTGGTGGGGGGTTTTTTGTTTGTTTGTTGTTGGGGTTTGGTGGGGGTTTTTTTGGTTAATCTGCTCCAGAACTAAATATTTTATTTCATTTTTTCTGAATAGTAAATTGAAAGTCTGCAGAAAGATCAGCAATTTTCCTTGGAATGCTACTGAGCATCCCCACCTCTTGCTTCAGGAACAAAGACAACGGCTTTTCCTGAAATTCAGAGAGGAACATATAGTAGAGCTGGAAGTAATAAACAACATTTTAAGACAGAACAGAATCACTTGGAGAAGTTATAGTGAAACTGGACAAGCTTTCAAACTCAATCAATTTATTACAATGGGCCTTTTAAGGTGCCTGAAAAACCACTCAGTGCTGTGGGGGAAGAAAACATAGTTCCTAAGAAATCATTTTCTGTATGATCTTGGCTGCTCCTTTTGGGCGGAACAGGATGCTTTTGTGAGCCTTTGAGGCAATGCCATTTTATGTGAGTAGCACCTCAGAGCCTATCCTTGTCAGGTTTTAAAAAATTCTTCTTGAAATTAAGCCTGCAACAGTGAACCATCTAGACAAATAGCAAGTAGATATCATTATAATATCGGAAACAGACAGGTAAGACACGCTTCAAAATATATCATAAAGCAACAGTGAGTTTTAAAAAAATGAGTGGGATTTTGCTGTAGCTAAGCAGTACACCAAAGACCATACACCAAACCATTGAAATGCTGTAAGAAATAATGCTAAACAGGCCTGACATTATGGAGATTTGCTGTAATAAATATCTGACCCAGGAATTTAGGACAGTAAGCTACCACATTTTGTGAAACATGGTGAGACTTGGCACCAAAAATTTGAATTCAGTTTTAGGTGCAATGGAAGGGACTTGCAGCTCTGCTGTCCTAGGAGAAGCTCCATGATAGTGCTGACTGCTTAGTACTCTAGCAAATATTTATGCAACTTCTTTTAATTCTGATTTATTGTACCTGAAATCAATGAAAGCGGTCCCAGTGTGTAATGCTAGGAATGTGACTATGCCTTTCCTGGATCAGGGCTCCAGTGACTGGTTTTGTTAAGGACTGCATTTGGAATCTACTAAGCCACAGCTCCACACCACTGACTGTGGCCTCTGTTTTCCACCCACAGTATCAAGAGCAAACAGAAAAACACAAGTATATGGCTGTTAGGGATTAAAAATTAAATTAAAGCTATAATTCCAAAACAAGCCGCTGCACACATTTTAAAATCTTCATTGTAAGTCTTTGTGTGGATGAAATTCACTGCATTTATTTCACTTGGTTTACAGACTTATCTGTTGCTCATAATTTGACCAGCCATTATCATTAGTGTAATAAAACCATATCTGTCTATAGCTTTTAACACGGTACGACCAAAGGACTGTCATTCTAGCACATTTCTGGAGCATCCTGATACATTATTTAACTATGAACTTACACGCACCAGCCTTTTTTTCTCAAAGAAAGCTAATCACAAGCTAAAAAACCCAAACTAATAAAAACCTGCAGGGATGCACAACGTGTTCATTGAGAATAAATGATGATTCCACATTTGAACTTTTCTCTAAGAAAACTGAGCAGGGCTGAGAAGCTGTTTTGAAATGAAGTGTGTGTCCCTCCAGGCATGGTGACAGAATGCAATAGCCCTTGTTTTCTCTGCACATGTATTGAAAGTGAAGTTGTCATAGAGTGCATTTTGAAATGTTGTGCAGTCACTCTGTTGGGAGGCTGGTTCCTCCTGAAGCATTATAAACATTTTGTTTACACTTCCTGATGACCATTTAATGAAATAGAAGACTTTTACTTTCTTTATTCTCCTCTCCCCAAGTATGCTATTTTTCCTTAGGCAGAATTAAGATGAATGTTTTACTCAAGCACAGTTCTAACTTCTTATTATAGAGCTGCTGACTGTAGCTCAGAATGCCCCAGTTTTCTGTTCCTTTGCTGTTTAGATGCTATTCTTCCTAAGCAATTTGGAAGAAGATACACATGCTTTCTATCTGCTCTTTAATAACTTCCACTTCTGGGGGTATTTCTCCAACTTTCTTAAAGCCCCAAAAGCTGCTACAGAAGAATTTCCTTGATTCCAGAGTCTATAAGGTCTGGAGGAGAGCAATCATGAGCCATAAGACTTTTAGCAGGTCTGTGGAGGAAAACCTCTGTTACTTAGAGACCATCCAGCTAAGTAATACTCTCTCCTCTTATTTCCCAGAGTCTTGTGAAGAGAACTAACAGTTCCACAGGCCTTTCAGAGGTCAGCAGAGAAAAACCATCTCTAGACCTGAAGAAATTTGCCATATCTCACACAGACCCCAAGTAGTATAAAGTCCCAAGCAGTATGAATTCACACACTCAACAGCTCAAATTGCTGAAAAGGTTTGCCTAACATGGAAAACAACGTGGCTGGCAAAAAGACAAATATCAGAAAAATATAAAAGGGAAACTGGGGGTTATTCCCAGCTGCTGTACTTGCTTTGGGCATCAAGGAAGACATTAAGGATAGTAACCCTTCTCAAAACCCTGTATTTCCTGTGCAAAGAGTTGTTGGAGACAAAACCATCTGTGAAGCTCCCTACATGGCTTTTAAAAAGCTCCTGTTTTCTTACAGCCTTTGCGCTCCCTGACCCTTGTGAGCATATAGCATAGAGAGATTACATTTTGGAGGCAAAATGGAAATATTCCAGGGACTTCTCATTTGGCAAACTATGGAAATGGCTTCTAAGAAGGGAAAAAACCCTGTAAGAGGCACATCATTAAAATCTCTTGAAATTCAAGAGACTGGGAAAGTTTTTCTGAGAAGTTTTAAACCTCAGATAACACATTCTAACTTCAGACCTGCAAAGGGAGAGAGGAGGGAGGTTTCAGCCTTTATATGCTGTGGCACAATGGCAGTGACTACATGAAGCAGAGATCTGTCTCAAAGACGTCTCACACCACCACCACGCGCAAGGATCACCCAACACTACTCCGTGTGCATCTCCGTACACGTCTGAAAGTCATCATGAAGGTGCCAAAACTGGACACTAGCTAAAAGATGGCTAGGTACACATCTTATTATAAAGCATTTTGAAATGTGAGATTTAAAAAGAAAAGCGATTGGGGGGGGAGGAGAGTGAATGTGGAAAATTTCTACGAAGTTTTAAAGAACTTTTCCTCTCTTCAGTACTAAAACTGCAGTAGGTTCTTAAATGCAAGATTAGCTGTGGTTTCATTTGCCTGGGTGCTTATGTGGCTTCAACAGGAAAACAAAGTCCTGGTTAAATACTTATTTAAGTGATAAAGTCAGAAAGGATAATTTTTGGCTCTTGCATAACAGAGGTCATAGCATTTTTCAAAATCAGTTTGGGGTCTACTAGAGCATAACTTCTAGAAAAACATTCAGTCTTTATTTAAAAATTTACAATAATGGATAATCTACCACGAACTTTGATAAGTTATTCCAATGCATAATTACCCTGATGAAGGGTAATTTCCTTATTCTAATTTAAACATCTCTTTGAACTTTCAGTCATTTGATCTCGCTGAACCTTTGCTAAATTGGAAAGCCCTCTATTAAGAAATATTATTTTCTCCTGCAAATACGAATAAGCTAGGATCAAATTATCCTTTGACTTGCTCCCAGAGAAGCTCCTGGAGCCGTCTTCCCCAACTTTATGGGAAATTTTCCAGTATTATCTCTGAACTTTGCAAATTTGTAAGCGGTCATCTTTGGCCTGTGGAGATTAATCTTCTGATGACACTTTTAAGGATTAGAAAGAGGTGCCAAATGGAGTGTAGTCCTATCCCTGCTACCTTCCAGAAATACTTCCTGTAGTGAACTATCAACAAATCACACTAAATATTTTTTTTTTTTTACAAGACAGTTTGGTTCCTGAGAAAGACAGGGTGCCAACTAATTTTTGTGCCCTGTGGATAATCAGGGAGCCAAGAGCGAAGAATGAACTGGGCAGCTAAGTTACCTGGCAGTGTAGACATCAGGTACGACAGGAGTAAAAAGCCCCCTCCCATACAAAACAAATGCATCTCCTGTACTCATACTTGAAATTACTCTGGTTGTACATCCAATGATCACACAGAGTATTTTGTCAATCATATTAAACCTGGAGTTCATGATCATCTGATTATCCATCCTGGGCTGATTGTCATGCATCTCTTAATTCTTTCTGAACAAAAAGTTCTACATGTCAGTGCCTCAAAACACAGAATTGTGAGTGTCACAACTCTACATAAAGTCACAGGAACTGGACTTTGGGTGGGCTGTCCAGAAGAGGAATCACAGAATAATACAGACTGTACAGGGTTCCTGTGAAGGAGGTCCAGTCATCGGATCTCTGCGTGCAGGCATGTTTGGAAAAAAGGATCACACAAAGCTTGTTTTTATGGATAAAAACTGAGGAGGTTTGCTGAAATTTGCTGACTATTTGCCCTGTTGAAAGCAAGTATGTCTTCCAAAAGTAATTTATCTTAGAATCTCCACCAAAGAACCACCCACCTTTAAAAGACAAAACCATCTGTTTCTTGATCCTTGCCTCTTGTAAATCAGTTTAAGTTTCTTTAATGCAAGTGTCAGGCATTTATATCAGATCTGGACCTTATCCATGATACTTATCTACGTTTTATTCTTCCACAGAAAGCAGCAAAAAGTGAAAGGTAACAGGGACCTCTGCTTTAAATTATATGGGGCTTTTTGGTTTTGATTCTCTCAAAGGCATCATATTTAAAAGGGGTCAAAATGTCAACAATTTTGCAAGGTTTCCACTTGGGACTATGTGAAGAGGAAAAATGCACCCTGCACAGGTGCTAATTATTTTGGCTGGCTTCTAATCTTAACAGTGTCTGCCTTACACTTTCCACCATGGTGGAGAACAGCTTTTAAAAGCAGTTTCTAATATGAACAGTAGTCCACAAGGCTAATTGTAACAATGGGCACAGTGAGCAAGAACCCATCATAGCTTTTCTGGGTCTGGTGTTCACTCAACAGAGTGAACAAGAGGGGAGATGTGGTTCAGGGCTGAACCACCTGAAAGGCATTTCTTTCTATTTGGATGACAAAGAGGTTTGGGGTTTTGTATTCAGAAAAAAGCAGAAAACCTCCCCCTGCCTTCCCCCCCCCCTTAATGGGCATTTTATTGACTGAGAGTCAGGAGGAATAGAACATTCTAAGAAACAGATTAGGGGAACGAAAGCAGCAGCACACAATGAACAAGCGTGGAAATTAACTATAGCATTTAAAAAAACCCCAGGAAACATAATCCTTCCTGCACAACCACTTATTTTCTAGTAAGAGAGAGAAGGATTAGGTTCACAACAGAAATACAGGGATGTATTTGCCTAAGGAGCTGTCATGCTCATATACCCAAAATGGGGTCCAGTTTGGGTAAGTGCACTACAAGGAGCCTGCAAAGCCAGACTGCCAAGTTCGAAGGGTTGTGTTCAGCAACAAAACACTCAGATGGTGGTCAGTTACAAGGGGTATTCCACAGGAGTTGGTGCTGGGGCTGATGCTGATCCAGATTAATGAGCTGGAAGTGGGATAGAATGTGTCCTCAGCAATATCATACACGACACCAAACTGGGGGCCGTGGCCAAATACTCTGGGGATGGGCTGCTACTCAGTGACCTTGACAGGCTGGGTGGACAAGCAGGTAAGAGAAAATTCTTAAAATTCAACAGTAAGTCCTGAATGGGACTATTTCTGAATGGAGAGTACAGGCTGGAGGACAAGTGGATAGAAAGGAGCTTTCCAGGAGAAGTTCTAGGGGAGTTGGTGGACAGCAAGCTGAACATAAGCCAGCAGTGCAACCTTGGGGCAATATTCCACGTCTTGGGCTATATTAGCCCTCAGGTCATGGGAAGTGATCACCACTCTTGGCTCAGCACTTGTAGGACCACATCTGAAGCACTGTTTTGGATTCCTCAATCAAATAAATACCCTGACACGCTGAAGTAAATCTATCAGAGAGCAACCCAAATGGTCAAATGTCTGGAATTCACGAGGAGAAGCTGGGAGAACTGGCCTTCTTCAGCCTGGGGAAGAGAGGGCTGAGGGATCTCCTGTTGCTTTCTAAAACTACTTAATGGAGCCACACTTTTCTAACAGATGCACAGAGACAGAATGAGAGGTAACAAACACATAATGCAGCAAAGGAAATTCTAATTACATATTACCAATTTTTACTTTTATTTTTTACTGAATAGAAAAATAGTAGCTGAATACAAGAACAGGCTGCTCTGAGAGGTAACCATGAAGACACTTAAAATTCAGCTGGAAAAGGCCCTGAGCAACCTGAGCTGACTTTCAATGGGAAGAGGGCCAAAAGACTTCGGGAAATCCTTTCTGACCTAAATTGCCTATAATTCAACAGTTCTACTTGGGAAAGCTTCTCTTTTCACTGTCTGTGACTTTCTTGAGAACAACTGAGTGGAGATGATCTGCATGTAGAGGGTATTGCAGTGCTCCTGTCCTCCCCTGAGCTCACTTTGACAAAGAGAGGTGCACAAGGGAAGGCTGAGGAGCTGCAGCAGGAACAAGTAAAGTCAGGATGTTGCTGAACATAAAGACAGAAAAGACAACGAGGAAAGGTAGGAAATGAGCTGCTTCTTCTGAGACTTGTGTCCACTCAGTTTTGCAGATTCATCTCTTTCAAAGTCTCTTGGTGTTTTCTTAAAGGGGAAAGGTTTGCCCTGAACTTAGTTTGCCCTAACACAAAAAATGATTAAAGCATAGTGATTTCTGTGGCCAACAGCACCTAAGAGAGTGATCTGACTATGACCAAATCCAGCTGGCTCTGCTGGCACTCTCTAAGTGGAAATGACTTTGACACAAGGGGTAGAAAGACATCTTAGTTACTCTGCTACTTTCTGTGACAGGCACCAATCTACCTATTAAGAGACCAAAGATGGAGTCCAACTGTGTTGCCTCTTTTCTTTGCTTTGGGACTGTGGCTAAAACCACTGTCTCTGTCTCTACAAAAAGGAACTGTCTTTACACAATCACTTTTATGAGCACAATGAGAAACTGGAAAGTGAACTTGCACTTCAGAAGAAAACGTACTGGTTTTACTATTACTATGCATTTGTCCGCGGCTCTCCTGTCATATAATAGAAGGTTTTGTTCTCAGTTTAGGCACCTGGATGCCTTTACTAAGCTTTTATGTGCAAGTCTTTCATCTAAATTTAACCTGCTAATGATTGTCCCTCTACAATAAAGAGGGCATTTCAGAGTGCTGGACAACATAATTACTGATCAAGGTATGTATGTTCACATAAAGAACTGCCTTGATCAAGCTAAAAATAAAACACTTCAAAATGATTTTTTAAATCATTACATTGGAACGCTACATCTAAATGCCTGATTTATGCACATTACATGGAGAACTTTACATTACGGACTCAGGTCAGAGCAATAAAAGCCCCAAAACTAGGACTAAAAAGAAATACATTTTATTTACTCCAATACAACTATAATCTGGTATAGACTGTCTAAATGCCATTTTTTTAAATCATAGTTTCTTAAGAGATAAATATTTTCAGTGTTTCAAAGGAAGCCTGGTGGTATTTTTTAAAGAGAGAGTAATTACAGGGGCTGAGAGATTCAGTTGCTAAGGAGTGGAGGATGTACCTGAGAGAATGCCAGGAACAGAAGACTAATTCAGCCACAGTAATGCCACTACTACATGGATAGGCCTCTCAAACTAGAGGCACCATTTTCAAAATCAAATACATATTGACCCTCGTTCCAGAAATGTCAAGCGTGCTGTAAACAAGTTCTCAGTACATCACATGCTTTAGAAAGTGCATGAAAAAGACTGGAGAAGAAGCTATTCTTTGAGGCTAGTCAGCTTTAAGATAGCTTATTTTTAAGTGCAAGCTACAGATTATAGACAACAAAGATAGGGATGTGGTCACCAAAAGCAGAATTATCGCTTTAGCTTCCCACCTTTGACACAAACAGACTGATATTTCCTGCTGAGACTAAAAACAACCATATGCTGGCACTTCCTAAACTGCCACCTGGACAATGTGCACGATACTTGTACTTCAAATGCACCTTTACATGCATAAAGCTCGTGTGTATCAGTATGCTTTGCACTGATAACAATATTTACTGAGCAAACTCACAGTGCCTTAAAGGAGGAGTAATCTAATTCAAAACACTGGCACAGTGTGAACCTAAGTAGATGAAGAAAGTGCTGCTTTTTGACTTGTCATCAGTGTTGGACATTGGTTTTTTAATCATTAAAATGCATTTTTCATCTGTCTGCAATGGCTCCTGTACTTTCAACCAATCCTAATGACAGCAGTTCCTGTACCAAACATGACTAATGTTTTATGTAATGGGAGACCAGGATGTTGCAATAGCTTTTAGAGGGGGCGTGGATAAGCTTGGTCAGATGACGATAGTGGGTATTTAAAAGGTTCTGTAAACTACGAGTTTTCTGACTTCTTCATTCACTGAGACAATTTGACAAAATCCTCCTCTTTCAAGCAGCCAACATATATGAGTACAATCACCATAATGTCGTGAGCAGGAGCCTGTGGAGCTCGGCTGAGAGCTGTTACCAAGTTTCTGGAGCAGGTCTCCAGGCAGTGCCATGACTACCAACAGCCCATTTCATACTGCTTTACCAGTCATTTGTTTTCTGCACTGAAGATGCACAATATCATCATGAAGGAGCACAAGATGTGATCCAGACTAATTTCATATAAACAGTCTGTTCTGTGCTTGTCTTTTATCATTCAAATTTGTTAAATATTATGCAAAAATGACGTAACATATGCTTTCAATTTCCAATTCAACTTCCATAGGTCCTTTTTTTCAGGGAAACAATAAAGGAGACAGACTCATTCTAGCACTCCTCCAGTCATTACAAACACGGGAGTAATAAGGCGCAGTACAGACGTAGCCTAGTAGTCGTTAGGTGCTAGCCATTCCCTTCTGTTCCCAATCCACAAATCTGGTAATGTCACATTTCCCAGTGTGGGAGTATGAATTCTCAGCTCAAGCTGTTGAGACACCTCCTTACGGTTTCTGGTGGCTGCACTGAGGCAGTGCATTTCAGATGAGCCTCAAACCCTCAGGACGGGGTTCTGGAGTCTAGAAGTCTGAAATCTCCTGGGCCAAAGTTTTTAAAAATGACCCCCTGGCACCCAAATTACAGATTCATCCTAAAGCTCCATTTGGCAGGCATGGGGTCCATTCTCAGCTGATGGAAGTTGGCTCTGCTGCCCTCAAGCCAGAGAAGCCGGGGGTGATTCACACCCCTGAAGAAGTGGCCAGAAGTCTTAACAGGTACCAGAGACTGCTTTTAAAAGCTATTCTCCACCATGATGGAAAAGTAGGAGGCAGACAAAGTACTAAAAGCTTTTATGTTTAGAATTTCTTTTACAAGATACTTTTCTGAGGACTAAGATGACTGTTACTCCCGAAATGAACATCAAACTGTACAGTGCAACTCTGGAACTGTCAGTTTAACATCTGTATAAAGAAAAATCCTAGTGTAGCAATACTTTCAAAAGCACAATTTAGTCAGTGAAAGATAATACAGTTACACAGCAAGAAAAGTGTGCTTGAACTAGTGTATGAGGAATCCGGAAGAATTAAACTCAGTGCAGACAAGCAACATGGAGTGGATGATAGATAAAAAGGACATCTGATTAAGCAGCTTACTGAGTGTTAGCCAGTGAAGTACAGAAAAAAACTTGGAAACATTTGTGGTACAGAACGAATTGTGTTTAAAATGCTTGAGGAAGAGAATGTTATCGGAAACAAAGAATCGTTCTAACTAAGAACATTTTAAACACTAATTAAATCGTCACTGAACTGACTTTGAGTTTGGTCTGGTTTTCTTACAATTATATTATCATGGACTAAAGTGTGACTTGGATTATCTGCCTGTGCAAATGAGGAAGAATGAAAAACAACCAAATAAAATCTTTCCTTGAAAATCTGCATTGGCTGTCAGGAGATCTGGCCTGGGCACACAAGAAGAGGAGAGTGCAAATGCTTACTGGGTTTAAAGAACCAGCCAAGAAGGAACAAACACATCTTTGCCTTTAATACATCTGTCTTCTGGGACTCTCCCAACCTGTATGTGGTCCAGAGAGGCTCAGGCATAGAAAGATAAGAGTGAAAGAGAAATTATTTCCTTCAGAATCTGTGAGGAAGCAGTGGAACAATTTTGACTTTGAGGGGTGCTTCTGAATCAAATCTGCCAGGGTTGGGTCTGGCTGAAGAGGCTCACACAAAAATCTCTTTTATTAGGAATGTATCCTAGGTCTGTAGTAAACACTTTCCCAAGAGCAAAAGCAAAGTCTGTCTGAGAGCCTCTCCCTGATCCAGCTCTGTTTAGCTCATTAAAGTTTCAGGGGTTTGGGGGCCCTTTCACAGTCCCTAAGTACAGCTCTAGGCACCTGAATTTCTATGCCTTCCCCCTCCTGGACCACTGTCTTTCATGAATGTTTTTCTTAGAGATATTGCCTCTCTTTTCGGTGCCCCCACCTTTAGTTTTCTGAATCCTCCTTGGCCACACTGCTGCATTCAGTGTCAATTATTTTAATTTACTGAACACATCAAACAAGCTCCAGTTTCATCTTCCTTGAGAAATGTATACCTCCAGTCTCTGCAAGATTACTGAGGCAAACAATTTATTCAATCAAGAAATTTACACTAAAGGGTGCTGATTCTGTCAATAACCTCATTTCCTACTTCTCAGAGGCTGCACTGTTTCACTCAGTGACCTCTTGTTCCACATACTTGAAAAAACAACATTCCACTTCCTATGATCACTTGTCAATCTTCCACACATTATCTACCTTCTGGTTTTCTTTCTAATAAAAAAGTTTTTATAACTACAAGGTGAGTTGTGTGAAGAAAGAAAATTGTGAGGAAAATAAAATCCTGTGCAGGATTATGGGATTATGCATGGCTTGACAGGTATGTATTAATACAAGGATTAACACATGCAACGTATATGAAGGACTGCAGATATTTGATTATTTTTGCTTTCAGTGGAAGATTTATGTGATATACTGACATTTGGTATTCCTATAAACCATTTGGAACAGAAAGTTAAGACAACAAAAATTAAAGCCTTACAGATTTTTTTTAACGTTAGCATTTTAGATATACATATATATATTTTATACTACCCACCATACATGACTGCATTATTCTGATGTTATGTGGTTGTGCCAGATTTCTCTCTGCCAGCATTAAAATGGCAGAAAGGAAAAAGCAAAAACACAGCAGAAAGAAGGTAGCTATAGAAGGTGGTCATCTCTCAGTAGAACAAAAGATACAACCTGGTGTCAACAGTGAACTGAACTGACACCAACAAGCTGAGTTGTGTATAACACAAGCTTTCCGATTTCAGGAAAAATCCATGAAACTTATCTCTGTCTCATGCTTTTGGTGGGCTGGGGAACAGGGGTGGGCAGACCTAGCCTTTCTATTTGCAATTCTGGCATAGAAGAGTCAGGAAACAAACCTATTCTGCCAAAATCTTGTATCCATACCAATCTGTGTTCTGTTAGGCTATTCTTTTGAACATTTCCAGAGAACAGAGATGCTCTGCAGAGGCTAAAATACAAATTCACAACAATTAGTGGGATTCATACAAATATACATAGGAATATAGAAATACAGATGACCCAACCACAACTTGTTCGATCCTTTTTCTAGTTAGTCTGTTTAATTCAATCCAATATATTTCTGTGAAGCAAAATCACTATTATGGTGAATAATTTCCTGATAGTGCAGGGATATATAAATGGACTCATCTGTTCCAAATGGAGGCTTCACCATCTGTTCTGTCCTTTTATTACAAAGAGAGAGGGAACCAAACTCACTGCATCAGCATGTAAAGCCTAGCACTGAAATGATTTAGATGTATGTGTGTGCTCTTTATGCACCTGGTATGTTTTCCCACATTCCAAACACAAATCAGTGGGAAGACCTGTCTCTTGTAACCTAATAAATTCTCTGATCTAGTGCCTTTATTCCTTTCTCATGGCAGCAGAAATTGATGGCCAGTAGCTTGCATTTTACTAGGACAATTATGACCCTGTTGCTGTCCTGCAGGAGTTATTATCTTTACTTGGCTAACATTTTGTGATACCATTTACTTTTCTACAGAAAATGAGCCTCAATTCCTATTCATTCCCTCTTGCTGGGCCTATATATGAGCCATCATGGACAGAAATCTTGTAGGAGATGCACCGAGGACCTGTCAGATTGCTGAAAAGCTCTGTTCTTCCCCAAAGGATGTCACACAATCTTTTCTAACACCATTTAGAGAAGACCGGAAACTCCAAAACGCCAAAAATTGTATCATTTTTACTGTTTTAGAAGATAAATTCAGCTGTAGCTTAGGAAAGGAGGTGCAAATTACCACTTCTCATACTCTCTGTACCAGGAGACTGACTGCACACTCAGTGCAAGTGTTAATTCAAAGAAAACCCTCAGGTCCTACCTGTGTTGTAGCCCCTCCCAAGCGCTGGCCAGGGCCGATGGTTCTTCCAAAGGTTGCCCAAATACCAATCACTCTGGTTCTCCACTAAGCCAAGAACTTGCTGCCCTGGAAAATGAGCAAATTGCAAGAAGATCATAAGATAAAAGCCAATCAATGGAAAACACACAAGAAATCTGGAGAGGGACAACCAGTGGAAAGAGAAGGCAGAAGCTGGGGTGCTGCCTTCCTTCCACGCCTTCAGAAGAAGCTGCTTATGTAACAGGCAGCAAGCCTGGCACAGCAAATTCTGCATGGCTCATTTCTTCCCTTCTTCCCTGGCTAGTCTGAGTAATTAAACACTGTGGGAACCTTTGTCATGCTGACAGAAGTATATCACCCAGAGAAATCTGAATGCTGCTTGATTTTGGAATACAATGATGGAGAATCCTCCTAGTGAGAATTTAGTGTTGGTAAAATGATCATCTAATATGAAGATCTGTTCATACTCTGATGGAGATAATATAATTGAAGAACAAGGCTCGGTATAAAAATTATTCTCTTCCCATGCTCTCCCTACTAATTTCAGGGATTTTTTTTTCTCAGTCACAAAGGAAACCCCTTTTGCTCAGAAAAATACTGGATTCGAAGAGTTTACCTACATAAGAAAGTTGCACCGTTTTAATTTAAGAGAGTAATTTAAAAGTCATTTAGGTAAGCCTGTGTAGAGTGCTGCATAGAAATTATGACTTCAGTTTTATTTTAGTTTATCTTACATTGATTAGCAGCTGGATTCAGCTAGAGTAAAATGTATTTTAAATCAAATGTGTCTAGGAGGTTTGCACTGCTTAAAAATCAACCAAAAAATGAATGTTTGTATAGATAAGGACTTAATTATGTATCCTAAAATGTGGTGTATGAAATGTAAATAAGCGGAGTGATTGAAATGATGCTCTGGTAACAAAGGATGGAGGGAAGGGGAGAACTGCATTTCGATCTAGTCAGAGAAATGAAAAGGAATGGTGCTTTGAAAGAAGGACATACTCAGTGAGGGCACTGAGACTGGTTCTGGAAATTATTTTGCAACCTTTTGAGAAAGCAATTAAGCACCATGCTTTGAAGGCTCATTTTCAAATCCCAGCTATGCTCATGAAATTGTGTGTATGGTCACAGCAGTGCACTGAAAGCCTGAAATGATCACTATATGTTTCTTACATAGAACCACAGCTGCTTTACTAAAATTTCAGTATGGCCCAAGACAAGGTTGGGCTGAGAACAAGACATAAAGACAGATATGATTAATTCAATTTTATAATTGGCTTGAAAGGTGATTGCAATACTCTCCTGTGGTATCTGTGATTCAGTGGAACGTCAGTAACCCCAACGTGTCTCAAATGCTGTTTCAAAGAGTGTGAGCAGCAGTGATTGGCCAAGACATATAAAAAATAAACCAGAACACTACGAAAGCATTCAGAGTGAACGGAAATCAATCTAAAAATAACTTTGAGAGATTACTAAGCCTACTCCACACCACTCCAGCATCATCCTACTCTATCCTAATGATAACATGTCACTCCTCAACAGACCTTATTTTCCAATGATCTCTCCTATTCCATTAAATACTTATTATACGATATGTATAATTTTTCACATTAGACCCCGTAAATAAATTTTTAAGAAGGTGGAAAATCTGGGGGAGAGCAAAAGGATCATATGAAAGACTCATTGGTGGTACTGAAAACTGGTCATACTAACAGAGTGCAATGCACAAGCACATGAAGGAAATGACAAGCTAGAGGCAAACATATCCTAAGCAACTCTGTTTATACAGATAAACCACAGCATGTCTCAACCTGTGAGACACATGGAACACACTGGAGAGCACATGAGACATCACAAGCCATATACTGTGAGGAATATGAAAGGGATCTCAACTGGCTGAAAGGAGTCTAAGGCAAAAAGAGGCTGAAGGACACAATTTAAACCAACACTTGTTGACTCTGTGCTGGAAGTCTGCCTGTATATAGCCACTCCCTTACAGCTGAAGTAGAAAAAATGAAGATAAGAAACTACATTGGCTAGTAAAGGATGAGGGAAAAAAAAAATAGAAAATGCAGGTGCAGCTAGGCTGGAATGGGTTGGCACAGCTGGTAGGAAGAGAGTGACCCTGCCCATAATCTAATAGCACATTTCACAACTCAGCAGTCCACAGATCCTTCTCAGGATAGTACAGCTACCATCAAAAGAAATGTTAGAATTTCATTTGCAAGAAGCAGGTACCAAACTTCTTTACCATGGAGCAGCAATCTACTTTCATTATTTTAGCCTCACGAATTTCCCAACACGCTACAGACTTCAGCCTTTAAACCAACGGGTAAGAAAAAATTAAAAATCTTAATGCTTGCTAATGGTTTTCCTTTCCCACGTACCAGTCCAAAAACTCAGTTCTAATTACTTACCCCTGAAATACTTACTTCTCAATTATTATTTCTCATGCCAAGATAAACTGAAAAAGGTTGAGGAAATTGCGTTTGCATGTATTTACTGTAGCTGTATAATTTCCTCCTGCATTTTCCCTTTATTTTTGAAGACACCAGAACAAATCTTGCTTTCACCAGTACTCCTTGCGGTTTGATACGGGACACGGATGAAGGCAGGAATTAACATCATGTAAGCTTTAGGGCTCAGATACATGGATCAGATAATGTGATTTACTGTGTATCAACTGAGCTGGAATAACTGCCTGTACACGTCCTTTTAGCTTGTCACAAATGCACAGTAAAATGCATGAGCTAACACGCTTCGGTTTGCTTTTGCAATGGCCTGGGAATGTGCACACGTTCATGCACTGTCCTAGGGTAGAGCATTATGCAACTTGTCAGAATGTTGTAACTCTTACTGGTGCATAAAAGCCTATTAGGCAGATGTGGTGGCTTGTCTCCCAAGCCACCTTGGAGAAAATCATGGAGATATGCTTTCCATCTTCTCTAGTTATATTTCTGTTTTCTCTAAGCTGGAATAATGTTGCTGTCTCTGCCAAAGAAGAATATATTTTTATTTCCCTTTACATTGTCTCTGTGATCTTGACTTAAGGCAGAAGTAATCCAGAAACCAGAACTTCAGCTGCATAGCAAATATCAATGTTTCCAAAAATGTTTTCATTCTGAATCAATAAAGAAAAAAGAAAATCAGAAATATTTTCTGGAAGAGGCTCCCCAAATATTTTGATCTGAAGATATCAAAGTAACATCTAAAATTGTACAACCATCCTCATGTTAAATAATACAAAACAACATGACACATAATACAGATGGATAATATATACCCTATAGATTACATTATTCCATGTATCTCAAAGTTCAAACAAAAAAAAATCCTAAGTTTTGTCCTTCCAATTGCAACCAACTAAAAATTCACTCAAAAGCTTTCACTCAGAGCTTTAATCAATTTTTTTAAGTGGATCATTGTGAGAGTATTTGTTCACTACCAGCTATTTCATTTAGTTATTTACTTTTGCAAGTGCATTACAAAGTTAGAGACATGAGGCACTGGCCAAAGGGATGCATGGTGTCAAGCAGGCACGGTGAACAGCTCCCTGACCGTGCACCAGCCCGTCCCTCTGCCACCCCTGGTGCCTTCCCTGCAAGGTGCTCACAGGTCTGCAGGAGCTATCACCAGGTTCACTTCACCTCTGATGACACCTCGGTCTGAATTCAGGTTTTCTGGGCAGGACAGACTAGAGTTCCCTCCCAGCATGGCCTTTTGGAAAAGGCAAGCATAAAAGAGTTATGTGAGCTATTCTTGCAGCAGATGAGAACACGGTGCCTGCCGTAATGGATTTGAACCATTCAGCATTCTGAGCTGCCAGTTTCTTCTTCCTAAGACTTATTAAAATAAAATACCACAACTAACAGCAAAAGCTCTATCATTTTCTGTTCTGGTCCTGCAGTTATGATTAAGTGCATTCCTCTCACTCTCTGTTACTCCAGGCACAAGTTAGCTTATGAAAATTAAGCTGTCTTTCTTACTTCTCCATACATCACCACTAACAGCCAGACAAGAGAAAACAAGGCTATGATTCTGGCATGACCACAGTGAAAAATTACCGGGCAGGCAGAATTACAGCTGGATTGCCAGGAATGGGGCTGAATGCTGCCTGGCTGTGGGATGAGACTTCTCCAGAAGGCAGCTGCAGCAACAGCATTTTGCACAGAACAGCTGCCTGACAGCTCTCGTATGATGAGAAGCTTGGCTGTTGCTGGGAAGAGGTTTCCATGGAAAAACAGATACTTCTGAATCTGACAACTCAATGCCTTCAATTCTGTTTTTATTTCACAAGATTTCTGGTGGCTAATGGAGGGGAAAGCATTATCCTGTAACTCAGGCATTGAAGGGGACTCCAGACCTTAGCTCAGCTCCCAGCTGTGATACTGATTTCTTGGGTGACACTGAACAGGTCACAGAACAGCCTCTTGCTCAATTCTCCCTGAATAAAACTTTACCCCTCTTCCATTTTGCCTGTCTCACGTACTGCAAATGTAAGTCCTCAGAGTTAATAAGTGCGTGCTACTGGAAGGGTAGGAGCAGCAGCATGTGGCCAGGCTGGAGCTCCATCCAGCATGGAGTTGTCTCCAGCAGCAGGGAGGAGCAGCTGTGCAACACGGAGCACAACAGTGCAGCTGTATGGTGGCACTTCTTACAGCAGTCCTCTGGCTACAGTGACTCATGGCACACGACACATCTGAAGGAGTGTCAGCTTTTATTTATGTTGGGTCTGGTACCTGCTGCTTTCATTTGGTGCCAGTCTTGGTGCCTGTGAACAATATTTTCCTGTTCTGTCCTAATTTTTGCCAAGTTTTAGAGGACTTCATCTTCTCTACAGTCTGTGGTACAAAGGACCTTAACCTCAGCTCTTGCCTTGACGTATTTTGCTATTACAAACAATAAAAATAGTAGTAAAAACTTACAGTTATTACAGCTACTTTCAACATCTTCTTTAGTGGAAGCTTTTTTTCTCTTTTAAACCTACAGTGGCTTTTACATGACTTCACTGCAATTACAGTAAGAGCTATGGATCCGCTGCAAACACTTCGTGTGAGTTTGTGTCCTCTTTCTTAGGACATCAGACTGTTGGCAGAAAGGGGAAGATAAAAAGGCATTAAAGGGGAAGGAAGGGCTGGGGTGCCACCTTCTGATCACCCATGGACAAAGGGTGAGCTGGTATCACAGAAGAGATCTGTTTCAGCATGGTTCTCCTGGTTGTTAGATTTGCACAGTTTAGTTGTATTTGGCAGAAGGCTTCAAAGTTAAAATGAAGTACAAAGTATACTTCAGCCTTTAAAAACATAATAAGTAAGCAATTTCTATACTGTGGAGACTGTTAAAAGAAAACAGAGCAGAACTCTGTCTTACTGCTTCTACTTTAACAGCCATGGTTTAGATCATTAGGAATTTAATATAGACACGAATGCTGGAGCTGCAGCCAAATACTGCCAGAGCAATGCATGTCTTCAGCGTAAGCTGAAAGAGAGGAGAAGGACTCAACAAGAATTTAAGACTCAAGCTTGGCAGGATTCAGAACTGCAGCATTCTGTTCCCAAAATGGGACACAGAAATAGAGAATAAAAAACTGACAGAAGGGAAGAGGGGAAAATGTACATATTCTGAATGTGGGAAATATTCTAAATTGGCCAGTACCCAGCCTGATGAACACTGTCAGGACTAGTTGAATCTATACTTTTGCAATGAAGCAGGGTTATTGTCTGCATGACTCAGAGTTAAAATCTTTGATTAATGTCCTTTCCCTCTTTTCTGCCTCTCCTGATTTCTTTTTCTTTAGCCTTTAAATACTTGCATAAGACACCCTTCCTTTCTGAAATGTGTGAGGCCACATCCTTAGCTGGTATAAATCAGCATGATTTCAATGAAATTAGTGTACTTAAGCTGACTGATACCAACTGAAGGTGCTGCACTTCATGTTAAGTCTTGCCTGAGTGACTGCCCCTTTCTTGATGGCCTTCCTGCCCTGACCATATATTGGTTCATACAAAATATGTGGCTTCTAAAATCTTTCACTTCTCCTGCCACATTTCTCATCCACCTCTTCAGATCACTGTCAAGTTCAAGCTCTTCATCCTCACTATTGCTGCCCTTTGCAATTCTTGCACTGTCTACATAAATTCATGTTTCTTCCTGCTCCCAAGCTCATTCCTCTCTTCTACTGCCATGTCCTCTCTCATTCCTAAAAGCGACTCTGTCTTCTCATGCAACAAATGCCCTGACTTACTCCTGAAAATTTATTTCAAGCACAAAATCCCTCAGGACTTTCCTCTATAAATATTTTTAGAAATTTTACCACGAATCCAACGTAAAATACACACATGAAGTCTTGTGTGTGCTCTGTAACACAAGTGT
Organism: Edolisoma coerulescens; assembly: GCA_013397115.1. Taxonomy (NCBI): domain Eukaryota; kingdom Metazoa; phylum Chordata; class Aves; order Passeriformes; family Campephagidae; genus Edolisoma; species Edolisoma coerulescens. Next base: position 515,268 of record VWZW01005683.1, read on the forward strand.
GCCAGACCCTAGAAACACAGTCTGACACCATCTGATACACCTGTACAGTACAGAATTGAATACTTTGACCTCTACTGTGCATTTATTTCTCAGGTATGCCTACATGTAACAGATATATGCATTTTATGCACACATTCACATATACATACATACATACATGCATAAACGTGTACAGATATGTGTGCAAATGTGTAGTCTCTGCTGTGAAGAACTTCTTTATTACATAAGGAAATGTTAAATTTCAGGGAAAAATGCCTCCTGCAGAAGTTAAACTTTTTTGCTTGATATCTCATTTGCATTAAGTATGTTGTTGTTTCCCAACAACCATTACTCCTTAGTGGAGACTAAATACTCATGGAGAGAAACTGCATGGACAGTTATTAAAGCACAGGTTGGATGAGAAGGAGGCCAAGGAGTAGCTCACTGAAGGTACAGCAGGACTGTCTCAGGAGAGGAGAGGCTGGCTCCACAGGAGCATCATGTGTATAGTACACGGGTGCCAGGAGAAAAAGAGAGGATATAGATAGTGAATACCTGATAAAAATGAATGGTAGATAAATGAGGCAGAGGTAGATACAATATATCAAGGGCAGAGAAAGTCAAGATGAGCTGGGTTGACTCAAAGAAAGAAAACAGCAAGTGAAAGGAATAAAGGAAAACTGGCAATGCTGAAACAAAGATGTAAAGCAATGGTACCAGGTGACTTCTGGATGTACTCAGAGGTGGTGATGTGACAAGGGCAAAAGAAGTTAAAGCAACTCAGACCAGAGAAGAAGAATAACTTGGCAGGAGTCTATACAGAGAGAAACATGACAAGTGTTTTGTAAGTGCTAGGAGGGAGGATTCAAAAGGCATACATAAAAGGTGATCGAGAGGATGAAGTGTACAGAACTGGATTGAGAAAGGTTCGGACGAAGACCTAAATCTGATTCATCTTCATAAGGAAAGATGAAAGAATGAAATCAATCAAGAGAAGGAAATATATTGGGTTTCTGCACATCTTCTAGTGTCCTCCAAGGAGCTTGTTAGAAAAATTAAGAGGACAGTGAGAAGTCCAGCAAAGCCCAGCAAAGCTAGTAAATCTATCATTAATGTTTGCAGCACTTTCATCTGCAGAATTTCAGGGAAATGGATCCTCAGCAGCTGAGCACAACAGAGTAAGTGTAGAAAAAACCTTTCACTTTGCAACAAAACTTTTTGAGGTTTTCTGTGGTCCCTTCCAACCTCACCGCTCTGTGATAAGCCCAACTCATTGCCAAGAAATGTGCTCTGGCATGGAGTTTGGAGAGGAATGAAATGGTTGTGCAATTTTAAGCTTGAGCAGAAGAGAGGCCCATACCAGCTTCATGGGCTGCTGAGCCAGTCCTTCCTCACCTCAGTTCTTAGGTCACTGTTTATAGTACAAATTATCCCTGCAGTAGAACTGACATCTAATTAACAGCAATAGGAGACTTCACATGAACCTTTGCCAGCTGGTAAATATTCTTTTCTACCCAGGCTGCAGGAGGTCAGCAAGACGTACCCACTGCTCTGACTACATACCTTACTTTTTTATTCACAAAAATGGCTTTTCCCTTATCATGGCATCCTTTTAAATTTTTGATGTATTCAATATAAAACCCCACACTCTTGTAAAATTAAAAACTTCTTTCTCTGAAGGCAAGTAAAACATCCTTGTGAACAAATTCAATTCAAATCCACCACTTCTAATATTCAGGCATTGATTTGAGAGAAAGGGTCCAGAGTTTCAGGAACATACAAGGTATTAAAACCACTGCTTGAATTTGGGCTATGAAGGAATAAGTGACCACTGAACAAAAACGTTTTCTTTTTTTTGCTGCCAAAGATAATGCAATAAAACTGAAAAGCAGGAAATTAACTATCTATGCACTGTGACTCTGCCTGTCTTAAGTGCATCAATTTTATAAAGAGGATAAGGTCCTGATACACACATTTTTGCTGGCACAAAGCCCATCTGTGAAACGTGTCTCAGTCACAGGGAGCTGAGCAGCAGGATGCAGTGTGTGATCAATAAGGCTCTGATGCAATGCCTTTAAGAAGCAGCACTTCGTTAAGTAGAACTTACAGCAGGAGAAACTGAGGCTCATGGTGATGGAGTGACACTTCCAAGGTCACTGGGGAGGTGAGTGGTGATCTAGGAACAGGTGCCAGGACCTGTGAGACCCAGAGCATGGATTTTAGATACCGAAAGGCTGTCCCTAATGGTAGCCTAGTGCCTAAACTGTCACTGCCAGCAATCACTCAGAAATTCCCACTCAGCTCGCCTTCCAGCAGCTGTCAGCTCACTGGGTCCACTGATGGCTGAGTTTTTCCTTGCCACATCTCTGAATGCTATGTTCTGCCCTGACACAGATTTACTTTGGGTACACCCCTTGGGATTCCGGGCATGTCTCATCACTTTCCTCTTGACGTTCAGGCAGCTGCATTTTTCAGATGTTAACTGAATCATCTTAACTCACATTCGCACCAGGTAACAGAGGTTAGAATTTGGCTGCTTGTCCCTCATTTTCACCACATCACTGCATCACTACACTTCATCACGTTTCAGTGATTGTTGTCTGAGGTTGTTGGAATAGTAAACTTCTTTACTAGCAAGGAATTAGAGGAAGAGAGTAAGAGCTTCCTAATATTCCAAAGACTGCTCAAGGAAACTTTGCGCAGCTTCCTACTTCATATCCTTTTGGGCAGTTACCATATATAAACAGCAAGGTATTAAACCTTCCTTTCTTTTTATTTAAAAGGAACAAATCTTTTAAATTGATTGACACACCAGGAATGTTTGTAAGCAAGAAATCAGTGTATGTACCACAAGTACTTTCCCTGAGAATCAGAGAAATCCCCAAACGTAGAAGCAGAGGCAGCACCCCCCGCCACCTCCCCCAAGATGAACAAAATGAAAAGGATTGCCTTTCTGGTAACAATTAAAAAAATTCAAAACAAATCAGAAAAAAACCCCCATTTATAGAAAAGGGCTGCAGTCATCCACTTAATGTGAACAAGGTTGCCAAGTTATAGTATGTGGTGTTGAAATCCAACTATGTTGGCATTATTTTTCCCCTCTGTTGGGTTCAGTTCTGTTAAAAAAATAAACAAGCTTTGCATTTCCCTTTGGCTATGTGGCTTTACCAGCCTCTGCAAATTTTTTCAGATGAAAATTCAGGAGTTGTCTCTTCAGTAGACACATACTGCAGTAAGATGATGCTACCTGCCTAGCACTTCTTGCCAATGCTATTAAGGGCACTTACTACACTGACAATTGGTTTGTGTAAACAGCTCACTTTATCCTTTTAATTACGGGCTTCAAGACAGGTTAGAGCTCACAAACACTACCGCTAAGAATTATTTATGCATCAGGAGTATCAGACAGCAAGATGACACAGCAAATATTTGTTCACACCTAATGATTAAGCACAATTAAACCTGCATCAGGAAACAGGACAGAGCTATGATAGCAAACAACAACCTGCTGTTTTGCATCTTGAGCCTACAGAATAAGAGATGTTTCTGCCTGATGCTACAAAACAGTGGCTGTATCAGACATCTCATGCCTTAGTGATGAGCTCAAGAGCCTTGGGATCTGTTCCTCGTTCCTTTTGTTGACCGGCTGTGCAATCACAGATGGGTCACCTCCTCAGTAAGCTGCAGCCTCTCTAAACAGGGCATGATTCTGCACTCAGGCAGTGGAGAAGAAGAAAAGAACAACTTGGAAAACAGAATAGAAGTTTTGCAAGTTATTTTCTCAGCAAGAGATGGAGCACTGCAAATACATAATATAAATGCAGAGGATTGGTCTTAAATTTGAAAACAACCATCCTTTCTCTGTGTCATTCTCTGTCTTTCAACCTGTACTCTGGAGACATCTGGATTTAAAGGGTAAAGTGGCTGAGATGTTCTCTTGCTGAAAATGTGTCTACTTGTGAACTCAACTTGAAACCATACATTGCTCAGTTTTGCCAGCAGGTCCAATACTACAGAGTCACGATGGGCACAAAGATAAAATTTCGTAGCCACCTTGAGCTCAAGTTGAGCTCAGTACCTTCAGCTCCAAGAATAAATCGTACAGGATGTCTTGTGGATTGCTAGCAAGCATTAGTTAGTTTACTTTCTCAGTCTACGGCTGTTTACTACACGTACGACACATTTTGCTAGCATGACAACAAAGCAGTTAATATTCCTGGTGCAGAATCCAGTAAGGCTTGGAAAAAGCAATAAACCCCCCATTCCTCAGTCTTTTGCAGATCAGTCTTTGTGGACAGTTCCAGAAGTTTTAGGTTGTTTAAAGTAAGTCCATCTTAGCCCTGACATTTCCCTTTTGTCCCTGTTTATGGGCTTAGTACTGAGTGATTCCTGCTGTTCTGAAGAATCTTCAAGCAAAGAAGAAGAAGGCTATCTCAACTGAGTAAAGCAATAAAAACAAGGGTTATGAAAATCAGCTTAAGTTCCCTCTCCCTCTCTGTTGTTTAATTATTTGGTTAGTGCAGGTCTGGCTTTAATTAAGGAAAACAGAGGAAAAAATGTGAGGCCAATAGTACACAGAAAATACAGAATTCTATCACATAGCCCTGAGTCAGAGAGTCTTTAAAGTGTTGCAAAGAGTTGAAGTCCAAAGGCAAAGAGGTGAAAGATTTGCAGAAGGCACTAGTTTCATTAAGTAGATCTGTTGATGATAACGGGAAGAAAGGGCAAGACTTGCTGTCCACTGAAACACAACAAGTCCCATAATGTATTCTGCACATCATATCGTTCAAGCCTCTAATATTTCATTCATTGATTTTATTGTCAAATGGAAAGGCGCTTGTTCCAAGTGGCATTTAGTGAGACAGATGGGGAGAGACCCAGAGTTCATCACTGGAAGTGTGCTCACTGGATAACGCTGACATTATACGATGAAAAGCAAAAAGAGGGCAGAAGTCTACCAGTCCTAATGTTTAGGAAAGTCTTTTTGGTTCTCCTCCTGGAAGCTGAAGGGCTTTGCACCTGGTCAGACCGCAGACTGCCTCACATGTCATCCGCATCTATGAAAAAGCATCACTCCAATTTCTCACAAGGGCCCTCCTCCCCTCTTCTGGCTGTGTGCTCCTTCCCCAACATTAGTATGTAAAATATCACACTAGCACCCCACAAACTAATCCCCTGTAACGACGTCAACTTGTGTGGACCTTCCAAAAGGTTATGTGCAGGAGAGGCAAGATGTAAAATGGATTTAGGCTGAAAATAGCTAGCATTTGCTGGGCTTCAGCAAAAACAACAGCATCTGTAAGCAGGCACAACAGCAGAACTTAAAATGCCCAAGTGGTTAAAAACAAGGTGCCTATCAGCAGCTTGGAAAAGCTTTTGTGAACTGCTTTATTAGTTATGTACAGGAACTCCACCTAGATTTAAATTTAAACAACAGTGTCCCTCTATCAATCTGAGCCTAACTTTACTGCTTTTTTCAAAGAGATTTTTATAGCAATGTTTAGCACACAAGCTTTCATTCAAAAATACTTAAGAATCAAAATGATCAGCTCAAATATTGAAAACCCCTCATATTTCCACAGTAAAATGAGAGAGAGGCATGAAAGTATTAAGAATTCTGAGGACATCAAGAAGCAGGAAGCCAAGTGTGCAATTGCTGCAGGAAAGCATGCAAAGGGCAGGAAGTTCTGGAATCTGCTAATCCCCTTAATCCCTACTAATGCATGAAGTGTAAGCAACGTCTGTTTTATGAAGTAGCAAAATGCTGTTATGAATCTTGAATCTATCTTGCATCTCAATAAATTTTGTACTCAAAAGGGTAAAAACAGCAAGTCAAATACCAGTAAATTTCTATTTACTTATTTTCCTCTTCATCTGTCTAAGGATGAGATGGAAAACAAAATTAAAATGGAAATCTGTAAAATGGATTTGGCTAGCTCACTCCCCCCCCATAACCACAGATGTTAGACAGCACACTGTACCTGCTCTTAAAAAAGGGAATAAATGCATGAGGTAAGTATGATAAAATTATTCACAGCCTATCTGTATTGTAAGACTCTTCTGTGTTAAAAAAGAAATAAATTACAAAACAAAGGGCTTCCCTCTCTATCTTCCTTGGGTAGGAAAAAAAGAAGTCCCTTACTCATCAGATAATCACATGACAGACAGACCCTTTATTGGCTCATAGTTCCATGTAGTGGAAACTGATGTCACCTTTTGTCAGTCATGCTGCATAGCCATTAAGCACCATAATAAATACAAATTGCAATAGAAACATACTTAATACTTTAGCAAATTAAAAATGGATTGCCTTTCAAGTGCTAAAAAACAGCAAGAAGTTAATATATGCATTTGCAGATTAGAAAGACAATAAGTCAAAAAAAGAATGACAGAGTGATACAGAAGACAATTTTAGCTGCACATTGGGAAGATCAGTAAGACCCAGTTAAATGTAGTGATGAAATCTTTACTTCCATTGAATTTAACACTGTGAGAATTAATTCAGACCTCAGTCACATAAATGCTGCAGAAGCAAGCACACTAATTTGAGAAATTACCACCCCACGGCAGGAGTTCCTGCCCACCCGGTTCATCTCAGTGTCCAGCCATCTGGGTTAGCTGCAGCCCTCTTCAGTGCTCCTCTACAATGGCCCTATGGAGAGTGAGAGGGACAGTAAGCCCCCATAAAGCCTGTTAATATAGCTCATGGAAAAGTACTGAAGAGATGATAGCAATAATTTCTGAAATCACTCCGAACAAAATTGTCAGGACATCAGTTTATGGCTCCAAAAGCATCCAGTAAATGGGACGTTTACAGATAATCTGTTCTAATCTCTAAAAAAGGTAAAGCCGTCGGTAGCACTGAGGACAGATTTGTGCAAGTCTCCCTTCAGTATCTCACTTTAGCTTCCACCTCTGCCCTTTCAGAAGGCAGAACTGATCTTCCTTCTCCATGATTCTTTCCTGGAGGTGCACAAAAACTGTACTCACCTATAAAATCCAATTGTGTAGTCCCAGACAGACCTGCCTAGGATTTACTCTTCACAAAGAAAAGACAATATAGGTGGTTCTGAATAACTCTTGCAATATCATCTGTGCACAAATGTATCCTAATTAACTCTTATTTTAATCCATCCAGTTTCGGTCACCTTCTATTACAGTGACATAAGTGACCCCTGGGGCATTTCTTAACTCCCCACTTCATTAGCACTACTTTTAGCTTGGACCTACACTTGTTTCCTATCACGCCCTAAGCGTTTTCAGAAACGAACTTCTTCTTGACAAAACTGTTTCCTATCTAATTTGTGAGATTTTCTCCCTGTGTTCAATGCTGTAAAATATGGATGGTCAATTGTGCTTTGCAAACTGGAATAAGAAATGTAGGGATCATTTTCAGTGGTACTTACATACTCAAAACAACAAAAAAGAGAACACAAGACCCTCTCTGTAACATGTGAAATGCTAGTCTCTGTCCTCCTGGAGTAAGATGTGACCTTCTGATTGAATTTGAACCTCTTATTTTGTCACTTAGCCTCAGCCCATTATCTGCATGAGGAAACAAACTCCAAGGCATAGATCAGATTCTGGGACAACGTTCCATTTTTTAGCATCACATGAAGAGCAACTCAGCTCCTGTCTTTCCATGAAAGGAAAATAAACCATTTCCCATTTAAGCTTACAAGATCAATGCTGCAAGGAAGTGAATTGTGTGAGTATGTCTGCACTAAAAGAAAGTAATATTTATGTGAGATGTGACTTGAGACACAAAGGCATTAAAAAGAGATGATTATCTCTTTTGGAAGTGGAGAAAGGATGTTCCATATATCATTATCAGATTCTGATCAGCTCTAGAAACTGAAAAGTACTAATGTTATTTCATTTCACGACAGATGGGAAGGTTCACCCCTCAGAAAGACTGAATGAGGGCTGACTCAAGAGCAATCATAAATTATTAATTTGAGGGATTTTTTCCCTCCTCTTTTCTTCCAAGTCCTCTAAGCTAATTTTGTAGCTAACGCAAGGACAGATCTGAGGGAGTAATTATCAAGCAGGTACGACAGGATTAAGTAAACGCTCTATGACAAGACAATGCTGAACTTCTCGCACTGAACCACTACATAAATTATTTGTGGCCAGGATTAAAGTATTTAATTAAATCATCTTTGTGTAGATGAAACATGAAAATCATTTTTTAAATTGCTGCAAGAGAGAAAAACACTTCCCTTCGTTTGCTTCTTACAATCTATTGAGTCTGTAGTTCAAAAAACAAAAATGATCAAAACAGCAGTGACTCACTGGCAAGAGCATTAGGATAAATCGAACTACCTTGAAAGTTATCTCCTTGCATACTTTTCTCCTCCAGCCAAGACGATTGTAATGTTTGGCAAATGCAGTACTGGAAAAAGGACAGCTTCCAGACCAGAAAAGTAGTGTCCCTCCATGAGATGAGAGGTTTACACACAGGAATTCTTCTTAAAGTAAAGCTGACAGTCACTTCAATGAGCTCTTACTCAACATTAGCATTCTCCTAGAGGACTCTGAGGGAGAAAAGGGATTGTCATGTTTTTGTTTCACAAAAACAGCAATGGGGAGTAAGGAGACCTTGCTACTTAAGAATAAGTGTGTGTAGAACAAAGGATTTTTTGACCTCTGAGACCAACAAGGGGAAAACACACCAAATTTAAGACATAGCTCTTCTTCCTGAGATTTAATTTCTGCAGCACCAGAAGGTAGAACCAACACTGCAGAGTTGCTTGGTTAAGGTCAGTAGGTCCAAAATATTCTCTCTGCCTCCCGTTGCCCACATCAGCAGCTATGAGACACAGCTAACCTAGGAGAGGAGAACTGAGACAAGTACCTGGAGTTCTTATGGACTGTACTGAAGAACATCTGAAGCCATGGCTGAGCTGGGGCAGAGAGAAATTGTAATGTTTTCATGAAGATGTTTTTTAAAGTCACATTTAGCAAACTGTTTTGAGAAATGAACATCTGAACTTGGTTTGACTTCATTTGGCTGCAGAATTGAATGGAATAATCTACTGGTGGATAAAATGCAAGGATTTGGACTTAATTCTCTAGCCACTGTCAACTAGGATGGAATGACTTCAAGCTATTTCTTTTTATTTGGACTAGTATCTTGGCTGGAAGAAAGCCCAGTAGGGAAGAACTGTGTTGGTTATTAATGCAAATCCTTACTATCTCCCTTCAGAAGAGAAAGGTGTTGTCATTTTTCATATTGGATGTCTACTTCTCATTGCAGAAAGCAAATCAATCCTTTTTTTTTTTTTTCCTTTTAATTGCAAGCCATAACAAAAAAGTAGGAAAAAAAAGTCATTTGTACAAAACCATTACAGATGCATCAAAAAACAAAGTACTGTGAATTGATTTTTAGGTCCAACAAACCTTGTCAGAATCTCTTCAAATGACAGCTAAGATGAAAAATCTACCTCCAGCTAAACTTTATTATTCCCTCTGCTGCATGGATGGTAAAATAAATAATTTTCCGAAGGGAAAAAGAAGGAAAGTTAGATAAAACAAATATTATAAATTTTTATTATAATTTATTTTCAACTCTACTGTTTGAGAAACAGCCTATGGATTCTTTGCTCTCAAAACTAGCAAAATCAGTTAACAAATGTTCTGTGTGAATAATCATTAAATTAAGAGTCTATGTGAATATATGTGCAATGAAAACCAAGACCTAACATTCAGTAATTTCAGTGAGTTTTTGCTCACACAACTATACACATACACATGTGCACATGTAGCAGAAACTAGATCAACACTGCTGAACAATGTAACAAAAAAGGAGTCTCTTTTAATAAGTCTAACAATTTCTGGATATACTCTCTTAGTAAGTCACTGCGAATGAGAGAGAAACTAACACTACAAATATGTCTGTAAAAATACCATGTACCAGGGAAGGGGGGAAATATGGAAACAAGCACAGGAAACTGCTAATGGAAATGAATTCTACCTAAGAATTATACAGTGGAGGTCTCTAGTAAGCTCCAAGGTGTATGATACTGCACATATTAAAATGTTTCCACAGTATAATCCAAAAGTGATTTAAATACTTACAGCAGCTTTCATAAGAAGTTTGATGTATTTCTTCTGGACCACTTAACAACCATGAGCTGCTGCTTAATTTCCTTTCCCATCATTACTTACTGTCAATAAATGCATGTGTGTTAAATTTAATTTTTCTCCTTTGTAATTAGTCTTGGTCTACCTGCCTGACATATTAACTGATTCTACAATCCCACATTTGTGACATCAAATGATTTCCATGGTGACAGGTTGAGACATATTCCTGAATAAGAGTGCTAAGTGGGTCATATTTGACTGGAAAGGGGAGAAAAATTCCAACCCTCCTTTATATATGTTTGCTTTGATTAGGCTAATCAGTAACTACAGGAAGACACGACTGTGGTACAGTTCATTTGCTGGGGAGCTGATAACCACGAGGCTTGTGAGAAAGTTTTTAAGGTTATTGTGGGTAATGGAGACTTTAAGAATATGTCAATCACTTTTTGAAGATTAACTGATTTGATTCAAAACTTCAGACTTAGTTCAATACATAACTTAGTTCACTGATTTTTAATTTTTTTTTAGTGGACTGTTCTGAAGAATATGCCACTTTATAGCCCTGTTGCAGCAGCTTTGAACATCAAGTTCAATCTAGACTTGACACTGGAAAATCTCTGGTCCCTGTCCCTTTGCACAAGGAATTTACTCTCTTCTCAGATTTATTTCCACTTATCAGCTTCAATTTGTACTGTAGACCATACTTGAGCAATGAAACTGTATCTCATGTCTCTGGGTCTGGATTAAAATTTGATGTGTTCTGCTGCATGGGCATGTGTGTCCTTGGATGATATCTGTCAAGGGTGCTCCAGTGAACACCAGTACTGTCAAGTCCTCAAAACTTGCCAGCTCTTCTGGCTTTGAAGGGCAACTGAATAAACTACACTTAACAGGGTGGTCTTATATGTCAGCAGTAGCACCTGCTGTGATTCCTGATAAAGTGGATTTAGTGCTGTGAGTCTGTGTGACAGGGAATGAAGACCCTCCATTTACACAAACTGACTTGAAGGAGCAAATATTCAGACAGCAAGCAGGTATGACTCCTTTTATCTCAAATGGAGCCATTCCAACTTGTAGCAGGTTAGAATTTGGCTCACTAAATTTACACTACAGAAGAATGAAGTGTTTTTCATGTATTTTCTGGGTTTTATATATTTTCTCATAAAAATACCGTCTGTTGGCTTTGCTGCTGATTAGCAACCTCCCACTTTCCCGTTCTGGGTAAGCTGGTGAGGAAAGCTGTCAGACCAAGAACAGAATTGCTGGCAAGGCACCCTCTGGCCAAGGCACGCTCCATGGAGCACACGCTGTGTAGGAGAGGTTCTGCCATTTGGGAAACTGGGCTTCATGAATTCTAATCCAGAATGACCCAAGTTTAGTTCTTTAGAAGAGCAAGCTAAATTAAAATTAACAACTTTCCCAAGTGAAAAGGAATCCAACCACTATTTTTGAAACGTTACCAGAATGGCATAGCAGGATGTGTATATGGCTGTTTGATCACTGTGAGAGTACATCTAATTTGATGTTTTCATGGGGAGAAACTCTGCAAGTAGAAAGTATCAGAATCATGTGTGGCCTCAGATGTTAAATTTCACAGAAAATGGTAGTACTTGCCCTCTAAAGTGTCTGACAGCTATCATTCAGGTGTACAGAAAATAGCATCTGAGAAACCACAATGAAACCAGACAGCTACAACTTCACGTATTCTCAGTAAATCTTGCTCAATTATTCCACTGAGGCTAAACGTGAGATAAATCAGAGGGAACTATGAATTCCCAGTGTAAAAAGGGCTCAGTGAGGAAAATATTTATTCCTGTGAACAATACATTTGTACGGGGGGAGCTTATCCAGAGCTAGGGGCTATACACATACACACCTTGTAGTGCCTAGGCAAGACAGAATGGGACGGAGAAAGGAACCCACAAACAGAACCCAGGACTGCAGAGGCAGTAAAGTGCTCGCTTATGTCTGTGGCAGAGCTGGGAAGCAGAGCTCAGATCCCTGCTGTTCCACTTGGTGAAACTGCTCTTCTCCTTCTCAATCCCTCTATGGATCTTCATCAACGTATTTCAAGAGCAACAAAGTTTGCCAATACGCTGTGACAATGTTAATGTGTAAAAATCACGAACCTTTTTTCTTGTTTCAACAGAAGAGTCTAAATAGTTGCTAAGATTGCAAATTAGTTCATCTCTGCTTAAAGGATTAACTTTTTAGATCTTTTGCAAATCAGTGAATTTGAAAGGGAAAAAAAGACACATAATGCTTTCCCAGAGGGAGTAAAGTCACTCTCCCAGCAAAGCGGCTTTCAACTCCAAGTTTTGCTAATAAAATGGCAAAGGAAAAGCTCTCTGCACCAACTTATTCATGTCAGACACGACCTTGGGAAATGTTTTGTAACATGTCACAACACAAAGAATACAGAATTCAGTAATTAGCAAGCATGCAGAGATTATATTGATGTTTTATACGTATTGGTGGGTAGACAAAGAAAGGAGGGACAGCAAACAGGAACACTGAAACCTCAGCAGGCTGGACAGTCAGGTTGATGAGAGTAGTTAAGAAGATTAATGTATACTCTAAACTGAACTCCCCGAGTCGGTCAGTGCTCAATAATTTAAAAGACAATGCCAGAGCCTTCATTTCAAGGTGACAGAAAATTCTGATGATGAAAGACGCAGCTGAAAACTTTCTTTTAATTAAATAGCAAACAGACTGAAGCTCCCATGTGCCTAAAAGGAAGTAATAGCATTCAGGAAACAGTGGGGAGGGATTATTATTTAGATAGCTCATTTTATTTAACAAAAGAATTCAAAGAGAACCAGTAACAACTTTTCCACCCTAGTATCCTCAATAACATAAGATGATTACTCACCGACTTAATGAGAAAAAGTTTGAGGCTAAAGAGAAAGCAATTAAACTGACAGATTTGCTGCTACCAAGAACAGATATCCGCAAAATGCAGAGCTAGGATGCATTAAATGACCAGAATAATTCACGAACATGAATGAAGACGATGAAGAAATGGATGACAGAATTCACCTCTTCTATGCAATAATACAATAGGCAGACCAGTGACAAGCAAACTTAGAGGTGCATGTTCAGATGGACACAGAGGTGACGTATACCTAAAATTCATAAAAAATTGATCAAAATTATTATACTAACAGTTTTTGATGTGTGAGACCTCAGATATTTGAGCAAAAGAGGCCAAAACTAGTTTTGTACAGAAGCTGGAGGTTTCCAGTTAGCTTCTCTTTCTTGCTGCAGACACTTTTAACCTGCTGAAGTTTAGTTACAAAACTATTTTAGTGTTAAGAATTTATGAGTTGTGGGGAAGAGCTTTTTTTCCTAGGGATCATTGAGCTCTGTAGCCTCAGGCATGCAACATCTGCCACAGCCTGTGCCAATGGGGAGCAGCAGCAGTTCGTCATGGTCAACCGTGATATTTTGCTGACTGCTCCATCTTTTTCCCAATGCTAAACTCAACAATTTTAAACTTCAGCCTAAATTTCAGCATCAAAGGCCTAAGAGGAAGTTAGTACTTCATATATCCTCTGCACTTGGAAAGACCACATTTTGCAGATACTGTTCAACGAGGGGGATAAAAGAGGATGCTGGTGGAGAGCAACACTTGGCCCTGAATCTATTAGCCAGGACAGGCTCTGATGTTATCTGCCCTAACTCAATGCTGTATCTCAGGGCATCATCATTTTCAATCTTGCTGAAGTCAATGAGACTACTCATGAGCTTTTACACTTCAGCCTATGATTAAGTGCTTCACTAAATAAGGTCATTAAATTTAAATTGTAGATGCTTGCTAGGTACTCCTGAAGGTTGTTCTCTCACCTGCAACATAATCCCTGCAGGCTCATGGCTGGCAAAACAAGTGGCTAAGTAACATCCAAATCTGCATGTCAGCAGTCCTCCCACTAAACTTAAGACACGGGAAATTGATTGATTCAAGAGGGAGCCATGTTTACCCTAATGCTGATGTAGGAAGAACAGTAGCATGTTATGGCTCACAGAAAAGGATGAGACACACAAAAAAGGAAAGGTGGATGAACCTGGCATACCGCAGGGTTTGGCAGAGATATCTCAGTTGGTTTAAGTAGCAAAAGCCTCACAACTGCATTAATGCAGCGTTTTGCGACTGTGTAGTTTTGCCATTTCTCAGCAGGAACAATCAGTGCAACACAGTATTTTGCCAGGGCAGTTGACTAGCTCAGGTGCATGTGCACACGTTGGCCCTCATAGAGATATATCCTAAAGGATTCCTAAAGGATTAACACAGCACTTCAAGTGCTACCAAGCTATTTTCACTCCTCTCCGTTCAGCGTGCACGCCTCAAAGCAGCCCTCTACCCTGCTTCCTACTCCTAAACAGGCTATCAATCATGATGAAGGGTATGCTAAAGCCATAATGCAGATAACAGACCATTAAAAGCTCAAATGAGACTACTAAACATGTTTCATTAATCATAGCACAATCCAGTCTTGAACCAGGAGCTACCGACTTGGCAGGTCACTAATGGAAGGCTTCTTTCTACTCAATTCTAGTAACTAGGAAAAGGAGAACAGCTCCTGAGCTGGTTGCCTTAAACCTTCTGCCCTTCCTCCTCTTCCTCGGGTGCACATGACCTGTGAGGGTTACATTGCTGGGAAAAGAATAAAGAATAAAAAAAAGAGACCTGCTATGAAAAAAGAGTGTGAATGCTCTCCAGAGAGCCTGGATTCTCAAAGGAGCCAAAACACCCACAACTCACACAAATTTTAGTAACAGCACTTCTGAAAAACTGGCCAAACTGCCTCCTTCTCCCTGGCAAGGGGTCTTTATTTAGGGATTTGACAGAGTATCAGAAAGAGGAGTTTTCTTCTAGAGGCCCAGACCCCAGTGCTGATCTCGCCAGTGTAAAAGCATAGCAGGTGAATTTTAAAGAAAAAGAGATGCCCCGTTTGCACCCCTCCTTATTCATACATGTCTGGCTTTTTCCAGTAGCTTTCCAAGCCCTTTTCAGAACAAGTCAGCAGGTTACCTGCTAGGCAACTGCCAGGGCAACAACAGCAACCTGCTGAACACATCTAGCTATTTAACACTCCTGATGCCACATGCCTCTGCATAATAACTTCCAAGTAGGGCATATGTGTTTGGGTTTTTTGACTCTGGAAGCAGGTTGGAGAAGGTGGTTTCAGCAGAGATAAGTGGTTTCCTTGAAAAGCAGAGACAGAAGACACTCTCAAAAAGACTCTAAGTGGAAGATGCCAGAAGATGCCAGAACTAAAGGGGCCTAATGGAATGGGGTTCAAGTTTAATCCTAGTGGAGGATTTGAATCAACAAACTTCTTGCGAAGAGGCAAGATTTTTCACCTTAGTTTCACCTCATTGTGGTCATGCTGAACTCCACAGTTTACCCTTATAAAAGACTTTCAGATGAGCAGAGACATCAGTTGTTGACATTGTTGGATAGGTTTTATTATGGAATGCTAAAAAGTGGGAGAGAAGTGTTGAATGCAGAAAAAGAGCTTTCAAAAACACAGCAGCAGAGGCTTGATTATGCTAGATATCCACTACTCTGTTTTTGATCTCGTTCTCTTCACAGAAGCATGTATTTGATATGTTATCACTTAATTCCTGCACACTAAAATGACGGCTTCTATCCTGGTAATGTGTGTTTCAGGTAGGATTCTGGAGCACTACCAATTAAAAGATCGTTTATTAACACACTTTCATATGTTAATAATCCCCTGATTCCTGCTATTTGTTTTAATATCGTCTAATATTTTAAAATCAGCAGAACCTACTGTCCCTACTTGTGCCCTGCCAAATGGAGATGGGTTTAGAGGACTCAAAATGTCCCTACTGTGAAATTTCTTGAACAGACTGTGCTTTATGGCAGGGGTTGGAAACACTCCTAAGCATTTGGAGAAATTAATTTCTGACAATTAATTATGTTTCTACAGTACAGTATCTTCCTTTCTCTATGGGGTTACGCAGCAGGAGCCCCACAAATACCTTGGAGGTGTTTATTAGTACTGCGTATTCTAGAAGTATCTAATAACAGGAAAAAGTTGGTGGTTTCTGCTTTTTTTAAAGAGTAAGCTTTTTGCTCTTACGACTGCTATGAAAAGCCAGGAAGTAGTATTAATGAACCAGACAACAAACAAGAACTGCATACTTTTCTTTTTTCTTAAAATCATCATTTTTAAGTAGGACTCCTGATCTTTGAGGGTTTTACCATGGTAGACTATCCCTTTTAAAGCAGGTTTCAGGAATTAACCTTTCAAAGTCAGTATTTCAGGTCCACATAGTCCTTCTTACATAGGTGTTTCTTCTCCTGGGTGCAGAAGGCTATGATGATACCTTTACTTTCTTTGGCACATATATGCGTATTTTTCAATGCCAGGGTTTTGCAACAGAAGTGTTATTACTTTGGTAGCCATCAAATGCTCATGCATCTCACCAGGATACAATAGAGATGAAAAGATGCTGGTCCCATACTGAGAGCTAACTGGCAGCATTTCTTGTACCTGTGCTGTGTGTTAACACCAGTGGGCAAAAAAAGCACCTCACAGTCCATCACTCACTTCCCCTCTCCCTCAGTGGGACTGGGAAGGAGGAAAGGAAGAATAAAAGCAAGAAAACTTGGGGGTTCCAGACTGAAAAAAACCCCCAAAATGACAAGCAATTGTTTAATAAGTGACGTAGAAGAAGAGGGAAGGGAACAAAAAAAAACCCAAACCAAGTCATGCCCAGGTCCCTCCTGCAGGTAACTGATGCCCAGCCAGCTCTTAATCAAAAGATGTCTAGTCCCCTAAAGCCCCCTCTTCTCCCTTTTGCTGCTGAGCATGATGCTGAATGCCATGGAATAGCTCTTTTGTGGGTGAGAGTCACCTGCCTGTTTGTTCCCCTCCCAGCCTATTGAGTGCCCACCAATGCACTCACTGTGGGGGCAGAGCAAGAACCAGGGAAGGCCTTGATGCTGTGCACCCACAGCTCAGCAAAAGCCAGAACATGAGTGTGCTGTCAGGACTGTTTCAGTCACAAAATCTAAACCCCAACACCGTATCAGCTGCTAAAAAGAAAATTATTCCAGACTTTCAAGGAACTCCCCTGTTACCTGCATACACAGCTCAGATTAAATGAGACTGGTAAACAGAGGGCTCCAAGCCATGCTAAACATTTTAGATAGGAGAGAGCATTGGAACTACCATTCCAATCTTGTCTTTATTTGGGTTTTGCTGCACTATGACCTCTCTTCAAGAGACCTGCCAGTGTTACATGGACACTCCTTGCAAGCAGCTGCCTGTCTTTGGAGCTCTGTCACCTTTCTCTGTCTGAGAATCTGCTAGGAAGGATTTACTGCCATCACAACCTACTGCATGTGGGTTTCTTTTGCTACGGTCTTTTGCCAGACATTTCACAGACCCTCGGGTAAATGTGACCCAGGTTTTGAGTGAGGAAGTGAAAACGTTAAAGGGGGTGGGAAAATGCAGGAAAGTATCCTACCAGCGTAAGCCTGCATGAGTCATGTAAGGTGTACCAATAATTAAACACTAAAAAGAATGAAGCAGAACAAGTGTGGATTAGAGGTGCATCCCAAATATGGGCTGGAACTAATGAGGCTTTTCTTTTTACCACCAGAGAAAGTTTATTACACATACTTCAAAGGGAGCTGACTTAGTGAGCAGTGGAGGTGGGTCAGAATCATCCTTTCCACTGACACTCAGCATAAAGGAGAAGCGTTCATAACAGAATGGCTGAACTGGCTATGAAAATAACAACCCATGACTTTGGAAAATTTTAAAGAGAGGATTAAACCCAAAAATAAAAAGAGAGGGAAGGGAAGAATGGCATATTAAATAAAACCAGAGTCCTGTAGTTAGTTCACAGCTACAAAAAGTGTGTGCTGATGCCATACGTGCTCCTCATTCTGACCTCTGGCCAGGTCCATAAAACGTGACCTGAGATACACCAGGCTGTTAAAATGCCTCTACTCTCTAGAGCTGAGGCTGCCCAATTAAATGTGAACAGTACTGAAAGTGGGGTAAAAAGCCCCCTGATTACCAGTGTGTGCCATTACATCGAGAGCTACTGCAGACACCACCAGACCAGAAATGTTACACAGAGACCTACAGGGACACCAGGGCAGATGGGGAAATTAGAAAAAAAAAATCATCATGCAAAAGGTACAAGTTAATAAGCTGGAGGAATAGAAACCCAGAGAGAAATACTGAATGGGGTGAAAATGGGTGGAAAGCAGTACATTAGACAATAGAGAGCTATGATCTGTTGTGCTTTTCACAGGAACTGAAAGATGGGAGGAACTGCTTGGTTCTTGTTGCACTTGTGAGGCTGCCTGGCACTCAGCCCCTGCTTGAGTTAAGCCCTCCTGCCTCTAATGCTGAGTCCTGCCTGAACTTTAAGTAATGTGGAAAGAAAAAGTGCTGGTCCTTGCTGACAGCAGACAGGCACACCACATCTGTGTAGCATCAGATCTCTAAAATGCTCCTGTAACAGAGCTGTACAGTCAGACAAATTCAGCTGCTTCTCTTGCACCCCATTGCTAAACCTCCTTGTGATTCTTCACAAGAAATCACATCAGTTTGCAAGTGAGTAATTATTAACCTGCCACTGATACTACACTGATGCAACGGCATTTCAGGACCAGGACTGTGCCACTGTAACACGGGCTACAGTGTGTGGAACAGATACAGGAGACCCTTGAACTACAGCTCAGACTTAAGTAGACAAATCCCAAGCTATTCCAAGCTAAATGAAAGTTATCTCAACTTCTCTTTCATGATCACCAAATTTATCCACATTTCATGGTTTTCAGAATTCTGGTTCCTTCATTTTTTTTCTTGAATTTCAACAGAATTTCACACATTTTTATTTTTCAGAAGAAATTAATCTGGATCAACTGTTCTCCTGTTTTTATGTTGAGCATAGATGGTAAGACTACTTCTAGGAGACCTCTGCTGGTCACTGAAGTCTCCTGTCTTAGGAAAAAAACCCCACCGTACATCTCACAAATGCACTGTTTTCTAATTAAAAGCTGGATTCTCACCTAATTTTCCCGAATATAAATCCAAGGACAGCTTAAATGAAAGTAATGAAATTGCTCTGGATTCACTCTATGGCAAATGAGACAAGGACCTTGGCCTAATCTCATGAATGTCTCCCTTGAGATCTCCATTAGTAACACTGTTTTTTTAGTGAAAAATGCACCACATTCTTGCAAGATCCCCTGGAGGAGAAAATGATGTTTTTGAGAACATCAATTCTACACAGTTATTGTAAAACTTTGGTGAGATCTGAGGGGAAATGGTTACAACACCCTGCTATCTCAGGATACTGCCTCACCAACAGCACTAGAAATACAACCGTAACATATAATTAAGTGACTTGTTTCACTTTGTGTATATTCTAAGCCTATAAGGGAAAACTGTGATGCAACTACATCTGCCTTCCTTCTTAGGAATCATTAGCATTAATTGTTTACAATTTCACTCATGGCAGTTGCTGGATTTGGTTGATTTCAATATATTGCTACGAGATACGAATCCCACTTGCAGGAAATGGGCATTGGAATTGGTAAGGGTGCTTCAAGCTTTCAGGCTAACAAAACACTTGTGACAGTACTTTATCCTGACTCATCTGAGGGAGTTTGCCTCCTCTTTGCCCTTTGACAATGGACTGTGAACAAGACATCAGACTACAAAGCTCCTTGGAACAAGCTTATGTTTTGCCTGACAGCTAGGCCAGACAGAGGCAGTCTTTGGAGAGAAGAACAAAAAGTACCAGCTATTTTGGATATCTTAAGAAGCATATTCTCAGTGCATTTTTGCAGAGGTGGACATGTAAGCATGACTTTTTTTTTTTTTTTTTTTTTCTGAAAAGCCCTCAGCCTTAAATTACAGCTCTCCTGTCTCTGCTTTCAACTCTAGTTGCAACTTCCTTCAGAGTTTAGCACTGCTTTTTCAAGCATTGGTCACAAGGGGACAAAAATAATGAAAGGTGCTCTCCAGGTCTCAACACACCTTCCAGAGACTACTAATCTAATTTTTAGTTCTTAACTCTGACAACCTGGAAACCTTACATATTGTTAGAGAAACGATTTAACATCTTCCTCTTTTACCACGGGATAAATTAAGACTAATCGCAGCTTGGGATAATGAAAATCAAATTTCTTCTACTTTAGAACCTGCCTTCCAAACTTCATCCTAAGAAATTAGCATTCCCATCTGCCTTCAGTGTGAAAGTCAGAGCTACATAGCAAGGTACCCTAGGACAATATATTCCAACCAAGTTAGTCCAAGCCTCACTCCAGCAATGGCTCCATGTTCATTAGTATACAGATTCTGTTCACGACTGAATCACCCAGCAGAGCAAACCTGACACACAGTCAAATGTGGGCACAGATGACATTTCTATTGCATTAGCCAGAACACATGATTTGGAGTTTGGGCTGACTTTAAGCTTACTATGGAAAGACAGATGGTATCTGATCCAGGGTAAGGCTTCTCAGAATAGTTAATCCATTAGTATTTTAGAACAAAAATGAATCAGTGACTTTATACCAGATACCACTTAGTGCTAGGTGGCTATGACATTTCCATCTCTAGTTTTTTATTTACTGTATCACTAAACAGTGACCTTCATCAATAAGTCTGCACCTCATAATTTTCTACCTTTTAGGGAAAGGTTAAGTACAGAACTGGCTCTCTGGTGAAGTGTGCCTCGCCATTTCAGAGAGTGTGTTCCAGCAAGAGACTGCAGATGGACCTCAGATGAAGGCTGATGATCTTTTCAGTGCTCTGTTGAAAACACATGGTGATGGGAAGACATGAAACAGGTCGTAAACCATAAGAAAGGTAAAAAATAAGGCAGCTCAAACATTGGTGTCACATCTTAAATGACAAAACAGCTCTGAAGCACATGAAGAACGATTGTCACAGAAACACACTGATATTCAAGTGTAATTTTTGCTGCCCGTGCTTCAATGGTACCGACTGTACTGGCTAGGGCAAGGTGGTGCTGATTCTACGTTCTGTATTGCCAATATCCTGACGCTCCCAGGGAATACAGTGGGTTAGGGTAACCTCTGTTTTGTTACAGGCTTTGTAAAGAGCACACTGCAACCTGCAGCTCTTCCTTACCTTTGTTTCACTTCAAAAGGAAATCTCAACTTCTTCTGCACAGGTACACATTCCAGATCCAGATCTAGATTCCCCCTGACATGATCCCTGAAACTGCAGTCTTGCTTCTTTACCTGATTTTATCTCATAGAGCAATCTCAATCAAATGAGGAAAAAAAAAAAGAGTAGAAATCATATTGCATGGTGGTTATTATTCAGTAATTTAACTGAAACAGGCACTGATTTCAAGGTGATACAGAAGTCCCTCTGAAGTCTGGCTACATTTTTTTCAAGGAGTAGAAGTCAACATCAGTGTTATCAGGAGATACAGGAAAAGGAGAAGCAAGTATTTACAACATTTAATCTTTGATTTATGAATTTGAAAATTCTTGACTGGAAAAAGGAGTTGAAGAAGAACAAGGAGTAAATCATGTCCAGTAAATCCTGATTAGATTAGATGGAACACGTCTCATCTGGAAACTTCAAGATCATGGAGGGGCTTTCCAATACCATGAAAATGAAGGATAAGGAGCATTCTAGGATGTCATTTCTCTGAACAGGTGAGAGGGAGGCATTCAGAAAGCAGCAAGGATATTCTCTTTCAAACTAATTATCACTCCCAAGGCTGAGTAATTCAGAATGAGGCCTGGAGAAATGAGGGTCAAATGAGAGGAAGTAATAGCAGACTTGTCTAGGCTTACAGAGGGGTCGGAAACCATAAACCATAACTATAAAGCATTTCCTGCTGCCTGCTTGACCTTGGCAAGGGGAGTTCTTGCAAGATCCCAGCTGGAAGCTTTTCTGTTCTTTAAAACATGCATGTCAGGAATGAAAAGTTTTTTCATCATTGATGCAACTGATTATTACAGGAAACTGATAGACCTGTGCCTCCCCATATAAACACTGATCAATTAAAATCTCCACAGCTGTCTGACTATGCTTCTCTATCCTCTTTCCAAATAAGTCGTGTGGCTTGTCATAAGATTGTGAACCTGTAACAGTGTACTCTGTGTACTCTGGTTTGCTGGGACAGAGTAAATGGTCTGCAACGGGTCCATAACTTCAATTTGAAGTTTGATAGCAAAGATGCACAGTAATCTATCAGACGTTAGGCGAGCTGATACGCTCCAGTGGCCCACTGCTCCTGACAGTTACATAATGAGTAGATGGAGATGCAGATTAGTGGAAGGAAAAGCTCCATTACTATTCTTTCCGAAGCCAAGAGGCTTTGAAGAGCACAGCTGTCAAAGGTATCACACAGGAAGAGGGGAAAGTCCTCAATACAGACAGATCGCAAACAATTCAGGGACTTGCCAGGTCCCAGCCACACCCAAGGCTTGCAGGCTATCAGCATGCAGCTGGAGCCAGCTCCCAGCACGAATCCCTCTCAGCTTTGTCAGAGGCTGCCTCGTTCCGCAATTCTCGCTCAGCCTCCGAACAGTCTCAAGGAGCAGCCCCATGCAGAGAACTTTAAAGAAGTCCCATCTTTTGATACCTACAACTATCACGGCAAGTTGTTTTTACACTAATTCAGTGGTACGTAATTGAAGCCCTAACTCCTGTTTTGCTGCGGTTTTGTTTTGAGTATTTACTCACGTGGACTGATTAGCCAGCTGCCACACTTTAAGGTCAGTACTTCTGACCTCAAGTTAAGCAACAGGAATTTATTTTTACTCTTCTTCTGTTCTCAGTCAACCATGACACCAGATTTTCTTCCTAGGTTTAAGCATATGCTTCATTTTTGTTGCTTATTATGTCATTCTAACACTTTCTGAAACCCCTGTAGGGTATTGTGATATACCTGCAAAAGGCTAGTGCTAAAGATGTTACGTGAAGAAGAAAAAAAAATTATTCTCATAAAAATTGTCACCCACAACAGCATGTTTCTATGGTAATACAGGACTGCTTTGGGTTGTTATGGCAACTAAACCTTTAAAAGCAATAGCATAAAACCAAAGCAAAAAAAAAAGCACAGAAATGGAGCTTCATCACTGCTCTTCTCAATTTTATAAATAATTCTCAGTCCTCCTTCCCCATACAAAGACTAGATCGGGTGTTACAGTGATCAAAACTCCTTAGGAGGATAAAGAAAACCACTTGGCTTCATGGCAATGGGTATGTGGAGCCTCTTACTACTCTCTTAAAAACTGTGACTAGAGGTGCTTGTCCATAAACAAACCTCTGGCACCACAGAACAACACAAATAAAAAGGTGGTGGCAGTGACAGTAGACTAATTGCTGACTGCAGCTAAGTGGGGATGGTATCTGCACTTCCAACCCTGCAGAAGGGACAGGCCAAAATTACATTGAATTAAATGTTGTGTTAGCTCCTTAATGCTACCATGTACTTCATTATTTCCTTGGCAAGTGCTTTTTTTGTAGTCAGATGTCACTGCCAAGAAAACGCAGAAAAATTCTAGATATGTGCACTTGCCTCTATATAGCTTCACAGAAATTTACTGTGATATATGGTGTTTTTAGAGAATCTTAGGTTTCAAGATATACCATCTTGACCAACTTGGGATGTGTTGCCACTTCTTCCATTTCCTACTCTTTCTTTCCTGCTCAGTATCCTGTATGTTTACTCACTCCATTCATCTCCACATAGC
This sequence comes from Edolisoma coerulescens, assembly GCA_013397115.1. Taxonomy (NCBI): domain Eukaryota; kingdom Metazoa; phylum Chordata; class Aves; order Passeriformes; family Campephagidae; genus Edolisoma; species Edolisoma coerulescens. The sequence continues at coordinate 539,077 of VWZW01005683.1, forward strand.
TTTCTCATTTATCTACCAGTTATGTCCACTTCCCATTATTATGTTGGAAAGAATTACAGAATCATGAGTAGAATTGTCAGCATGCAAACATTCTCTTCTAAATCTGCTGAGGTGCCTCAAAACTGATACCCCAGAAGAGCATCCCTTTGCTGCCCTGCTTATGCACTTCAGCCTTCACGCACGTCAGACCTGGCTGAGGTCACCCAACTCTTTTTACTTGTGACCCACAACAGGGGGCTAGAGCTGAAAGGAGAACATATTTAAAGATTGCTCCTCCAACTATTCACATCTTTTTATAGTTAGCCAAAAAAAGAAGTTGTAATTCAAAGCAGGAATGTTTACGTAAATCAGGGAATACAGGAACTAGACTTCTTTACTGATACAAGTCAGCACCATCCTGTTCACTCCAATGTTTTATAAAGATACTTCTTACCAGCTGAAATGCAGTCTTTCAGGATTTTAGGACACCAGTGTAATAACATTCAGATCATCGTTTCTTAGCAGTATGGGAATGAGCATGACTCTCCAAATACTGTCAAACATTGGTGCCGATATGACTCTGCAACAGGTTGGCAAAGCCCTACAGAATGTCACTTTGCACCCGCAATAATGATATCCTGAAGCATAGAGAAGGACATACTATTACTGTCTATTAAGCAGAACATGTGCAGGAAGACAATGCAATGAATTACTGAAATTCAGGAGATCCTGTGCCACTTTCAGAGGTGATGTGCATTTCAGTAAGTTGCTGTGAGCATAAACTGGCAGACGTTTAGTGCTGATGACAGGAGAGTGGTGGCATTGAGTCAGCCGAGGACAATTTTAAAAGAGAAAAAGCACGATGGCTCACTTTGCTGTAAGGCTTCAGTTCTGCTCCAAGTCACACATCTGAGCAGGGCAGAAGCTGTAAGCATGTGCTAAGTCCTCAGATGGTTCTGAGGTTGGCCTATTAGTCAACAGTACCACTGAACGCTGTACCACCTCCTTTGCTATCCACCTCCGCCTCTGCTCCCACCAGACAAATTCTCCTGGTGTGTCAGAATAGCACTTACTTGACAGCTCCCCCAGTCCTTAAGCAGAGAGGAAAAAACCACTACATCCCCAAACAGACGTAAGTGGCTTCAGAATTTCACTTAGTTGTGCCAGTAGTTAATGGTTTTCAAGACTCTGTTCTGCTGACACTTTCAGTCCCAGCTCCAGAATGAATCCCAGACCCACAAGCACCAGAACCAGCTGACACACGATGTTACACCAAAGCAGGAATACCATCAGCTTAGATCTTCAGACTCTTATAAGTATTTAGGCAGCGCAAAGGAAAAATAAACTGGCCTGGCTTTTCAGCAGAAAATGTCTAATGTGCATCTCTTTTACTGACATGAACTTGGGACAAAATTTACTGCAACTATGGATTTTGCACTTAAGGTCCAAATTCTTTTCAGGACTATGAATTTCCCTGTGACTAAATGCAGGAAATAAAATTTGAATACAGAAAAGCTGTGGACACATTTTGTCCCCAAGTTGTACTGTATGTTCATCAGTCACCTTTTGGTATGTATCTAGAAGGACTAGGACAAAATTATTTTTGTTGTTAGCAGTATCTCAAAGGACAAAAAATATCTACCTTGAGGAGTCAGAGGGAGTAATGCTCCTCTGTTTAATTGAACTGCTTGGCCCATGCTAAATGCAGCTAGAGATTACTGCAAAGAACATGGAGTGGAGCCAGCTTAAAATTTAAGTAAAATAAAGACACTTGAGAGATGCAGAGTGGAGTGGCCCATTACAGACCAAGCTAATTTTTTTTCTTTTAGCTTGCTAGGATTAAAATAAGGGGATCAAACATCCCTGATTCTCTAGATAAATTGGAAAAAAGAAGCATGTGGAGGTTCTACTTTGTCCACAAAATTGGACTGATTACTGATTTCATTTACATGTCTAACTTCTAGTTCACGTAGCTCTCCCCAGGTTTTGCTCACGGTGCACTCGTACACAGTCTTAGTGCGGTTATGTAATAAATTGGTTTAATTTTGTACACACATTTCCCTCTTCCCTGGCTGTGCAGAGAGCAATACCATGCACTCACCCTGCTGATGGGATAATCATGCCATTGACCTCTGGGCAATACGTTCTACTTTACAGCTTGAACCTGTGAGACACATATTCCCTACACCATTTTACCCTGTGGAAATCCACGTGCTGCCAAGGACAGTATTAGAGACATAATTTGCAGCATGACACCAAAAAGGTGAAACCTCAAATGAGAGCTTTGTAATTGGAAATGGGGCCTTAGGTCTTTAAAAATATGGATTGTTAATGCAGAAAAAGGTAGATTCAGGGAATGTGCCTGGTTTGGAGAGGGAAAAAACAGAATATCAAGTTATTACAATGCATGTCACAGAGAACAGTAAAAAGTGTATGTGCTTGATAGATTGCATGTGATTAGAATGAGGGCCTCAGGCAGGGAAATCTAGCTATTAAATATCATTCTTTCTTTAGTCCTATTAATACAACTATCAAACCTTAGAGTAAACTTCATTTGTTAGGTGACTGACCCATGTGTCTCTTCTGCTTGGCTTTTTCCCACATGCAGAAGTTACTTATCATTACACATTATTAATTGGTGGACAGGCTGCCACTCCCTCCATATTCACTGCCTGCTCATGCACTAGCTCTGCTTTCCTGTCACCAAGGGAATGCAGAGTGACTGGCCAGAGGGATTAGTACACGGGCTTAATTTGTGTGCTCCACCCAAGAAGATAGGCAGACATTCATGTTTGGGGTTTTTTAATAGCACTCTAAACAAAATGTAATTAAACAAGTTGTAAATTGACAGGGTAGGTGTACTGAATGCACCTGAAGGGAAGCAGAAGAATGTGAACAGACTATAGGAGAAAGCAATCAACCTAAAACATTTATTGGCGGACCCAGCAACTCCTGATTGATGTCTCCTTTTCAGTTTGGATGGAGGAGTTATTATTTTCCTCCTTGGTTTCTTCCCACCCCCTGTTCTCATATATTTTCATTTTAGCACAGCCTACTGGCATCTCATTCCCAGAAATACATTTTCCTCTGCCAATAACAAACATGCAAAGCAGAAATGCTCCTTCTCCTAGTCTGTACCCTGTGGGAGCTGGATTTTCTAGCTTCTGAGGAGGCACAGCTTTTGCTAGTCAAGGGAGATGGGGATATGCACTTTGCTCCTTTGATGCCATGCTCTGCCCAGATTTCTCTTAATAAATATTTGCAAGGCAGTTCAAAAAAGCTCTAGGTCCATTCTCCACAGCTGGAGTATTGGAGATTAATAGAATTAAAGTCTCTTTAAATCCTGAAGAAAGAGCTCAGAGGAGAAACTGCTTTTTTTGCTTTAACACTGTGTGATTCATACAATGTTTAGTTTGGGTGTTTGATACATCATAGCATCTAAACCAAAAAGACAGCTGTAGAATGAGTGGCAGGTTAACAAAGACTGGAGAACAATAATGTAGAAAAAGCACTAGATTGATGTTGAGGAGGTAGAAAAAGGTTCTCAAAATTTCAGTGTTGCCAACAAGATTTTATTACAAATCTTGTAGCATGTGGTGGCTTTTTATTCTAAAAACTCCAGTTGTGGTATCAAAAGATGACAAAAAGTATCAGCTTTCATTTATAATTAAAATATCCCTAGCCCCCATGGGAAAAAGCCTGAAAATATGACCAAAGGGTATCCCTTGGAAATCAGAATGGAAAAATAAAGAACTTAAATCTTTTATTTTATTTTAGAATTTACCCCACCATGAGTTATACTCTATTTCTATGCACTGTTGGCCTTTCACCTCTAAATATTTCTGCCTGATGGCAGAAACAGACAAAGAACCATTCAGCTAAAATAGAACTACAGATGTTTCAGAAACTGCAGCCATTCTATTTTGGCAGCAATTCATAATCAGAATTTTCTGATTATGTCCCTTGTCACATTAAAATCCATAAACTAGAATGTGCACATGCTGATCCATATAATAAACTCTCTCCCTTGGAGCTCATTTACTGAGGTCAACCTTCTCACATACTGGCTTCTCAATAAAGGAATATCACAGCAAAGCAAACTGCAATTAGGGAAAGAAAAAAAAAAAA
>VWZW01005683.1:543193-717942 GCA_013397115.1 Edolisoma coerulescens
AAAAAAAAAAAAGAGAGAGAGAACTTCCATCCAGTCAGCTTATCTGACAAGTGTGGAGAGACAGAAGTGTTCTTCCCTAGACCCACAGAATCAGCAAGTCCCACCTCTTCGTTTGATCCCTTCCCAATTACAGTCAGCAAAATTAACCCTCAATCCCAGTTAGAAACTTGTCTTTTTTCCCCAAATATCCTAACCCCTTACTTTCTTCCTCTCTTCACCAAAATAAATCAGTATTCTCCTATAGTTTCACACACAGATGATAACAGCACTGTGAGACACTGGAGCACAACACCCCTCAGTATTTCTATCAGCTATAGCTAACTAATAAAATTCTTCATCAATGAAGTTTCAAAGATTCTGTAGCAGAAAAGAAGAACATGCCACAATATAACAATCAAGAATAGAAAATCTTAAGCAGATAGAGCTTCCACAGGGACCTTTTCAAAGTGAAATTGTATTTCATTTGTGTAATAACCCTAGGATGAGCTATGCACTGTAGTCTAACCATTAAATACTTACACAAATCTTTCAGAAGCTAACAGATGTTTCTTTTATGAGCAAAGACAAGTGCCATTCGGCCTTTTTAGACACTTATAAAAATTCAGATAATTTTAAGCTATTTTAATAGCTGCCTGACAATTTTATTAATGCACTCTGCTACAATATGATCCTGTTTGCTTCACAAAAAGACTGACTCATACCATGGATTTTTATACACACTAAGGTGCATGTTGCTAATGCCTTCCTCTTGATTAGTAAGAAAAGAAAGCCTGTTTTACTGACCAGAAGAAACAGAAAGATCTCTGCAGGATTTAACAAGAACACTGTGTCAGCCTGCAGAGATCCTATCTCAAAATCATCTGGAAGCTTTAATGATTTACTCAGTGTAAACTGACAGACTGAACTACAGAACCTGCCCAGAATCAATTCTGTGGCTCAAATCCTGCCTTGAGCCATAGGTGTCAATGAATTTTAAATTTTAATCTTGGCAACAACTGAGTATTTTACATCATCACAAGAAGAGCACACCTATAAAAAGCACAATCATTGCAGGAGAGTCAAGGGCTATGACAGGTACAGTTTATTAAAACGGGGCCTCACTGGTAGAGCCAAATTCAGGGAAATTTATACAGCACCTGCTGACTCTGCCTGACTCTCACCGGTGCCATCAGCATCTCACTTTCTGGCATGCTAAATTCACACACAAATGAAAAGTTATGCATGCATTTAACATTACAACCTTATGCATAATAGTTCTCGTAGGAATATAATTACTAAAACCCCTACACAAGACGCTTAAATTTGTGAGGGTTATGATTTTTCTCATTTTTGTTTATTTGCTCTTTTTCCTGAAGAAGCTGCAAAAATAGTATGAACCTAGATTGTTACCTCAGGCATTCTGCAGAGCAATATGCCAAAGCACCCACATGCTGAGTGTTTGCAAATTTTAAGTTTGGGATTGACTATGTGCCAGTCCCTCTTCAGCTGTGGGCACTTGATCCTGCACCAGAATCGCTGCTGACCTTTTCTGGTATTTATGATGTCAGTATGGATTTTTATCATTGTTTGAGCTCCTGACACAAAGCAAACAGCTTTTATAGCATGTTTTTATTCATGCAAGGTATGAATATGTGAATCTCGGTATTCCTGTCAAGTTTGCCATTTCTCCTTCTTGTATGCTTGGTTAATGGAGGTCAGCTTTCCACAGAAGACTTACTTGCACAGATGAACACTAATCGTAGCTTACATTCTCTAGGCGACTTAATATACAAGTAGAATTATTTGAAATGCACCAGTTAAGTATTATCCAGTCTCTGTTGTTTAAAAGGACTTAAAATATTCATTGTATCAGCTAGCTGGAATGTGAGGCTAACAGGCAGTAGTAGTAAGACATCACTGTTCAATGCAGCCTCTGAATTTTGACATGTACTTAGAAATATCATAATGCCCTTTGATGTAGCGTTCAATTTAACACAGAGCTCCTCAACACTGATCTCTACAGGGATTATTCAGGTCTCATTTGTGAGTCTCAGCTGTGACTCAGACACAGTGATGGCCTAAAGGAACAAGGCAGACAGAAGAACTGTCACCTGACACTAGGTAAAGCACAAAGAGAGTCTCTTGCTATTTACATATGGAGCACCCAGACTGTGATCTGGACTGAAACTGCAACCTGCAACACAAATAATTATGATGACTGTTGCAGTCAGGTCCCAAATAAATTCACTCTAGAGAATCTGTATTTAACATACAGTAAAATTAAAAATCAGAACCTTGGAAAAAAAGAACCCACACCGCAGTACCAAAAGTTTGGGTGAACAAGAATAATAAAACAATTAGCAGATGTGACCTTTAAAAGAACTTTAAGATTGATGGCACAGAACATAGCTTTGGATTCATTTTTTCTCAGAAGAATTTGCACAGTTTCTGCAATAAAAACATATTGGCTACTAATCCTTGTTGTCTGAAACACTTTGCAGCACTTCATCCAAGAATACACTATGGTCTACAGTCCCACTCTTTTGCCCTTAGGCTAGGTACTTTCTCAAGTTTAGAACTGTCAAAATCTAGTGAAAGATGAATAGGAAACATAATCAGTGTCAACTAAGTCACAGAAAACACGCATGACAGGTTATCTTCACCAGACTGGCTGCAGACTCAAACCTCTGAAGTCGATATGTTGGAGGTATATATCAGTCCTAGAGGAAAACAGTCTACCTATCTATACAGAAAGAGAGAATGAGGCTAACGCAGAAATGCCCAAATCCCAGCTGAAAAGCTGGATATGACTCTTGAAATTTAAGTTATGGGTTCTCAAAGACATATTTATGCATAGAGATTGAAGCTTGTATATAAAAGGATTAATAATTATACAACCCCGACTGACTCCTAAGAGAAACTTAAATGTGACATTGCTTGAGACACTGTTTCAGGCTATCAAAGAGAGGTGTGAATTTCTCCTAAAGCCTAAGGTTGCCACTTCAAAGAAGAGATTTTTAAATTTCTGCACTCTGCTACAGAACAGTTGGATCATTTATTGTAAGGGTGTATGCACAGAGCTTATCAGAAAAGGGCAGAAGAGCAATAATTTACAAAGAAATCCTACTCCCTTTTTTCCATCTACAGAGCGAATGTAGTAGTACCGTTACCACCTAAAATATTAAATTACTATGTAAGGGTCTGATCTTCCCAGCAACTCTTAAGATGACTGGAAGAAGAACCTTTGCAGAACGAAGATTCTGGGTGTTGCAGGTGCTATTTAAAACATACTGTAGGCCCTTCTACACTGCAAATCGGACCTGGTTAAATTATAAAACAGTCCCGAATCTGAGTTTCTTCCAAGCATGGTGTCTGAGAAAAAAGGAATCTGAGCTACTGGTCTCTCTTTATTACCATTTTTGTTGGGAAGAAAAGTCTTCCCAGGCACAGAAAGAATCACAGACTCCAGGACCTTCTCTCTATGTGAGGCTGCAATTCGGAAATGGCTGTGCTGGACTGCCTCATCAATTATCTTGCAGCAACCTGCGGACAGAAGCCTTTCCTGCACTGATGTGCAAAATGCTTTAATTTGCTCAAAAAGCATCCTGGTGTAGGCAGGTTTATAATGGCAGCTTGTAGCTAGCAACTGGTCATTACACATTTCTAGAAGGAGACCCAGTGGGTCTAAAGCTGCCTTCCTAACTCGGGTTGGGTGTAGTGTCAGGTTCCTTTGGAGAGTAGCATTTCCCTTCATAGGAGTTTTATTATTCTTCTGTTTATGTAATATTTCAACAAACATTCTAGACTGCCCCCAAGAAATCTTCATAAACTTACCTGGGACTTCTGAGAGAGAAACAAGGAAGAGATTAAAACATTAGTTTAGTAAAATATCCTTTGGAGGAATATATGGAGCTAATGACATGAGACAATCTTTCAATCTTTTGTAATGCGGCCAGGAGAAATAAAAAGACACTTAGGAAAAATTGAGAATCACCACAGAATTTAGAAACTTTTACAAAGCAGTAAAAGACTATCAGTATCTCTCCAACTTGCTCTTCCTTCCATTTCCATTGAGTCATAGAACAATACAATCATTTAGGTTGAAAAAGACCTTTATGTCCTACCATCAAAGTAACACTACCCAGTTCACCACTAAACCCTGTCCCTAAATGCCACATCTACACAGCTTTTAAATGTACCCAGGGATGGTGACTCCACAACTTCCTGGCCAGTCTGTCCCAATGATTGTCAACCCCACTCATGAAGAAATTTTCTGTTGCCCTTCTCTAGACCTGCTCCACCACCTCAATGCCTTTCTTGCAGTGAGGGGCCCAGAAATGAACATGGGACTTGAGGTGTGGCCTCACCAGTGCCAAGTAAAGGGGCACAATCACTGCCCTGGTCCTGCTGGACACACCATTGGTGATAAGGGCCAGGATGCCACTGGCCTTCTTGACCATCTGGGCACACACTGGCTCATGTTCAGCTGCTGTTGACCAGCACCCACAGATCCTTTCCCACTGGGCAGTTTTCCAACCATTCTGCCCCCAGCCTGTAGTGCTGCATGGGGTTCTTGTGACCCAAGTGCAGGACCTGGCACTTGGCCTTGTTGAAACTCACAGAATTGGCCTTGGCCCATCGATTCAGCCTGTCCAGATCCCTCCTGTCCAGAGCTTTCCTGCCCTCCAAAAGATCAACACTCCCACTCAACTTGCTGTTGACCAAGCGTGCACCTGATCCCCTTGTCCAGATCATTGATAAAGATATTAAATCAAACTGGCCCCAATACTGAGCCCTGGGAGACACCACCAGTGACCGGCTGCCAAACGTATTTAGCTCCATTCACCACCACTCTCTGTGCCCAGCATCCAGCCAGCTTTTTATCCAGAGAACACATCTAAGCCATGGGGAGCCAGTTTCTGTGAGAATGCTGTAGGAAACCATGTCAAAGGCTTTACTAAAGTTTAGGTAGACAACATCCACAGCCTTTCCCTCATCCACTAAGTGGNCCTTGGCCCATCGATTCAGCCTGTCCAGATCCCTCCTGTCCAGAGCTTTCCTGCCCTCCAAAAGATCAACACTCCCACTCAACTTGCTGTTGACCAAGCGTGCACCTGATCCCCTTGTCCAGATCATTGATAAAGATATTAAATCAAACTGGCCCCAATACTGAGCCCTGGGAGACACCACCAGTGACCGGCTGCCAAACGTATTTAGCTCCATTCACCACCACTCTCTGTGCCCAGCATCCAGCCAGCTTTTTATCCAGAGAACACATCTAAGCCATGGGGAGCCAGTTTCTGTGAGAATGCTGTAGGAAACCATGTCAAAGGCTTTACTAAAGTTTAGGTAGACAACATCCACAGCCTTTCCCTCATCCACTAAGTGGGTCACAGAAAGAGATGAGGTGGGTCAAGCAGGACCTGCCTTTCACAAACCCATGCTGATGAGGCCTGATCTCCTGGTTGTCCTGCACATGCTGCATGATGGCACTCAAGGTGACCTGTGCCATGACCTTCCCTGGCACCAAGGTCAGGCTGACAGGCCTCTAATTCCCCAGATCCTCTTTCCAGCCCTTCTTGTGGATGGGAATCAAATTAATAACCTCCAGTCCACCTGGTTAGCCAGGTCTGCTGACTGAGTCAGCCAGGCACTGCCCCTGGCTGGCTCCCTCACCAGCTGTGTCAGGAAATTATCTTCCACACACTCCAGGAACTTCCTGAACTGTTTCCTCTCCCCCGTGCTGTATTTCCAGCAGACCTCTGGTAAGTTCAAGTCCCCCACGAAAACAAGGGCTAGCGATTGTGAGACTTCCCAGCTGCTTACAGAATATTTCTTCTGCCGCCTCATCCCAGCTGGGTGGTCTACAACAGACTCCCACCATGGTATCTGCTCCATTGGCTTTCCCTCTGATTCTTACCCTTAAACACTCAGCTCTGATCTCACCATCATCAAGGTCATCTTTGCTAATTTTGGAATTGCAGCCTGTGACACAGGCTGGGGAACAAGCCTGTGCTTGGACACTTTCTCTCTCCTCCCCAACATTTAGGATCCAAAGTCCTCTCCCAGCTCAACACCCGGGGCTATAGGATCGTCTCATCTAATCTTTCTTTGTGCATGACTGCCTGGGAGATGAGGGGATGTAGACACTGACCAATTTATTGCCAGGATTAAAAAACTGTGGAGAAGCAGGTGGTCAGCTGGAATTAAAAAGACACGCGAGACAACTCACAAAATCATGCATTTGGGAACTGTGCTACGTACATTATGAGGGCAGTAGCACAGAAATTCTGTCTCCATGTGTAAGTCAGAGCTTTACACAGCTCTAATCAGATGAACATTCTTGCCTAGCTCTATGGAGACTGATTTACACACACATTTTACTGCCATTAATTATTCTTCTCTGTATTTCCATATTTTCTGCCTGTATTTTCTCTCAATCTTACATCTGCCTCTGCTCCATGTTCCTCTCTTTACAAGCAGTCTTTATGTTCGGTTTCACTCCCCCACTAAAAAAGCAAGGGATCTTCATTGAAATTACGACAGAAATTATAAGCAAGGAGACAATCCCCCTCATTGTCTCAAGTCAGATTTTGCTCTCTTTGACCATGCAGTCCTCTATGCCCAAGTGCAGCTTATCCATGTTTCTTTTTCTGCTATAACATGCTAATACACCATATTCAGTCAAATATTGCTATTAATGGGACAGCTGCACAAAGTGAGAGTGTACAATAGCACAGCATTACATCCTATGCATACATTTATGTTAGTTATGGTTGTCAAGGTGTGTGTTTACATGAAACTCAAGGTTCAGTGCAGGGAACAGCTTGGTGAAGAGGTCTGAACAATATCTGAAGAGGAGGGAAAATTTTATATTCCTTAATGAAGAAAGCTTGTGAATAATTCAGTTAAGTAAAAAGGTGATTGCTTCTGGCTTTCTGGAAGGACATCAGTGTATCCACAGAAGGGAAAGGAAACAAATGCATGAAGAAATAAGCACTAGAACCCAGTCCTTGACTGTAGAGCTGAAGATAATAGGTCCTGCCTCGGAGCTGGGTACCGGGAAAAGCAGGCCTTGTGGATTTCAGCAGGGGACAAGCACAGTAAATGTGCTCTTTCCTGGCTCCCTCCTAATGGAGTGGTGTATTTTGGCTTCTCTAAATAAGTACTCCCATTTGCTTAGGCTGACTTTGCTTGAGATGATTTTGAGAGAGCTGATGAAACACGTCAAGGCTACACTTTTGCAGGGTTGTAAACCTTTAAACTGGGATGCTGGAGTGCCTCTGCACTTACCAGCACTGCAATACATACTCAGAGGGCAAGAGGAAAACAATAGGGTATGTCTCTGATTCTAAACAGCTCACAACACTGAAACCTGGGAGATTTAAATGGTTTTAGCAGTGTGCTAGCCAGAAAGAGCTCTGCTTCGTGATAGGGTAGTGGGGAACTTTTTTTTTGTAATCATGTCCTTACAGAGTTACTCTAAAGCCTCCTTTTCTGGTCCAATTATGAAGTACATTTTCAAAGAGCTGTGGGAAATGAGAATAGGTAGGGAAAAATAACAACTATTTTAGGTGCTTAAAATCCAGAACCCTTTATCAGCTCATTAAAAGGAGCAAGCAGCAACTTATTTCTATTCACATGTAACTCTCCTCCCTTCATTTTTCTCCCTGGTTCAAGAATGATCCCAACCTCACTCATTTTCAGTGGTTATATGGAAAAGTTATACTGAAAGTAATAATTAAGTTTTATTAATAAAAAATATAATAAAGCCCAAGTTCTTCCAAGTATAGAATAAGGAGTATTGAACGGTACATAACTACAGCATGCTCATAATTCTTTATCATCTACTGTATTGCCAGGCTCTAACCTGCCCCAAGTAATCACACCAATAAAACAAACTACACAGATAATCAGTGTTGTCAATTATTCTATACAGAACATCACTGAGAAAGGGCTCACAAAGAGAACAAATATATTCAAACACCAAAAACAGAAAGAGTGAACACATTTAACAAACCTCAGCTAGCCCTTTCACCCCCACTGTACTGCTTGCCTTACCATTCTCCCTCCCCCCTCAAATAAGGACAGTAAAAAAATCATTAAAATACCTTTGAACTTGTGAAAGACGGCCCATAGCTCAGCAATGTCAGTGGCAAATGTAATGTCTGTGTCGAGGACAATGACTCGCTCAAGATTGGAAGGTAGAGTCTTAGTCAGAACCAACTTCATCAGCCCGTAAATCCCAGAGTAGTGTTTGTTGGGGATCCAAGACACTTCAGACTTGACAGGAAATGGGAAGTGGGAAAGAAGAAGAAAAAATAATCTTCATTAGAAAGAGGAAATTTCCTGACACTAGTTTCTTGCCATAGTGGAAGATCTCTGAGGTGGAAAGTTATCTAAAAGCCTGCTTTTAAATTTACTTCAGAAGCTCTGAAATACACTTTAGTTTCTGAAAGCTTGGGAAAAAGTAGTTCTTAGGGGGAACCTCTTTACACAATATAACTAAAATTAATTGAGCCTTTCTGGTCTGGTAGAATTCATTCTGAGACATCCATGTGTCCTGATAAAACTGAAATACATTTTTAGTCTAAAACTTCAGGAGTATTGTAAATTACTTTCATTTTCAACCAAAACAAAAAAAATTGTGTTTGTCATTCTCAAAATCTTCTCTGATGCAGAAGTAACAAGTATAACATTTTCCTTATATTTTTTATAGATTGGGAGGTCAGAATTTCAAAAGGCCAGTCATTTGAAATAATGGGCCAGATAATTGCAAAAAAAAATTGTTTCTTACAAACTCAAATTTTCCTTAAGCCTTACATGTTCAATTTAAAAGTACTGAGATTACACAGACATGCTCAAAAGTCTAGAAGGTGACAGAACATTTTTAGCCACACTTTTTGTTTTTACGTATCGAATGTGGCAAACTCAGACATTTTCATTTCTTCAGTAAGGGCTAAACAAAACATTTGTACAGCTTCTAAAATGAAGTTGGGAGACTAAATTCCATAATGCATAGCACTATTGGCACCAGGATGTTCCATGAGCTATGTTTAGTTTTCTCTCTGTGAGACTCAAGTTCTCAAGTATCAGAAGTTTCTGCTTAAAGTGGGATATAGAGGTTTTTGAGAAGTTCCTATTTCCCTCTCTGAAACTCCTCTTGTTTGTTTTAAAGGGCATAGACTACAATTCCCAGATTTTAAGTTTTCCTTTCAGTTGTGCTCTTAGTAACTTCAATTAGAATTTTGTCTACAGGGGACTTGAGTGAGACAGATTTCAGGATTTGTCCTGGCATGTTACACTTCGGAGAAAGTAGGCAAAAACTCAGTGTATTCATAAAAGTGAGGAGATCTATTCTGTTGTTTAAGTATCTCGTATCAATTCACTGCCATTGTAAATTTTACTATATGAAACAACATTTGCACAAAAAAGGTAATTTCCCCCAAAACCCTTAGCGAAAACCTTCTGTAAGAAAATGTGTTCCTACATTTGGAAGGTGGAAGCATGGTTGAAGAAAGGCTCATAATAGGTGCTTAGAGTACATTTCTTTTTGAATATAAAGTAACAAGGCCTCTGATGATGTAAGCTGACCTGCTCTACTCCCTTTAAAATGGCACCCAACTTTTCTCTGTAGTCTCAGGATTCCTGTACCAGGACAGAGCACTCTCCCACTACAAAGCTCATTAAAAAGACAGAGGGAAGTAGAGCAAACCTTTAAGGCGAAAGACAAGAATTTCAGGGGAAAGGCAGGAAAAACAGGTTATCATAAAATAAAAAGAGAAAGTGCAAACTGAAGTGTGAAGTTTTGTTTGGTTTATTCAAAACTCAGTGCTCCCCAGAAATGTCTTCTGTGTGTAACAGAGATAATTTCAAATTCACACCCTCATAACTCTAGTTATTTGTGGTCCCTGCTCTCCCATATGGTGGCTTTAGGAATGGACCATCACATCAAGGTGTCAGCAAAGAAGTATCTACTCTGCTTCTGCAAACCATATTGTTCTGAATCTGCCACTCGATATCCTTGCGTTAGACCAGTCATACCTGACATGCTAAAACAGTGAGACATTTTACAGACTTGAGTCTGCTTTTACCTGGTGCTGTGTCATTAATTATGGATGGCATGTCCTTCATCTTACTAGTTGAAGTATTTCTCCAGAACAACACCCAGTGTGCTTGTGAAAATAAGCCTAATAAGGCAGGGGGTTCATATGTTGCATGAATAGCCTGACACAAGCAGGGAAGGTAAAAGGTGGCTGGAAAAGTAAATCACCTTCAAGGTGCAATTATTTTCTTTGCTCTCAGGATTCCCAATTTCTAACACCACTGCCATGTATCACTGCAGGGAAGAGACCTTTGTCAGGCAGTCCCTTCTGATGTGGCACACAGAAGCCAAAAGCCTGCCATCCTGAAGCCTGATGTCTGAAGGGATCACTTTTAAAAATGAAAGGGGCAGCCCCTATTCCAAATGGTCCCTCACAGCTGGCTAGTACATGTTGGATTTGAGGATATATTGAAGCTTGGACTCTCAATCAGTTCAATTTATCCACACTTTTCTCTCCTGTGATGCAGAGTTAACGAAGACACAAACAGAGATCCTAATTAGTCCCCAGCATAATTTCTTCATGGCTTTGCTATTCATGAATAATGTAACAGTTCCAAATTCATGTTACGGAAAACTCCTGACATTACACGAGAGCTCTGTAAAGGCTCACTCTCTGGGAATTACATGTAGTCTTATGAGATGAAATACACAGGCACAGTGCTGGAATAAGTACTTAGTCCTTTGTCCTAGTTTTGACCAGGACCTGGAGGTTATTCTGTATCACCTCAAATCATTGCTGGGGGCAGGGGGAAAGGACTCTCTGTCTTCTGAGAAGAAGGGTGTGGCTTCTGGTCGAAAAACCATTTTTCTAAATATTGTCTAAATACTTTCTGTAAGTTTTAATACAAATTTGTTTCTCTAGCACAGTTAAAATGGCCCATATATGGCATGTTTGTGAATCATCTGCTAAAAAGCTAGATCAGAGTTGCCTTCAGAGAACAAATATTCCTAGAAGATACATCAGGAACATTAAAAAACAGTTAGTAAAAGAAGAGAGTGAAACAAAACAGTGTGACATACTTTGCCATTTGTATAATTCCCAGTTCAGCAGAAATAGCACACCTTGGATCTCTAGCTCTCAAGATCTGTATTTTTGTTCATGAGAGAAAAGTAAAGAAAAGCATTTAGCTGGTGCTAATATTGATTCTTTTGAGTTAAGTGAAATAGCATCTACTCACTAAAGGTCTTTCATCAGAACCATCTTTATTCTTTTCATAACTGAAGACTGAAAACACACTAAATTATCTAAATTATTTGAATATAAAAATCACAAGCCCATGAGTCTGCATGCAGCACATAACTGATCACCCGGTAAATGCCAGAGAGGTGGAAGCAACAGTCCCCATGTTCAGGTACAGTTCACCCAGCAAGTTGTCTTCCCTAAGAGTGCTCTATCTCTGGGAAATGCTGACTAAATCACAGTTGCAGTACACAGGCTGACTCAGCCTTCTCACAGTTGCTACCACTGTATAAATGTTCATTACAGTTAGCAAAAGTGTTGTTTTTAAGAGAGAAGTCTGATACAGACATGCGGCTTAAAATCAAGTTTCCCTGTTTCCTTGACTGAGAGACGGGGAAACAGCGGCTCATTCTCTGTTTGTGAATTAATTGTGCAGTGACCACATTCCTAAGAATTTAGGTATTTTTATTTTTAAAAACACTTGTGTCTGGTTGCCCACACATTACAATCAAAAAGCACAACTCTTGTACCAAGTCATTACAAACATATCCAGCCAGACTTCCACTCTTATACTGTACTTCTCCAGGGAATTGTGTGATTTTTAAAGTTTTTTTTTAATATGCTCTTTTGCTCCATGAATAGATGATGGGGAAACTTGCCCAGGCTTCCCAGGTGAAAACTGACTGCTCCACAGCTGTAAGTGAAGTATCTGCACAAGGGCAGGTCACCTGAGCCTCTTTGAAAGGGATGGAGGCTTGGACTTGTAGACTTAGCATAAAACAAGTTTGGAAAACAGTACCAACATGAACAGAATGATAGTGACCAACACAGAAGGACAAAAAACTCTTGAGTGCCTGTATTGTGTCAGATCAATTGTCCACTGAGCTCAGTAGCTGGCATCATATAGTGGATGGTGGCAGGTGCCTGCTGAAGAATATAAACCCAGGGAAATTCTACAGCAATACTGCTCCCATGTAGACACCCATCCTACAGTGACTTGCATGAAATTTTGGAGCTACTAGTGGTATTTTTGTTGATTAATAACTTTTGGTGGATTTTTCATTTGTGAATTAGGTTGAAGTAGGATACATTTTCATATTTGCCAGAAGTCCAATTCATTAAGTTCAATTATCATTACATTTCTATTTAAACCTCATGCTCTTAAAGGTTATCTGTCTTACATACCGAGATAATTTGTTTGCAAATACGACTTTGCTGCACTCACCCTTCCCTTTTCCAAATTACTAAAATCATGATAAACAGAGCAGGAAGATGAAGCACAAGAAAAGAGATGATGTATTTGCTGTCTTACCTTAGTGCTTGTTTACATATACACAGAGTGAAGCATCAAAACAGTAGCAAGCACAAAAGCAGAGGAAAGCTTAACTAAGGCTCTTTGGGACTGTAGGACTGTACATGTTTCTCTCATTGTTTACCATCTTCTCTGAAGCACTGCAGGCTGACAGAAAACCTAACAGCCTGATCTGCTACATGCTCCTTGGATTGGGAGGTGATATATAATAGTACCATTAAAAAAAGCTCTCAAAATTTTTAGCTAGCAACTACATGAACTTAAGACTGCATTTCCCTTCTATAAATAAAAGTTTCACTTCTAAAAGCATTCCCCCCATTAACGACTTCTGATTAACCTCCCTACCAGAGGAAAATTCTATCCTGACTTTTCCTGATGAATAGGTTGTACTCCATACAGCATCACAAAATCACAGAACGAGCTTGGAAGGTACCTCCGGAAGTCATTTGGTCCAACCTCCCCCTGGCAAGCATGGCCACCCAGAGCCAGTTGCACAGGACCATGTCCAGATGGCTTTTGACTATGTCCAAGGATGGGGACTCCACAATCTCACTGGGCAACCTGTGCCAACCTCCCTTGATCTGCTGTCAATGTTTTGTCTAGTGCAGTCATTGTTGCAAGGGCAAATTCCTGGCTCATGTTCGACCTCGTGTCCACCAGGATCCCCAGATCCTTTTCTTCCAGGCTGCTTTCCAGCTGGGCAGCCCTCAGCATGTCTTGGTACATGGGTAGTTCCCATGTGCAAGATTTTACACCTCTTGTTGAACTTCATGAGGTTCCTGTTAGACCCCCTTCTCTGTTAAATAATATTTTTTTCCACTTTTTTAATGAAAATCCTCACTGTCCCACAGAATATATAGCACGGTAGCACCCTCTAATCTACAAAAAGTGCTCCTTGTTCAGCGTGGTAAGATGGAATTTTGGCTGATAAAGTGCTTTCCCTGGCAGCATGTCCTTAAACACTTTATCCTGGAAAAATGCAACCTTCAATACCATATTGATTTTGTCACTACATTCACTGCATCTTCCTAGATATGCCTGGGGAAAAAAAATCAACCTGAATAATCCAGAGCTATGACATAGCATCCCCTTCCCCACTCCAAATCAAAGACACCCTTGCTGCTCAGCTGACTCCACCAAAGCACCATGAAGGTCAGTGCCTTGCAGGAGCCTGTAGGTCAGGCTGGCTGGGGTGATGCACCAGGCTGAGAATCAGCCCTGGAGGCACAAGGTGCCACTTGCATGCCTCCTCCCCCACCCCGGAGGTGGGCTCAGAAGTGGGATCAAACAGAACCCAATTCCACCACCATCTGGACTCAAAGGCTGCAGATTCCCTGTGCTGGGGAAACAGCCAGCAGCAAACAGAAGAACTCAGCAGACAGAAAAGGGGAAGGGAAGCAGAAAATGCAGTTTGTAGATTTTGCCTCCCCAGAGCTTTCGTGCTGGGTTTTACTATTAAAAGTATCTGGCATCTAGAATAAACTGATTAAAATAAAGAGAAACGTGAATCAGGTTTCGTAATGAATGACTCAGTGGAAACACGGATATCCAGAAGTATTCAGCATCTACTTGCTCTCACCAACTTCAACATAGGCACTACCTTCCTTGAAAATTCCATCAGTCAGATGATAAACTAACTCTGAAATCTTAAAAAAAGGCAAACAGAGCAAAACTTCCAGGCCACAGCAAAATCACAGAGTGTTTTAAATCTGCACAAGTTGTAGCTGAATTGTATCTGACACTGATCTGAAAACCAGTGCAGTCTACATGGTGAAAGAACTTACAGCAGGAGGGATCTCTGTGAAGGAAAACCAGCCAAAGTCTTTTGTAGCTCCTGGCTTCAGGCAGCCCTTACAAATGTCCCAGGCATGGGAAACAACCCTGAAATTCTGATGTGTGAATCAGATAACAATACAAATTGTTATTTCCTCAGATTGGATAAATAACTTTCTAGACACAGTTGACAACTTGTTTTCACAGCTTTTTCATTATTTGCTTAGTGCTCTGCTGCTACTATGAACACTACAAGTAGCAAGATATTGTTTTTTTAAATCATGTGGCCTTCATTTAAGATAAAGCTAACAGAACTTGGGCTTTCATGTCATTTCTAAACTGGAGGAAAATACTGCCATCGTTTTAATGATGATCACATTTTGTGATTTGCAACATAAAGCATAAAAAGAGGGGGTAAACAAACGATATTGATTTGCTGGCACAGGACAGGAAGTTTTTTTGATGCACAGTTTTTCTCATCACTGTTTTTCACACATGGAGAACTTCATCCTGCTGTGAATATATGCCATACCTCTTCCCACATTCCTGAAACTTGAGTCACAATTCCAGCAGCACTAGCACCGCTCAGAATTAGTTCCAGGATAATCCTTCTCATTTTACATTGACTATACCTCACAATATCTAAGCTCTTTGCAGGGAAACGTGACTGATCCCCTTTCTTGCTTCCAGGAGAGCAGTATCAACACCTTGTTGCTGAGACTGGGTTAACTGAATCATTGAGGAAGGAGACAAATAGGTTAGCGTTTAAATATGGGTTAACATTTATGCCTGTCTCTAGCACATTTCTTTTTTACAGATAACAATAATAATAAAAAAATAAAACAACCTAGATTGAGAGAAATTCCAAGTCATCAAAGATCCTAGGAGAAGGAAGGTTACTGTCATCACCAATAGTTTCCTCAGAAGGAATGCCAAAAGGAATCTCCTTGCATCTCACCTTCAGAAAATCACTGCCTTTGCTCCATCCTTGTCAGGCATCCAGCAAACATTAACAGAAGAGCCTTATTTAAACAAAAACAGACTCTTCTATTAATGTTTGCTGGATAACTTGTAACTTCAACTTTGACTTTAGTTTTTTTCTGGGCGATTCACAGGTCCTGATTACACTGATATTCCCCCCATAACAAGTCCTTACTATTTATATGAATGGTTGTCAAGGAAACCAAAAATCCAGCAAAGCTGGGTAACTTTTCTAGATTCAGAATTTCTGGTTTCTGAGTATTTTAAGAAATAATAACTTGCTCTAAGAAACAACTGTAAGGAGAAAGGAATTTATACATCTTTGCTAAAATCATTTTTCTGCCTCTGATGGCTGTTGTTTTAACTCATCACAGAAGCACTGGTGACTTTAACAGGATTCTGTCTCATCTTTCACTTTAAGAAACAGATGATATCTTCCACACATGCATGCAACAAGTCTGGATACAAATAGCAGTGAGCAAAAAGGTTGAGATAGAAATGGATGATTATTTGAACCTCTGGGTCCTGGATAACATAGAGCAATTGCAGAAACCGTGGAGCAAGCCACAACTGGAAAGGAAGATTAGATATTAAAAAGGCAGAACAAACAAAGCCTCCCAAATCAGCATCAGCATACAGCAAAGGAAAATAACTGCAAATTAATTCTCATCTCTGTAGCAAAGTCCGTAACACAGTCTGACTGATGCTAAGGACTTTTTTTTCCCTCTTTTTTTTTTTAATTTCTTTCTTTCCAAATCTCTCACCAATACACACATGCACACAAAGGGCAGACAAGTGGGAAAAACCTGATTTAAGGATGCTTCTTCAAAACAACTTCCTTAACAACAAAATTAACTGAGGGTGCCAAGAGCTTATCCATGCTCTGGTTTTGGAACCAATATGCTTTATATGGCTGCAACTGCAGACATAAAGTAAAAGTGATGTGGGTTTTTTTTTTGGTCTCTGCCATTTAGGTAACAAGACATTCAGCCATACAGCTTCTTCAGAAAAGAAATGACCAAAAGGTAATTTACCTACCAGGACCTTTAAGGACTATCTTCCTCCCCTTAGGTATTTAGCTGGCTTTTCTCCCACCTTGTTTAGCCACGTCAAACTCAAATGGCCAGTTTCTATTTGAGTCCTTTTCTTTACTCTCATTTGAGACTTTCTAAATTTCTTCACTGTTTCTTGCTATCTCCAAAATGCTGAATGCCCTCTTTGTTTTCCTCTCTTCATTTGTGCAAGATGAAACTGCAGAACAGAAAAGTCTGGCCAGTCTCAGTTAGTGCTGTTTCTTGCTCCTTTGGGGCCTCGAGGCTCAACCCCAGCTGTTTTCAGCACAGCAGTCAAGGGTGGAGGACCTACAAGAGTCTGAGCATCCCAAGAGAGGTCGGTGAGAACCAGCCAAACACCCTCCCAGTCCCACCTGTCCAGAGCAGGAAAAAGTACAAAACTTCCCTAGAAGATAAGATAAAGCCTTTTTTTTTTTTTTCTTCCTGTTAGTGAATGAGTGAAAAGAGACAAACAAGCTGAAGCAGATAAAATGGCAGGAAGCCAGAGCTTTCTGCTCAAAGCTGACTGACAGGTAGATCTGGCTAGAATTTGCCCAGTGGTGAAAACTCATGGCTGCCCTTCTTGCTTCATCTGTATGGAAAGATAAGAAAGATCAATTGCCCTCTTTAATTGCTAGTGAACTCAATCAACAAGCTCTTTGTGCTAATTCATCAGGGAAGACACAAATCCATGAAAATATTATCAGTGTCAGCTTTTTGACTTTAATAACTATGCAAGTACATGCACATTAGCTGCAGCCATTCCATGTTCTAGCACATTTCCATGCAGCTCCTGGGGTCAAAGTGCAGAGGCACACAACCTGTATTTTGCTTGATGTCAGGATAACAAACAGGTGTCATCAAGATGCACCGTCCAAAATAAAAAGCAACACAATACCTTGCATAAACACATGTTATGTTGGATAAACAGTCTCAACTCAGTGACAAAAATTTATCTGAAGTGAGATTCTTTCCCAGCCAGAAAATCCTTTTTTAAGGATGATGAAAGAAGATTGCAGAACAGTTACAGTGACTATTGCTAACCAAGTAATGCCTGGAAGGAGATTGCAGGTCTAAAATACTAGCAATCATGTGCAAAAAAATCCCCAACCAGACACCAAAAATGTTGAGGGAATGACTTCCCACCCTTTTAAGCCTGAAAGATCCCTCCTGTTTGTATCCATACAAAACAGTATTCAACAGCCAGAGTTACAAAATAAAGAATCATAGAATCATAGACTGTCTCAAGTTAGATGGGACCCATAAGAATCATCAAGTGCAACTCTCTGCTCCTCACAGGATTACCTCAAACTAAACCAAACTAAGAGGGGTGTCCATCATCAGGCTTGGAGTCATGACCAGAGTTCAAGAGCTTGGTGACACGACCCTGGGGAGCCTGTTCCAGTGACTGACTACCCTCTCAGTGAAGAACTTTCCTGATGTCCTAGGATGGTTTGTGGAAAGGATGTGGAAATGCAGCTTCTACCAGACCTCTGATATACTAACACTAAGTCAAAACATAGCAAATACATATGAGAAAAAGGATCCATTCTTCTATTCAGAAGAAAATCCCTACCTACTACAGGGCTTCTCACCAATGAAATCACTTTTCTCCTAACCTAAACTTTAGCTGTTTCTGGCTGAAGACTGGTAAAACTTCAACAGCTGAAAATGCTGCACCAAGAAAGAGGCCATTAGTGGGTGGAAGCACATCCAATTAGTGGAATAAATGCTATATCCCATAAAGAACTCTTATGTCTCTTATTTTCACCAAAAGCAAAGAATTTGCTGGAAAACAAATCATCCTCCATCCTGCAGAGTTGGAGAGCAGGTGAGTGGAACTTTTTATATCACAATTATTGCTTCATGGGAACAAAAATTACATGAAGCAGTGTTCTTTTCTCCAGTGGTAAGGATTATAATAGATCAAAACTCCTGGGGACTAAAATGCTCCAGGAATACTTCTGGAATAAGAAGAATATTAAAGGATAAAAAGTACTACAATTATGAACAAGTAAAACTAACAATAACCTAGTGTAAGCAGCCGTGAATGTGACAGGGGGAGAAAAAGTGTTTTCTTTGTTATCAGAAAGAGCTACAATGTCTCTCAAACAATGCAGCACTAACTAGAGAAACAATCTGAAGAAAATAAAGACATTGGGAAAACTGGGCTCCTTCAAAAGCAAGAAACACTGAACTTGAAGTTCATGACATTAGTCTAGTTAGTTGCCCTGCTTCCGGTTAAATATCATCAAATAATTCAGATAACAGTGAATGTGCGTGAGTAGTGTTTAAATGAGTATCCATGTAGCAGGCATGTAACTCTTACAACTTCTTGAAACACTTGTTGAAACATCTGTGTGAGGGCTAAGGCCACCAATGACACCCTAATTCCATGCAACTTTGTAGTTTCACCCTAAAGACCGTCAGATAAAATTGCAATCAGACAGGTGAACACAGGTCCTAAACATCTTATTAAAACAAAACAGATGGAACTATTTTATAGGCTTTCATCTGTGTCAGCTAAAAACTGTGGAATCCATTCAGCTGTGAAAGGGATCAAATCTGAAGTAATGGAGGAGTATATGGGAAAATTACCAGGGGATCAAAATATTACTCAGTTTTCATCTTTGTTTCTGAAAGGGTGAGACCTAGACACCATCAACGTAAGCTCAAAGAATGAAACTTTCACAGGATTAAATTGTTTGATCTGAAAAGTGTTAGCTCTACTAAAAGAAATGACTCGAGTCAAATTACCACCAGTGGCATCTCATTAATAACCTTACTACGTATCTCAAAAAATGAAACTTTGTAGGATTGCAGATTGACCAGGAAAGTGGTAACTCCACTAAGAGAATCAAAATTTCTCAATTTAGAAGTTCAAATGTCCTCATATCATGATGACTCAAAAAGAGGTACTATCTACCAATGGCATTTCATTAATAATGTTATTATAGATGCCCCCTTTAAAGCAAGTACTGAGACTAAAATCGGCCTGGACACCCTTACCTGGGCTGAGATGGTTTCAGAAGACCTACGAGAAGATGGGTTTCAGTGTGTGCTTGTGCTGTGCCAGGCACACAGCATGGCTTGTCATTTCCAGTGCTGTGAAAAAGTGTCACACAAAAAGGTGTGCCCAGAGAAAGCTGCACATCCTTTTTCTCCACAAGAATGACTATTTTAGCCCCAGTCCTTCACAATACTTTGTGCCTCCACCTCCTGCTGAACTGCTCCATGGGAAGTAGCTCACATCTGATCTGTTGCCCAACACTTCCCTGAATATCAGTTGTTTCTCAGAAATAAGCCAACACCAAGTACTTCACAAATGAGGAAATCTAACCATTTCAGCTCCCTGGTGGTAAATCAGGAATATTCTTGGAGTCCTTGCACCTTCCTGTTGTTTTCAGCTTATCAATCAGACATGGAAATACATACACTTCAGTTCTTTGTAAATCTAAAAGCAAGGATCACTAAACGTTTTGGTAAGATGCTCACAGCAATACTGATCCTGACTAGGAATGCCTTGAACACTCACTGCTGTTCCTCTGGGAGTAACCGAATGCCCTTTGACAGGGAGGTGTCCATGCGAGCAACTGGAAAGCCACTAAGATCTAAGATCATCTAAGCTCTAGTCATTGTATGTCTTCCCAGCTTTTTACCTGCAGGTGCCAAAGAAAGAAATTGTGCTGGAGCACAGGATGACCATTAACTCTCCCCAGCAAGTACAGGGGATATACAGCCTATACCCCTCATGCAGATCAAAGTGTTCAAATAATTTCTGTATATCCAAGGTTAGGACAGCAAAATGCTTTCATTTCTCATAGGTGGATGATAATGTTCTGAGAAAGCAGTAGTTGTAACGGGGATGCATGGAACAAGCTATAGCTGCAGAATTTGGTTCGAGATGTTGTGTCTTTTTTAGTTTTTTTCCAGAGCACGCTTTTTAATTTTTGTCAAACTGAATAATTTTTGGAAAATCTCATGTGCAGTTATTCATCTTTTTCTCATTCTCTGCTAAAATTGCCTTCCCTGGAGGTGCAGCACATGTTGCTGCAATGAGCAATGTTTAAGAAGCTGAATGCCAAACAAAAATCCTTGCTATTGAAATGTCACAGTCAGCTACTACGATACAAATGTGGGTGATGCTAAGTGGAAGAGAGCTGGCTCCTTATTCCTCGCTCCGCATATGTTACACGGAGCAGCTACCCCGTCTTCCTGGTGGACGCAGAACAGAACAACTGTACTGCTTTTCCCTAGAACCAAGAAAAAGGTGGAGCTACAGAAAGGCCCACAGCAATTAGAACCAAGTTATAAAACTAACAAAGAACTCCAATGTTTTTTCAAAGCACCAGCAACAGTAGGTAAGTACAAGGAATTTACCAAGTCAGACATGAGGCTTTATTCTCATAGTAGAAGCACTGCACAATGTAATACAGGAGGCAGACTGGGACCCTTGAAAGAGGCCCAGGAAATACTGCACTTTCTTGCATCACACTGGGCTTCATCTCAGTAAACAAACTAACAGCTCTAAATCTCCAATTAACTGACTATATTTGTAAATCTGAAGAAAAATTACACAAAAATCTGCAAGAAACTATCCCATGTTTGGTATCTTGCCTTCCTTCACAAAGTCAGAGGTGAGGCTGCTCATGAAAGCTACATGCCACTGAGCAGATGACAACTGTTAAGTCAGAAAGGCACTATGAGTCCCGTCATCATAACCAGTTTCTGACCAGCCTCAGCTATCTCCATGGTAGTTTTTTCTGACCACCTCTTTAGACTAGGCAGAAATTTAAGACCCAGTTTGATTTTATGTAAAATTACTTTCTTCATATTCTAGGTCTGAACAATAATGGAAAACACACCTAAATAATAGTCTTCAATATTGCATGGCTCAGGGGTTTTTTTTGTGCAGAAGAGGGACTGGGAGGGCAGAGGAAATACTGCTTAGGCTACTCAGTCTGCATGGATAGATTCTGACCTCTTTACAAAGGTTCCACTGTGCTGGGGAGTTTGAATTGCTATCTGTTTCTTGGTGGATACTAATTTCCTCCCAAACAGTGTGAAGGAAAATATCTTGGCTTACAAAACCTGGTCTGTTAATGTCTCATCATCTGTATTGAAAACCATGGACAGAAGACCCTGTTCTTAACATGGCAGCAGTGTGTCACAACCACAAGCATATTTTATCACCTGAGACTTCAACTCTCTAGTATTCAATATGTCCATCAGCAAATACACAAAATCTCAATTATAAAGTGGAAATTCAAGTCTAAAACTAAGCCACACAAGTTATAAAAATCTGTAAAATGTTTTGATTAGAGACTTAGTTTTTCAAAATCTTAAATTTGCATATTTTAAAAAAATTAAAGAGAAGGGGAAAGGGCAGGAAGAAACAGCAGTCTATGCCTATCATTTCACTGACACGTACAGCAGGCCAGTTTACAGAAAGACAAAAGGCTGGTGAAATGCAGGAGCACTGCAAGCCCCCCATAACATGTGCTAGTTTTATATCAAAACCTCAATGCCACAGAAACACTTTAATTGAATATTACTGCTGTGAAAATGAATGTAAACATAAACAGATGCTGAGTTTCTCATTCTGTATTGCATTAATAGCAATTAGATCTTGCATATGAAGTGGAAAAGAAATGAAGGAAAGTAGTGTACTTCTGCTTTATAACTTGGTGTGTTTGCCTCTGAGGCATGCAGTGAACTACTTAACAGATAAACAATCCTGCACTGCCCTTAACAATATATAATCTGCATGCAGTGCAATGCAAATACAGTCAAACCATTACAATCCATGATAGTTTAGGGGTCAGTCACTATTACTGTGAAATAAATTGTTATGGATGGCTGCAACATCCAGTGGAACTTCCTGACTAGGAAGACAATGGAAGGCAGGAGAATGCTGACCAGTTTTATTGTTCAAGGCTTTACCAACACTGCTGTCGTTGTCACCCTCTTAAGTTGATGTGAAAAACACCAAGCTAATAATCTGTTCATCAAATACACTCTCACAACTTCCCCACTGCCAACCAGAACCCCTCTCTTCCATGCACAGCAGGTGGTATCTGCCATTCTGTTACAAGTATTTGTTTGATCGTGGTTCCAAAATTGGTATATAGCAATGTACAATACATACAGCCCTATCACTGCTGTCATTCATTGGAAAGGCTTCTGCTGGTATCCAAAGATTTCACGGCATTTGAGTTGCTTTTGGTGCAATTTGCTGCCAAGACACACACAAACTGAACATACTTTAAAACAGCCAACATTATTGGGATTTTGACTTAAAATAATTCTTGCATGGACAATACAATGTGCCAGATAGGACACTTGGTCGCTGTCTAGATGGTCAAGGGAGTCTCCATAGCAAGGGTTCTTACAGGGTCATCTTAGTGGGACTGGGTGAGGCTCCCTAAAACATGTTTCTGTACAATTTTTGTAACCCAGCTGGTATGTGGTCCTACCTGACCACTGCAAGACATGCATAATGCATCACTATAGATCACCTTAACCTATACACAAAACATCTCCTAACTATCTTAAGTATGTACAAGAGATTGTCCTACATGATCATTTCTACACATGCAGGAACTGTTCCTATTGATTGTCTTGCTCTTGTACAATTGATTAACTTTGCAGCAGGAACTGTCTGTGAATATCTGGGACAGCCAGATTCTTTGCCCAGGATGTTAATCGACACGCTTAAGCATACAAATTGGTCTAGGCACAGCAGGGTCTGCCTGGGAAATCTCAAGAACTGTCTGAAATTCCCAACGGGACCGCTCCCTTAACAAGCTGTCAAATACTTCTTGTGCAGATGGCCAGCAGTTCCATCAATCACCTGGTTTCAACCTGGGCTGCTGTCTCAAACCAGCCCTTTATCTCATCTGTGCAGACAACCAGCCTGGGAGTTCTGGACCACTGTGGGAATTTAAGTGCATTGGGGGTGCACACAGACACAGCCCTCAGAGCCAGCTACCCGACGATCATAATTAAAGAATTAAACTTTATTTTCTGCTTAAATCTCATAGCCCTTGCCTATTAGCTCAGTTGGTTAGAGCATGGTGCTAATAACACCAAGGTTGTGGGTTCAATCTCTCTGTGGACCCTTCACTTAAGAGATGGACACTATGATCCTTGTGGGGCCCTTCTAACTCAGAGAATTTTGTGATGTCTGTCCAAATGATGTCAATATCTGACCTAGAGAACTGTCTTCAAAGTTCAGATGAAAGTGGCCAAGAAGTAACTCATCTTGTACTTCAGTGAATGCCCAAAGATAGCTGATCTTTATGCCACGCATTATCCCAGTTTGGTTGTGCTCTCTGGATCAGACTGCTGATTTTGACTGAGTGTGCAGACTTCAACATTTCTGATGTGAAATCACCTAATGCAGCACTGGTAGCCAGATTTGAGGTCTACTGTTCCTGGGAACAGTAAAAGGAGTTCTATTGTCCATATTCCAGCAAAAAAAATGAGCTTTTCACATTTCACTTTTAGGTAAAATGTTCATCTCCCACAAAAACCTATTCACCATCCCTTCAAGTTCTTAAATCAATTGCAGCACATGTGGGCTAAACTATTTAAAGGAGATGGCTTTTCTGCTCTATCAGTGATGAAGAGACTGTGTATCTGGGCCATTTACAGCAGAGCAGGCAACTGCTCATTCTACATTCTGCCTTCTTCAGTTCACCTGATGTTGTCATCAGTGTGTCAGGCAACATCTGGGAAAACAAACTCACCTCATCAGTATTCCACCCACCACATACAGTACTGCCTTATCAGCTGTTCCTTCTGCTCTGGGACAGTGCAGATCACAATGGGTTTAATGCCTTTATTTCCCTGTGAGTGAACTGACACAAGATTCCATGTTTAACAATGAAGTGTAGAAGCCAAGTGCCCAAACTGCACATCTTGAACAGTTTGTTCTGAAGCTTCTTCACGTAAGACTGAACTGAAAAAATCACAATATCCTGCAGCCTGATATTTGCAAGTCACAGCTGTAATGGATGAATGTTTCACAGGTAGTTTTTTTTCATTTAATGTTCAAAGAAGACCATTTTCAGTTAACAGTTATTTTGTGGGATGCATTGCTGTAACAGATACATCTACTGCATTGGGACCAAAGCTACTAACATGACTAAAGTGATTGTATAAAGTGAATTTACATTGCCAAGTAACTTTCTAGTCTGCAGTCACACCCATATGTGACCACATAAATTTGGAAGAGTTATGTGTGGGCCATACTGAGTAGAGCAAGAATAAAGTATGTAGCTGTGGAACAGTTCAATTACTGGCACCATTATCAGCAGCCCACACTTCAAGGAGGCTTATTGCTGATTACTAACTGCATGTAGCAAGTTTAGTTAATGGAAGAGAGTTCTGAACAGCTGTAAGTTGAGGGAGAGCTTTTAAGCACCCATCTCTCTCCCTTGTGGTTATTGGCAAGGCAGTGAGGAGACAGGCCAAGTTATGTTGGGGGAGGTTACAAGCATCTTAGTAGAACTGGCTGTTAAAGTCTTCAAACTAGCTGGTTTAAAGAAATACATCCAGCAAGCTGCTATCTCGACTGTGTCTGGCCCTCTTCCTGGAAATGCTGTTATCTTGGCTCAGCTCCACAGTCAAGTCTCCTCCTCTTCTGTCCCATGCCCTATCATGTGCCCCAAGCAAAGATACACCTTTCCCTGGCCATTCCTTCCTGTGCTCCATCTCTCTTCCAAGCAGGCTGCTGGTAGTTTGGCTGCACCTGCTTCTAGGGAGAGAATGAATCTAGGATCTTTGTGGTGCAACATCAACGTGAACAGCTGTGTCACCTTTCAAAAAGAAGAATAACTCTTCTCTAAATTTTAAAAGGACCATCTGACATGCTGAATTCACAGCAGCAAAGTAGATATGTTGGTTTGCTGGCCTTAGAAATTCTGATATAATCCATGGTACCTTGTCTTCCCTTTCCTGCAACGAAGTGTCCAGTTTTCGTCTAAAAGCTGAGAGAAAACAACAGCCACAGCCAAGCCTAATTTTCTATACCTTCCTTCAGGACACTGGTTGCTCAAACTCTAAGCTAACAGCATGTATTTTAAGAGCTGCAGGATATGTTAAGAAACATTGCCAAATACCAAATATTTTAGTCTCCAAATTCTGCCTTTTAAAAAATTAATATGCTAGTGGAAACTGTTGCCTGAATTCTAAATAGCTACTTGAAAACAAAAAAGCATCCATACTATTTATGGAGGATCTAATATTATGTGCTCCCTTCCACTGTTTGAGCAGGAACAGGAGCAGAAGCAGGACTTTTCCCAGGACTTAAGGGCTTAATCTAACATGCCAGCTCCTGCTGCATTAGAGGGAAGAGGCTGGAAGCTCATACATATCCAATGGGAAAAAAGCAAACATGAAATGAAATGTCTTCTGTAGCAGCTAAAATGTGTTCCAAAACAACTGAACATTGGTGAATGAAAGCTAAGCAGAAAGTTCTCATGCTATTGCTCAGTCTAAACCCTTTCAAAAGTCAGGAACTGGTATTGATTACAGGTCTGAAAAAGAACTATGGAGGGTTATTCAAACTGAAACATAGTATATACTGTAACAGTGAATCCATAGATCACTTCAGAGAAAGACAGACTTTCTAGTAAACATTCAGCATCAGCTCTATGTTTTCTTAACACCAGCAGCATAATACAGCTCCCAAGAGTGCAGGTGAAATACATGAACCCAAACCAATCACTAAATCCTCTCTAGGGGCTACATAGGAAACAAATGAGATGAGCTCCTACAGCTGCCTGTAAACAACTCCTCTGTCGTCTTTGCTAAAACCTGCAGAATGATCTGGATTTGAGCCAGCATCATTCCTGGGTTTTTAAAACTCCGTTTATATTTATAACTCTTTGCTCTCCTTTGGCAGTGTCTGTCACATTCCCCTATGCTCAGTACTATATACTGCGTTCTTTTGGCCACTGAAATCAAGGAAATTGCTTGGTATGCAGCATGATGAGCTCTGAACAAGAGAGGCAAACCTGGGAAGACCTATTTATGCATCAATACCTGCATCCAGTTAGAAAGTGGTCCTCAACCCAAAGCCTATGGGTTACATGCTATAGATAGTCTAGAGTTGATTTAGGTCATGAGTCATATAAAAATTAAGTCAGAGAAGAGGGAGGGAGAAAACAAGTTTGGTCTGTAGCCTCATGTCTGCTCAGTGCTTTGCCTATAAATCAGGAATTTAGGGATCACCGAAGTAAGCTCTTTTGGTTATTATTTACTTAACTAGATTGGACCATACCCAAATGACCAGAAGGAAAACACTAAGAGGTCTGTCTTCCCCAGCTGAGAGGCTAATTAAAAACCCTACAATTTGCAGAAAAGCACATGTAAAATAGACACATACAAGATTTGTAAGAACAAACCTCCTCCTTGCTATGAAGCTATAAAGAACAGAAGGAAGATCTCTGGCTAATTAGGTTAATATCGGCTTATGGCTTCATGTAGAAGAACCAATAAAAAATAAAAAAAGTATTTTTCTCAAGAATCACTTTTTTCCCTTTTCCATCTCTTTCTAAAGCTTTTTGTATTCAGTATTTCACAACGTGGCGTGCTTTGAATTTACCCCTTAATTAGTACAGAAATTTGCTACATTTTGGTTTTCTCCTTGTTTCAGGGTGCTGTTCAGAACAGTCTGATAAATCATACAAATTATTGCCACCAACTCCAAGTGCTAAAATCTGAATATTTCATTCTACCTCCAGAGGTAAAAAACATACAGCTCAAAACCAATGCTGTGCCTCCATGTTCTGAATTAAACTTTTTAACTACGAAAACACAATTACTTTGAGTAAGCGATTTCTTTTCCCCTTTGAACTCTTTCATATTCATTCCTTTTGGAAGGGCATTCAGATAAAAACAGTAGCTATGGCACTACTGACAGCTCATCACAGCGTGTGTACTTAGGGTGTCACACACCTGTGCTTAAGGAATGCAGGGCAGTTGAGTGTTTCCAGTAACAGGCTGGGCTTATTGAGCAATATACTTAAGATTCCACCATTGTTACTAGGAAGAAGTATCCTTAGAAAAACATAATGTGATCAGATGGACAGCCAGAATCCTCTTGAGAGCAGGTAAAATTCTAAGCTGCTAAACAACATATTCCATTAGTAGAGAAACTGCACTGATTTTAGCCATTTAGCATCCTCTAGTTAAGTGCAATTGGGGTTACAATCACGTCAGTTAAAATTAGTTGTCATCAGGGAGAGCATTTTAGGCAGGAGTTCCCCTGCAAGTCACCAGCCAAGGGAGATGAGGAACAAAGCATGACATCAAATCAGAAGTATATGACTGACACCTGTGTCTGTCTTTACCTTGAGCTCATCTGCATCATAGAAGTCTATGCGCACAGCAGGGACCATCCATGTCTGGAACAGAGTTGCCAGGATCTGTTTGGCAATTGCATCTGCGATGAGGTGAAAGTGGAGTGGGTTTCGCCTGATATGAAAAAGGAGAGAAACACGTTAGTTCAAAGGTTTCTAATTTCTATTCTTAAAGGACAACATTAGAATTTACAAAGCTTTATCTGTGTCTAAGATGCCAAGTTTCGAGTGTACAGCATGTCTGGTGGAGTCCTGCTCTGTGGCCAAAATGCTGAGACACAATTTGAACACACATGACAATAACAGAAATATTCAGTTTCTGGGTGGTTATAAACATACAGATCCTTTGACTTCAATGGCATGTCATGATTTATAACAGCTAAGAGTCTTGTCCCTTGCACCAGCTCCTTAAAAAAGGGCCAAGTTAATCTCCCTTTAGGGACTTGAGCTCTGGAAGTAATTGCTTTCAGTCTCTTGGTGAACCTGGTAATCTATCTTTGTGGTAAGAACAGTTGTCTGTGGAGAAATTGGGGTGCAAGGGAAGGTTAAAAAATAACAATCTGAATGAGGTGAAATTCTGGGACCTTTGAGTTTGCATAGAACTTTTCTACAAAGCAAACTTGGGGAATCAACAGCTGTCCCATAGGAATCCAAAATTAGATGTTTCAGGTGAGTGCCTTCTAGCTATTCACTGGCACAGTGAATAGAATGGAGATTTCAAATCTTGCCACGTCCTTTTTCCTAAGAGGAGGAATGGTTACAGAAAGGCAGGAAGAAAGGAAACATTTTCCTTCAAAACACCAGATTTGGGTTCACCTCTGTAGTTACAGGACTTGGGCTAATTGAAAAGCTTCAAACAAGATGGGTGAAGCAGTATCAGCAAGAGCGGCAAGCTCTGACAAAGTGTATGGATTTTTCTATACTAATGTGAACTTGGACTTTATAAATACCTTGCTAAATTCTCTTAACCTCCCTCCCTTTTTGAGGGACAGTAAGCAACAAAATTTGATCTTAACTTCTGTGGTAGGAGTAGGAAAACCTGCCAGTGGAAGCTAGTCAAAAATTGTAGTCTTCCATGTTTACCCCTAGCTCAGCAACTTTCACTGTCAGCAGAGAAGGACAGACTTTGCAAAAGCCACTAGGAAGACAAATGGTTTAGACTAGCATTGGCTCAACCTCTTGTTGATCCCTAGGGTAGAACAGTGGATTCTCATTTCTATGGAATTTATAAAGCTAAATGTATTTGTTAATTGCTATTTTTCATCTAGCAAGAGACGTATTTCGTTTCAGATGTTGATTAAAGCAGAAGATGACTGATGCTACTACATTCTTCGGTGTGAATGAGAAGTGAGGAAAACTATGTTAGTTCAGGCCAATATACTTCCATTACATTTTTGGGCTTAACCCAAAAAATGATGGGGTTTTTTTCTCCATATTCTACACTAACGAACAATGTGTGCCTTCCTCTTTAATGTTTCTCTTCTTGCTTTGATGAGTAATACTGCTTCCCACTGAACAAAGTCCACAGGCAAATGTAAAAATTTATATAATGGTTCATAGTACTGCAACAGACCCCTCAGCAGAAAGAGGAGATTGTTGTGAGAAGCAACGTATGACTGGATTTTGCAGTGTCAGGAATACTGCACCTAAGATCCAACCCAGCACCTGGGGCTGCCAGTGAAGCTGCTGTGCTGGCTTCAAGGACACTGTGGATCACATTATGTGCTTACAGGAAAAGCAGAAAAGGGCTGGGTAGAGGCCTTATATATGAGATAATCATGATGGCAGAATAAACCCACAACTGATCTGCATTTAACAATATCCAAAACACTAAGCCACAACATGCTTTTCAAAAGACAAAGGTCTTTCAATCTCCAGCTTGCCCTGGCGGGAGGAGGGGAGAGGGAAAGGCATAAGCTGCCGGCTGCTGAGTGTCCCATTACCAAGCTAAAGGGATCACAGCAATTACATCTGCTGCACCAGCCCAGCAGGAGAGTAGAAGAGGACATCCTGGCTCACGCAGATTCCGCAGTAACCAGGCACCTTGCCAAGAAAAAATCAGGAAATAGCAGTGATCAGGAAATACATCTCCTTAGTAAAGACAAGGCCAAGAGAAACAAAGTATAACACCAGTGGCTTTGGGTACAGGCAAAGCAGTATCTCAAGACAAAGAGATGTTTAATGTCAACAAACACATCCCACACAGGTCCCTCTGCTAAGCAGGGGCTGAGTCTGGATTCTGGTAAGACTATTTCCCAGCTGGTGTTCTTCAGTAATTTACTTCCCTTTTTTTTTTATTCTGGGTTTTTTTATCTTATATCTAAAGCAGATTAAGACGACTAAAAAAAACAGTTAAAAAAAAGAAAGCTCCGTCTTCTTTCAAATGATCATTTAGTTAAATGGAATTGATATAAAATATTTCAAGATGAAATACACTAGTTGAAAAGAAAAAATCTGACACAAAGACACTCAGATGTTCAGTAGCAGTTTATACTTATCTGGATGACCCAGAGTGTATGAAACTTAAATGGGAACAAGTGGGTGACATTTACTTTAGTTCATCTCCTACTGGGAGAAAGAAAAAAGGATAGCTGTACTCCCACACAGAAATCTCTTTCAAGTTGTTAGCCTCATGGTAAAGATTCAGCTGGAAGGAGAGTGTGTGTCAGAGGCAAAGCAGAAGATTATCACTTACAAAAATATATCCCCAAAACAGTATAGTGACCTGATGACATCTACAACTAAATGTGCATCAGCCACAGAAAATTTTACTCCAGACGAGATTTCAGTTCTGTGAAATGTGAGGTTTAGCACGGTGGTAGAAGCCAACAGTGCACAGACTCAAAGCTGGAAGACCTTCTGAAGGTAACCGTACTAGCATACACACAGATGCACAGATGACATCTTTCACCTCTTCTGCTGTCTGCAATATGTGAAGCCTAGAAGACATGGATTGCTTCAAAGTGTTTATGAAACAAGTTTAGAAGCTTAAAGATCAACCAACATTCATTATAAAAGATACAGAAGAGATTCAGCAAGAAGAAATATCTTTCTCAAGAGATATGTGAAAAGGATGCCATAATTATCTGACAACGATTGAATCACTGGCTCTAAGAATCAGGAGTGACAATCAAGATATTGTGAAGGATTCCACTGAAAGCTGAATTTCATTAAACTTGGACATTTTGCTTCATTTTCCACTGGGACCATCAAGAGAAGTAAAAAACCAGACATAGTAAGAGTCTGGTTGTGTGCTGTACTGATAGAAATCACTATGCTGTAACGGGGACAGTATATGCAACTATGGAACAACACGGGTCAATATATGGCAATTGTGATAAACTTCTCCCACAAAACTAACAGGTTTTGGAAAATTCCCAGTATTCATATGGATTAGTTTGTTTCAGAAAAAAAGGTTTCTAGTGTCCCAGGTTTCAGAACCCTGAGCCCTAATTTTCCAGATTCCTCACTACAGGAGCAGGTATTGAAACAGCCATAGAATTTCTCACAAATACTTTATCTTATTTATTTCAATGACTTTGAACATTTGAATTTCTACCAACTGCAACTTTTCACAGTTTCTGCTACATGGAAAATGCTGATGCACTAATGTCTTAATGTGGTAAAATTTAGTTTCAAAATATGGCTATTTCCCATCAAATGGAAACTTAAGGTTTTAAGTAGACTATTCAGAAAACTGCGACTCTTCATATACTAACTTATTTCCACTTATTTTAAGATCAGAACACTATCTGACAAAGTAAACCACATGTAAAGAACACACATTTATATTCATAAATTACTTTCCTCAAAAGTGAACAAAGGGAGATTCTAGCCAAGATTTTCAAGCATGGATGCTTAATATAGGCTCTTAGACCTAAATATAGGAGTTTGAATGAATGCCCTCATTTTCAGAATTGCTGAGGTCCTATAAAGTTAGTAAAATGAAAAGAAGCCAATAATTTTAAAAGTCAGGCCATGAATTTAGAAGTCTATTCCAAGGCACCCATTTCTCTATCTTTTTTCTTACCATGATGTCTTATTCTTGCATTTCAAAACTTCTTATTCTTCATCAGATTTATGATCTGCTTGCTCAAGCATCTGTGGCCCTTTCTTTTCAAATAGCCACTGCCACAGAGTTAAATACAAAAATCTACAATTGAAAAAGGGAGTAGTGAACCAAGACTCACTCTTCCCTTCTGTATTATTCCACAGCTCAGTTGTTAGTAATTCAAAAGGCAGCTGCTTGGCTGCTTGGTTACACAGTTCTCTGTCTGCAACAGAGGAATTTTATTTTCTAAGAATATAAAAAGGTCAGTAGCCCAGGGGTTTATTTCCAAAACCTATACTTTATTAAGGGAAGCACAACAAGGTAATACCTTTTATATCTGTAACAAATGGTTACAAGAACTTCAAACAGGAATTATAAAAGGCAGTTTGGGAAACTTTTTTCCTAATGCCCATATGACAATCCCTCTCTCATATGTGAAAAATTTTAATGTGAAAATCTTCAAGGTTTTTTTATACCCCTTCACACCCATTATTAATGAAAATACTCCTCAAACTATTGGAGAGATCTTAAATACACACTGGCTGCATCACTCATGGATCTTCTTGCTTTATGTTAACTTACAGAAGTTCTTTGGGAAGTACTAAAAGATTACATGGGCAGATTTTTTTAAAAAACTGCTTTATGACACTATTGTTAGAAAAAACAAAAAGAAGTGTGTATTATTGATGCATTTATATGGATCAGAGAAATCAGGTCATGCTTTATAGTTTTTGCCAGAATAATCTCCCACAAAATAGACTGACACATTAGAAAAGTTGGAAACACTGTCAGAGGTTTTGAATTCTCAAATTAACTCCATTAAGGCAAAGTGGTCTCCACGGAATATAGCCATTAGATTATATAAGCTTTAATTACCAGCCAGTGTTGACTTGTGACTCTTACTTGGAAATTACATGTCATCCTTCTAATTTAATTTAGATTTTCATTTCGTTTGCCTTATTCTACTTGTTCTAAGAAAAAAAAAAAAAAAGAGTTCATTATTCAGACAGCATTCTGTAACACAGCTTCATATCCTGTTCTTAAAAATGTTCAGACATATGCTTAACTTTAAGGTTACAAGCAGCCTTCTCAAAGCAAAGAGGCAACTTCATAATAAAAAGCATTTGTCTGATTGTGTGGTTTTGTTTACATTCCTTACAAACTCCCCACATTACTATGCCACTATTGCTGTAGCAGAGATGGAGAGTACAGCTAAAGAAGTAAATGCAATGACTACTCCGAAGAAGAGGGACTGGCATAGCAGGGGAAAAAAAAGGGCACAAAAAACCAACCCAGTATTTGCTGGCACAAAAGAGAAGTTAATTTTTTACAGATTGTCAGGCTGACCTAACTGCCAGAAACATGCTATAACTGTGTAATTTTGGTTTTTTCTTTGTTTCCAAATGAAACATAGTGTTTAGCATGTCTTTGGAAAAGATAAGAGTACATTAAAAACCATTTTAGCTTTTACTCAAGACTTACCTGAGAAGAAAAAGAAATTATCTTTTCAATATGAAACTATAATTGTGGGCTGTTTCTGTGGCAATCTAAGGTTTACAATTTTCAGAAATGGAGTAAAACATTGAAAATCACCAATGTAACTTGGACTAATAGTTGCAAAAGATTCAAGGAAAGTTATCAGCCAGGAAACTGCTTCAATTTTGAAAACGAAATGCAGGTGCTTTTGACCATACTACTACAAGCACTGTTTCCAAAAGTATTTGCACTTCATTCTGCCTATTTGATCCAATATAATTAATTTTCAGTGTTTAGTCTTTTGGTTTGGAAAAACTAAAGTTAGGCTGCTCTGAGGACACAGTGATATGAGATTGGCTCGTGTTAAACTGGCTCAGAGATAATTTTTTTTAGCCCTGCAATGGCTTTATAAAATCTGTCATAATTGGGAACTGGATGTGCAAGAAAGGAAAGCAGGAAAGTTGCAGAGTAGGACTGAGCATTCATTCTCCAAGCCTCCCTCTGTGCAGCACTGCCAATGCATATTTATCAGACTGCAAACCCTGCACTATCGCAGCTCTGCTGAGTCTCCTCCTGAGAACAGACTGTCAGTTATGTCAAACTGGGTGTTAAAAGCTGCTGGATTTTGCGGCTGGAGCATACGTTTTTCCAAAGACAAAACTGGAATCAAGCTCCTTTATCACTGGGAATGAAACACATTTCTGAACTATGGTGTTCTTACGTGGAATCAATCACACTACCCCTTTCCTCCTTTTTTCCCACTCTCTGGAACCTGAAGATAGATACAGTTTCTCAAATGGTCTGCACAAGTAGCTTGCCCAAGTCTCGTAATATATATGGTATGACTTGAATCTGAAACTTGATGTTTTCGGCCTGTGGAGAGCTGAAATGTTCAATATGCAGGATTTGCTGCACATTCATGCAAGAGAGAAGAGACAGCACACTCCATCTACAGAAAATCCTGTAGCTTTTATCCTTAATGACCCAGCACTCCTGCTGTTTTGTGTCTCTATCTAGCACTCTGGCTCAAAGTTGGGGGTATAACAAATATGTTCATGCTCCTTGGGATTACACTGAAATGGCCTCCTTTTCTCAGAGCTTTTCTATTAGAGAAGTAGGGATTTCTTAGACAAGTAGGGAATTTACGTATGTAGCTTTGTACCAAAATGCATGCTAAAACATGTCTTAATTACTAACCTACACAGAAATGCTAAAAGGAGGATATGACATATCCACGAATTCCAGACAGGTTCATCAAAATCAGTGTCTTACAACAAACACCAAGTGAGGTGCAGGAGGACAGGTGAGGATATTAAGCCTGGTTGCTTTCAGGTCTCAGTTGTTTAATCAGTAGATTGGATTCAGGGTGTGCTGAAGGAAAAACAAAATCTCTATGACAATATGTTTGGCAGCATATTTTTTCTGTTCTTGCAAAACTATATTGGAGATTGAATGTGGTGATCCTACAAATGAAGGACCAGTAGCCTAACTCAGAGATTAGGATAGCAAACTTCTTGTTAAGCAAACTTCTCCATTGGAAGCATACAGTCCTTTCAAATGTCTGTTCTGCTTGGCTTATTGGACAATGCCAGCTAGGATACGCTTCCTGGTGCATAGTTAGGGTTAGAAAAAGAGACATCTCCATGCCTGTTTTCACTGATGACCCTCAAGTCAGAGGTAAACTTGATGCTGACATCATGAAGCATTCACTATCTGAACCAATTACTTCCAACTCAATCTTCCTAATGCAGTATCATGACCTATCTCCATCCTTCATTCCTACAATTAAATAGATCCTAGCAACTAAAAGAAACCTTCTCTCCAATCACCACCATTTCTGAAGTGCATGCCAGTCTCCAAGATAACACTGCTTGCACATGGCAACCAATCCAAGGAAACTTAGTTCTAAATCAATAGTCAGCTGAGTTCATTGTTTCTTTTTGTTTATTCTGCATCCTTCAACCCAACTGCCATTCCAAAGATAAAGATCCAAGAAAGGAGTGCTACTGAAGCATGGCCATGTAGCCAGAGCATCAACTGATGCTTAAAAAGCCTGGGTTTTCTAGAAGATAAGAAAGCAATGTCTGTAAGAAGCTCTGTCTTTTTTTGGAGAATATCTTCTTTTTGTAGCAAACAATTTAATGCCTAGTGAGAAAAGCTAGTTCTAGGCAGGAATGGACTTAGATCTGTCTTTAAGTATGTTCTGAGCAAACAAGGGAGATAGGTTATCTTGAATGTACTAACATTTCATTAGCTATACTGGACTTTATCTTGACCACCTCTGCTGAGCTTGACAAATCCTTTGAGATGAACAGTAGGTGCAGGCCAAACAACAAATATATTCTTGACAGAGGCAGAATCCATCAGACTTAGAAATACCAATACTAATTGCCTTCATTTTGGCTTAATATTTTAATTAATAATTATTTAATAATTTATTATATGTCAGAATTGTTTATAAATTTGCTAATTGCTCAGATGAGTGGCTTATGTAAAACAGGGACATTTCCTTTAAGGAACACAGAGAGAGGCTGTTTAAACCTTTGATCTGTGAGATTCCTATTATTTGCAGAACATTTGGAAACAGAGAGATTAAAGTCTTCTCAAAATGGATGCAAGTACTAGGATAGAAAAACAGGGAGAAGCTAACCACTAGGATAACTCGTGTCACCACAAAAATGCAATTTTCCATGAAATTCCTTAGAAACAACAATTAAAATAGACAAAACCTCCCCACATCCTTGCAGTATAAAGCCAGTTGACACTGAATAATTCAAACTTCTAATCAGAAATAGATATAGTTCTACATTTAACAGAATTTTAACATTTAGAAAAATTCTGCACATAGAATGACATGGATTTTTACTGGTTTTTTGCTTTTGTTGTTTATTTTAGCATTGTTCTTCTGGTCCTATCCCTCATCGACCATGAACATGCTACTTCTCAAAAGACTTGGAAAGACTGGGTGTTGATAATGGAAGTTGCTCTCATATTTTGATTAAACAGTACTTACTGAGTCTTTTTTCATACTGGACAAGGTGGGCATTTACATTATTTTATGAAGCTTACCAAAAACGATAAAATGGTGTACTAAAACCATTGTCAGGGAGTAACTACTAAGGCTTCCAGCAGGAGACTGGAGGCAAACACAAGGAGCAAAGTGTGGGACTGGAATGCCCCACTCATGCTAGATGCAAGAAGATACTACCACGTGATATGAACAAGAGTCATTCACCCTTGCACAAAACTGTCCTTCAAATAAAGCAGCATATTGAAACTACCCTCCTTAGCAAATTGTTTGTACTACAAGCATATTTTATCAGTTTATTTGTCCTATTTGAGTCAAACAGTCTGATCACTTCCCTAATTTTAATCCACTTTCTGCAACACTACTGGAAAGCATCTCCAAGAGACATTTCTAAACTGGACAAGGGATATACACATACACCCACACATAGTTTAATGTGAATTCTCTTTTACTGGAGCTGCTGTCTATTAAAGGAATTGGTTATTTTGTTTTCACTGTCCATTTATGCCTCTCAACTGTAGGAGCTAGCCATGCTAAAACCAGGTTGCAAAACCTTCTGAGGGGCTGTAAGCAGCCATTCCAAAGCCAGAATAAACAATCTGAATTTAATGAAATAGTATATACTGACTATAACAGCAGGTTTACTTCAAAAACAAATGTCAAAACTGGAAGCTGGGATAGTCAAGCAACCAGTGTGTATTTATCATCTACACCTGTGCCATAAACTGATACCAGAAATAGGATAAATGAATACAATCCTGTTATTATCATTATCATATTTTACAGCATTCAGGAGTGTGCAGATGCTTTACAGGGAAGATAAATACTGTCCCTATTCCCACAATGTAACAGGTGCAGCAGGTGGATCTCTGATCACTCTAATTCACTGTAGGAATCTTCACACAGGTGATTTTTGTGATGGTCATAAATCAAATGCTTCATTCCTTAAAAAGAGAAAGGAACCAAGGAAGGGAATCCGACTTTCTTTTGAAGTAAGAGAGTAAACCTACAAAAAACTCACTTTGTCATAATCAGGTATATAATATACAAGAAAAGAAAGCTACCTTTACCTGTGAAATAAGACAGACTTGACAAGTGTGACAACATCCCGACTGGCATTGTACCCTGCACAGACAATGGCAACGTGGATAGTCTGTGGGAGAAAAGGAACAAAAAGAACAAAAATTAAAGCCTGCTCCTGTGTTCGTCACTCGTTAAGGAGAGCACACACATGACACTGCTGTTGTTTAGTGCTGCAATTGTTAAGAGATCTGAGTGGGTGTTTTGCAGCTGTTTGCAGCCCACTTGAGGCGGTTTGCTAAAAACATCTTAATTGAGTTACAGCACCATCATCATTCCAAAGTCATTACTATCCCTACATTTTATCAGATGTTTGAAGAGAATTGCATTTATTAGCTAAGACATACATGTGCATGGATGTACACACACCCTCCCCAAGAGAGCAGCACACAAAATTCTGAGTGTGCAAACATGCAGACATTTTTCATCTTCTCAACTGAAGTTTAACATTATGTCTGACAATTAAAAGCAGATATGATCTCAGAAATTTTGTATTATTTCTGTCTTATGCACAGCCACTGTGGAGAGGGTGAGCAAGCTCTCATGGATCAACATGACTGTGACAATTGGTATGCCAGGGCTGGATGCATCCCAGTGATGTGATGGGACACAGGCTGGGAAGGCAAGTGGTCACCTCCTCACCTGTGACTACCAGTATGGGCTGTCCTGGGCAGGGTTAACATGAAGTTAAATACAACCCCCACAAACACATTCTCTCCACCTCATGACATTGGTAAATTATCACTTATTCTGTGCCTTTTTACCTCCCTTTTAACATGAGGCAGAGGTTTTCTCATCTCTTCAGGAGGAAAGGGAAAATTGAAAAGGCGCTACGAGTCATTATTTAGGCAGTAAGTACCAATCTGAAAAACGCTATTACGTTACTCTGCTCTGCTTTTAAAATTAGCCATTTCTATTCCCTAGGGACAAAAAAAAAAAAAATTAATCCTAGCAAGTTTTGACTCCAGGTTCTGTAATCTTCTGTTTCTTAGTGGTCACAGAAATGAAGCAGAGTTCACCATGCTGTCAGCACAAAGCTGCCATTGGGGACACAGCTGTGAAACTGCAGGGAAGCCTCATTTGGCTTCCATTTGAAGCTTGGTTAGCTGGTTTCTCACACACACAGCTCTCATTTTCCACAGAATGCCCACTATGCTGAGAACAAATGAGGAATTCTGCCTCCTCACATAGTCATAGATTCCCAAAGCCTGGCTTGTAATAGAAGCACACTTACACAAGAAGTGGCATGTGCTGGGCACATCTGAAGAGCCCACAGCCCCATCCATTAAGATCGCCTGGTTCAGGGCACAGTTTGAATCACACAACAGCCAAGTGGCTGTGCCACTGTAGAGTGTCCACATGAACATCACAGCTGCCTCCTGCCCTGGTGTGCTTCACAAGTTCAGGCATATTTAAGATCTGATGTTTTAAGAGGACTTGAATTAATAAGAAAGCTGTCTGTCCAGAGAGGTGTGAGAAAGAAAAAGATATTGCAGTACATTTTGGCAACGGCTCTGTGAGGTATTAGCACTTCAAATTTATGTTAAAGTCAATGGGAACTGAGCATGCTCAACACTTAGCAAAAATTGATTGTGTTTCTCTCTTGTGATAAGAGGGGAGAACAGAGGCTGCTTATTAACGACTTTTATTGCAGCAGGAGTTTGTACTGTTGAAGCATGGGTTGCTGTGGATGCACTGAGACCTGATCCTGCACATACTGCCTCCTCTCTGATTGTCACCTGGTCCTTCTCAGGCTTTTGGAAGACCTATGATCCTTCCCCTCAGTGCCAATTAAAATCAAATTAACTGAGAACAGTTTCACCCTCGCTTTAAACATTTCACCCGAAGGCCCTAGACCAGAGACAAACATTTTAGGGTTTTTCCCAGAATAGCACTGTCATATACTGTCAACATTGTTTTATACTACCTACACTTGCCAGAAAAGCTCTCCTCAAAGCCACTCCCTCTACCTTACAACTGCCCTCCAAATCAGAGTTTATTCTGTCAAGTGCTTGCCCACATCTGTTCTCCTTTTACTAAATCAGTTTGTTTCAGAATTGAAAGCATGCATTCCTCACTGTCTTCTAGTAGCTGCTGTTGCCTTGGATGCTGCTTCAGCCAGGACACAGTGAGAGCAGCACTTGCTACTCTTCTGAATGCTCTTTTCCAGCTCAGAGACACAGGCATCCATGTACCTTCTGCTCAGCCTCTCTGTGGTGTTTGATATTAAATATCACTTCTACTCCTGCCTGCAATCAGTTACACAT
Organism: Edolisoma coerulescens; assembly: GCA_013397115.1. Classification (NCBI taxonomy): domain Eukaryota; kingdom Metazoa; phylum Chordata; class Aves; order Passeriformes; family Campephagidae; genus Edolisoma; species Edolisoma coerulescens. The sequence goes on from VWZW01005683.1 coordinate 582,847, forward strand.
AAGAGCAATAATCCTCAAAGAGAAGAGAAATCTAGATCTTTTCTTTCCAAGTTTTTGCCTGCAGCATGCTACAAGACTCAGTCTTCTCCTTTCTCTGATTCACCTTCTTCTCTCTCATTGTTTAACTGTTAAACAAAGTCAGTGGAAAAACAGGTAAGCCAAAATGAAGTAATCAACCTGAACTGTCTGCAGATGTTTGCATTCTAAGGGGAAAAATATTATTTCCAGTTTTCTCCACGCTTGTTCCAAATGCATGTTTGGATTGAGAGCAGCTGGCTGTACCCAGATTCTGGCAAGATAGGGCAATAACAGCTGGAAGAAGCATTTGATAGAACTTGCACCCTTCTGAGCATACTACTGTAAGCATCACCTCTCAGATTTTGAAAATTGTCACCTCTCTCAAACTCCTTTTTTTCCATCTGCAGATGGCTGGAAGACTGTATCCCCACCCCACCAGAACTGGCCACTGTGATTCACCTCCTGACTCAATGACTGCAGCTAACACCAAGGACTGAAGCCATGTAACCAAAGGATGCTCCAACTTCCACAACAAGTGTCAGCCTGCCTGTTTGGCTCAACATGTCCCACCAAACTTCTCACACCAAGGCTCTGCATGCTACACTTGCCCCTTTACTGTTGGCATTTCATGATAGTTTTAGATAATTCTAGTCACATTCTAGCATGCATATTCAGAAGTCACTGCAGGACCAAACTGAGCGCATTCAAAGTGTCCATCCTCCTATAATGCTCTCTTTAAACTGAGTGACGGACATGTTCACCACTTGCTGCAAGACTCTGGACTCGGGTCATTCACTGGAGATACTTTTGGATAATGTAACTCATTGCAGCAACAAATGAAATGACGATACTCCTGCTTTCCAGTCAATGAATTCTTCCTCTGTTTATACAGAGATATGAATAGGTAATCAAAACACTGTGGAAGTTCATCACAACATTTCCCCTACAGGCTGAGGATCAGGGACACAAACTGAACTATTTTTAATTGTAAATAGTTTAGGAAGCACTCAGGTCTAGGTGCTTCAAGACACTTAAGGAAGCAAAGCTTCTTTAGAAAAGGGAGTTTAAGTCATACCAAGGTGCATGCTAACACAGTTCAGAAACCCTTACTTCAGCCACTACAGACCAGGAGAAACTGTTTCTAAATGCAGTATTTCGTGTTCTGGGATAATATTAATGTGAAGAAAATATCCAAAACCACACAAAGAACTGGGCCTTAGATCCCATACCAATGAGGAGTATACAGTGCCTAGATGAGCATATGTAATAATTTTTCCTCCTTGGGCTACTTTTTAGAATGATGAAATAATTAGTTTAAAAAATTTGTATTAGTCCTTATACGTAAAAATAATCTTTGGTAAGACATTTCATACATCAGTAATTTTCCAGTAGGCTTTCCATCGTAGATATTTAATCCTTCAAAAATAATTATTGAATGTGATTAAGAGATATTACAAGTACGTAACAAAATGCTTGTGTTTGTTTCCAGGTTGTTTTTTTTTTCCAGTAGCAGATAACATCTGCTTTACATGTGTTACACTGCTGAAGTTGGTGAGGGCCTGTTCTTGACGGCTGTGGAGCACTACACACTTAACCCTATTGAACAACACTGTTGAGAACAGTAACAATACAAATATGCCTCTAAAAACGCTTCAAATGTTAAGTATTTTGCTAAGCCACTAAATGCTATACTGCTAATTATCCATTTCCTAATATATAATCTCTTTAAAAATATTTATAAATGCACACTTAATTCAAGTAAATGCTCAGTTTATGGAGGCACAAGCTGGAAAGATACTGGGATAACACTGTAATAAAGAGGCACATAATTTTGTTAGCTTTCACTGGCATTATGCTCTCCTGCTGAAGCCTGTTGTCAGTGCTGACATCTGCATACGGACTATGCTTACTTTTATTTCCAAGGTTTGTGTTAAAATTGTCTACTACTGGGAAGTCATGACAGGCATCTGCTCCCTCCAGGGAGAAGCCCCTTGTCTTGGGTGTCTGATTTTTTCTTGCAGTACAATGCTGGTCTATTTTACAATATCAGAAGAGCTCTCCCATGATGCAACAGAGTAGGAAGCTGTGGCTGGAATGCAACAAACCCACAGCTATTTGATATAGATCACAACTATTATCACAGAGATTATGCTTTATCAGAGATTTAATGTTCATTCATTGTAACTGCATTTTCAAATGTTTTAATCACCATTAAAGACCATCCCAAATTAGATTCTGAAATGTTATCATCACTAAATCTCTAAGAACAGACTCAGTGAAATGAACAACCTATTCCTAGCGCTCTTAGTCTCCCCTAGAGCCACAGTCTTCTTCTTAAGAACCCTAGTTTTTCACTATCCAATTTGTTGACTCTTGCTGTGATTTATTCCAGAGTCAAAAGCTAAAAAAATTTTTTTACACATCTGAAACACTGAAAAAACCCACAGAGTGAATGGCATCAAGATGCCCCTCACACAAACACAGGACCAGAATCTACACTAATAGGATAAATGATGAGACCCTTGGCAAATCTGATAATAGGGAAGTTTAATTTTAACTTCCATTACTGTAACTGAATTACTGAGTGAATTCCTTAAGAAAAGAGTAAGAAGTTATTTTGAGACCAAAATACTGCGCGGTGAGATAGGGGGATGGCAAATAATGTGAGATTTCATATTTTATATAAGCATTGCCTCCAGCAGAGTGCTAAACCCCACTGAGCAAGTAAACTCATTGGCAAAACACATTATAAACTGTAAGGCCACTTAAACTATCCCTACTTCAAGCTACTATTTTTGTGTCCCAGATTGGTTGGTACATTGAACAACTAAGAACTGAGATTCAGCTCATCACTCCTTGATATAATAATAAGGGAAAAGTGAGGTTTTCTGATTGATGGTCTGATTAAAAGAAATGCCAAAAATCTCACAGTGAGGAAAATCAGACCCTCATTATCTGGAGGAGAGAAAATGAAAAACAAAAACCTCCTTTTCCCTCTCCTTACGATAATGTTGCTTCCTCTTTTCTACACTGATGGACAAAGATATCCAACTGGAAAGCAGTAATTCATTTTCAAACTGTATTTGATATCTTCCCATTGAATAGAATTTATCTGAAGAGATAATTAGGATTTCTTTTTCCTCTCCCACTAATTTTTTTTGAACTTTTACCTTCCAAGTGGCAGAAAGCAAGATAAAAGGTGATATGGTATTACCCTCTGTAGAAATAAATGGAGGAAGTTATTTTTGATAACTTTATTGGCTGGGATTGGCACAAGGCCTTTGAGTGAGACTTTCTGTTTCTGATCTATCCATATTTGGACCTGTCATCATGCAGACATCTGAGAGTATCTGGATGACATCCACAAAAGTACTGACATAAAATGGGGATAACCAAACCAAACCAACCACACCAAAACTTAAAAGCAGATCTCCCTGCAGCCAAGCACACCACGTGTGCACGGCTCACACAAAGCACCTGTTCCCACAGTAACATCCAGATACACTCCTGAAAGTGAGTCAAAAGCACAGGCTGGCTCCATGAGCCACAATTTAATTAACCATAAACCCTGAACTGTTCCAATGTAGGCACAGAAACAAAGAAATAAGGCTTTTCTAAGCACTCTGGAGACATTATTATTTAAAACACACGGGGTCAGTTTGCCACAGCTCTTTATCAGCAGAGCTGTAGTGAAGTCAGCTAGAAACAAGGCTTTGATTTTTTTATCAGGTTTGGGGACACAAGAATGAAAAAGACAAAAAGCTGTGACGAAATAATAACTCAGAAGATATTCCGATGATTAAATGGGTTAAAGGTTTTTTTTAAAAAGACTAATAAAAATTATCTAAAAAATTGCACACAGTAGACCTCTAAGAGGCTGCTTTTGGAGAAAAAGGTTTCAGGGGGCAGGAGACAGGGACGTGCAATGTCTTTATAGGATCAAATCTACCGAGCTTTGTTTCTGGCAGGTTCCTTTTGTTTCTTTACCTCACACTTTTCCACCGCTGGCTGCTGGCCGCACTCGGAGCTGTTACCCGCCACGATGCCAGCCCGCAGGCTCTCGCTGTCGCCCGTGCCCTCTTCCATGGAGTAGGTTTTGGAGTGGTTGGCGCGGTGGTGCGCGGGGCCTCGGCTCTGCGCCAGGCTGAGCTGCTTGCGCAGCACGCGGTTCTCCTCCTCCACCTCCCGCACGCGCACCTCCAGGCTCTCGCGCTCCCGCTGGCTCGACGCCGTGTACCGAGGGCTGTGCGGCTGGGACTCCAGCGGGGACAGCGACACCGGCTTCCCATCTGCGCGACAAGGGAACAGAGCACTCCTGTCACAACGCACTCCAAGCTGCATCTCCCTTTAACGCCGGTGTCGCGAGGCAGGGATGCGTTCCAAATACAGCCACGTTTTATGCACGCTTCACACTTCCAGGCCATGCCTAAGTGCGCGGTGAACTTGGACAAATGCTGAAGCTCTATAAGCTACAGGTCCTACTAATTTTAAAACCACACCAAAAGATAAGCATGTGTTTCTTTGTTCTCACAGGGCTGTCTGCCAGTCTCTAGTCTGGGAAGACAGTCAAGAACATGAGGATTTAATTCAATGACAATTAATATACAGTTAAATATATTTTAGAAATGTATGCAAGATGAAATAATTTTCCTATTCCCACTTCCTCCACAGTCAAATGACAGCGTTTTGGCAACCATTTTGTGCCAAACAGTAGCCCCAGCCGATTCACATGTGAGGAACAGATGGGTTTCAATCAGCAACATAGTATTATGTGCTTGCTGAGAAATAAGAGGTTCAGGATAGAAATGTTCAATACACATGTGGGTCAAATTCTGGAAAGTATTTTGGCTTGAAAAGACTCAGGGAAATTTTGGAAAAAGTAAAAAGGTTCAATTCAACACCTTCAACTAAAAAGTTGTAATCCAGAAATATGAAATTGGTATTTTCTTTGTTCAAGTAAGCATTAAAAATGAGCTAAAGTATAAACCAGGGAAGTTATGTGAAACCAGGGTCCATAACCAAAGCAACACATTCTACCATCACTTCTCAGTACATTATTGCTACCCAATTTCAAAGGAGCAAATAGGGATGCAGCAGATGTGTTTTCAAAGGAGACACATTTTCACATAATTTTAATAAAGCTATAACTATATGCACCCAGACTACAAATACTTGAAAGCTGGTAAAAGCCCTTCACCCTAAACTACTGCTCAAAAATGTTCAAACAAAATCAAATTGAAGCAAAGCAAAAGACAGTGAGAGTTATCCACAGTGTCACAATTAGCAAGACATTCCTTTGCAGTGACGATATTGTGAGTATCTTATACTGAAGTATTTCTCTGATAAAACTTTCTACTTGCATGTATTAAACCACAGAATTATAGAATTTTAAGGTTGAAAAAAGCCTCTAAGGTCACTGAGTCCAACTGTTAACCCAGCACCAACATGTCCACCATTAAACCATGTGCATATCCACGCTTTTTGAACATTCCAGGGATTTTGATTTTACAATTTCCTGAAGAGCCTATTCCAATGCCTGACCACCTTTTCCACTAAGTCATTTTTCCTAATATTCAACGAAATCTCCCGTGGCACAACTTGAAGTCACTTCATCTCATCCTGTCACTTGTTGCCTGTGAGAAGAGGACAACTGTCACCTGGCTACAGCCTCCTTTCAGGCAGTTGTAGAGAGCAATAAGGTCTCCCCTGAGCCTCCTTTCCTCCAAGGTAAACTACCCCAGCTCCCTCAGCTGCTCCTCATGGGACTTGTGCTCCAGATCCTTCACCAACTTCACAGCCCTTCTCTGGATACACTCCAGCNCTAAGTCATTTTTCCTAATATTCAACGAAATCTCCCGTGGCACAACTTGAAGTCACTTCATCTCATCCTGTCACTTGTTGCCTGTGAGAAGAGGACAACTGTCACCTGGCTACAGCCTCCTTTCAGGCAGTTGTAGAGAGCAATAAGGTCTCCCCTGAGCCTCCTTTCCTCCAAGGTAAACTATCCCAGCTCCCTCAGCTGCTCCTCATGGGACTTGTGCTCCAGATCCTTCACCAACTTCACAGCCCTTCTCTGGATACACTCCAGCACCTCAGTGTCCAGAACTGAACACAAGATTCAAGGTGTGGCCTCATCAGTGCCAAGTACAGGGGCATGTTTGCTATTTAATGATTTTTCCAGTGCAGAGAGTCCCTTTGGTTTTATCAAACAAATACCAGCCTGAGTGGTTTATAAAATGGAAATCAGGCAGTTACTGTTTAGAAGTTCTCCCTAACAAGTACATTTTTCACCTACTGATTAAAACTATCTCCCTGCTACAAAGACCTGTTCATCGCTTGTTCTTTCTCACTGTTTCACATTTACATGAATGATGAGCAGTCCTTCAAACTGAGTTCATGAAAAAAACCAGCTATAGAAATCAAACCCTCAATTCTAATTTACATTGTTGAGTTATATATGTACACATACCTCCTGTTATGTATATAAATCATTATCTTGATTTTTATCATCATTTGGATAGGATCTTGCATTTTCTTCCAGACCATCTCCTACAAAAATTTTGTAATTCATTATTTTTACCATTAGCAACGGTTATGGATAAATCTGAGCCTGAAAAATATCTCAAGACAGATTCTGGAGCTTGGCCACTGAAATCTTGAAACTTGAATGCTCCAGCAAATAGTTATTAAAAATTAAGTGAGATATTTGAAAAGCCTGAAAACAATGGGTGCAACAATAGAGAAATGTCAACATAAAGGACAGAGCCCATGCTACAATTAGACATGCAATAGAATTCCGAGTTATGTTTCTCCAGCCAGCTTAGAAGGCATGGAACTGAAGTTGTGTTATTTCTCAGCTGCTGATACTCAAGCTAGGAAAACTAAGACTCTTTTGGTTGTGATTCTATTGCATCCCTGTTACTGGACAGCAAGAGTGTGCTGTGTAGACACTCTCAGATAAAAAGAAAAACAGTACTTTTACTCACCCACACAACAACCAACCTGTGCTAGCATCAGATACACAATTACAATGTAAATCCAGACAAAGACTTCACTGGGAATCATAACTCCTCACTTGGTGCTTATCCAGCTGACACAGATGTTACTCATCGTTGCCTATCCTTGTCACTGAATTCTGCTCCCTTCAAATAATTACCAGAAAAGGCAGCAAGATATGGAACATCTCAGAACAATCTCAATCAAAATTTCAAAATACGGAAAAAATTAAACGTATCTTTAGCTATTCTACGGACATAAATCAATAGGTCATAAATGCTGCTTTGCCAAAATTAGAAGGTTCTTTTATCTTTTAGAAAAAGATACCATTTTGTACATCTGAACAATTGCAGGTATATTGATCAGAAAAGTTCAACTGTTTCTACACAGTATTTAGAAGGAACAGCATAGTCTGAGAAATGGACTGAAAGAAAATATCACCTCACTGCCTCAGACTGGAAGTTGCAGCAGCTAATGAGACCAGCCCAGTGTTTATGTAGCCCTGGCTTTAAATGCCAGTGACTCCACTACTGTTCTCTCAGTAGTAAGTATTTCTGCTGGTATGTAAAAGGAGCAAGGAAATCTTGTCAGGAATTAAACAACTAGCTAGCTTCTTCATCTGAAATGTACAACTAGATGAAATGCACTGATTTACTACAGAAATTATCTATGTTTTGTTACAAGTTACTAAGTCCAAGATATTTTCTGGATTTATCTCCTCAGGGTTCATACAGGTGGACAAGTCATGTTTTGTTACTAATACTGCTCACTATACTCAGGGGTATCATAATGTATTTGGTATATCTGCACATCCCAACTCTCTGCTGCAAATAATAATGTGACAATTCCAGGACCCATTTGAAATAAAAGTATAAAACCAAAAGTGAACAGAGCTTGATTTTAATACTCAGAAATAAAGCAATATTTTTCATCAATTCAGAGATTGCATAACTCATAATTTTTGCACATCTGAGGCTGGCAAGGCTGATGGCAAGATACTACTTGATTTAGTTCTATTATCATACTGGACATGTGAATATACAGACAGGACAAAATGCCTCTGGGGAGCTACTGTCTGGTAGGTAAACAGCAACACACACTACCTTGATTCCCTTCCTAGAATTCTCCAAGGTAAAGCAAGGACTGTGTGTTTCATCTCATCTGTGAAGAAGGAGTAAGCGGATTAATGTTAGGGACCACTGATGTTTGATTGTGTATGTTGCTTGGTAGAAGAGTTAAACTGATTGCACTGCACTTGAATTTTACAGTTTATAGTAACTGGCAGAGTGCTCTGAGCTGGTGTCTAGGCACTTTTTATCTAATCTAAATCAAAATAAAATAACGTAACACATAACGAGGTCTGTGTGACTTTGGGACTGAAGATCTCCCAGGGAACACTACAAGGAACATTACTGTGCTCTGAAGCAAGCAGTACACTTTTGAATGGTGCAATAAATAATAATAAAGCTATTATTTTTTATTCTTCATTTGGGGTTATTGCTCTATTTTTGAACTTTGGCAGTTTCAGATATAACTTTTTTTCTCTGTATCAAGCCTTTTACTTCAGACTTGTGCTAATGCAACTGTACCTACAAAGACTTGCAAAATTCCACTGTCCACAAAACAAAACCCAAACACAAAGCTGAATAATTATTTAATGGTTGAAAGCAGTCAATGACTTATCATCGCACTAGGTCCAACAATTCAGAAAACTTGACAAAACGTAAGTTATGAATTCTACGGATTACTGAATGCTTCTGAACATATGAAATCACCTGGATTTAAGGCAAAAGGTTTCATTAATACTTACTTAAGCAGAGTGCTTTAGGACACTGGACAAAATAAAGCCATCAGAAAGCAATCCAGCATAGCTCATTTGAAAGGAGAGGGACGGAAGCAGTGACATTTTCTTTCTTACATACAAAACCTAAAGGATAGGCATTAAAACCAAGTTCCTTGTTTTGCAGTTATCAAACTTGGAGATGTGACAGTCCTGAAAAGGACCCAGTGGCATTGGAAAGTTGCTGGGGGAAGAGCCACAGAGAAAAAAGGAAGTTTATCCAAGGGTTAACTGGGTAAGGGAGAAAGAAGCAGAGTGCAGGAAAGCAAAATTTTCTCTGATACAGAGAAGAAAAGTGCAGAAGCAGGGATCCCAAGTTTTTCAGACAACCCTGATCTGAACTAAAATGCTTACAATTGTGTTAGAAACTATCTGAGGCCCATAAATTTATGGAGCGTGTTTTGGGAGGGTTTTTAAAAACTTTTTACATATTTTATTTACTAGCAAGCACAAACTACTTGTTTTTTGGCATCTTTACAAGATCTAGAGGTTTCTATGTGTTTCAGCTATTATTCATCCCCTGCCTGATAGCATGCAATGCCTTTAAAATGAACTAACTGATGGTAGTGAATTCTAGGCTGCTTCTTAGGTAAGAAGAAGTTATGCTGCCCAGAGACAGTGTTTCAGTCTATTTGACTACAGATACTTGATACTCTTCCATTTCAGGAAGATTTGTTCACATTTGAAAATTCACATTATCTGTGCCCGCTCTGAAGACTAGCAGTATAACAATTTTAATGAAAATACAGTATTTTGCAGAAAAAAATGGGATAGCAGGCAATCACTCTCATGACTGTCCCTCTGTGGAGGCCACAAAATCATTTCAAGTTCATCACACTATTATTTTTTCCCACATAAAGACCATTGTGGAGAACTCCACGGACCTTAAGGGAAAAGAAAAGTAAGACTGCAGTCAGGACTAGAGAGACATAAAAGCCTGGTATAAGCAGACAAACTATCCCTTCTATTCTGGAGTTCTAGCTCAGTTTTAATCACCTAACACCTGAGTACTCCATGCACTTCTGCTCAGCTGGCTGCTCTGGCAGGTCCTGGCTATATGGGCAGCTATGAATGAAGTCCTTTCTGCTAACACTTTGGTACTTTTAGATATGTGCCTCCAGGAGTAGGTGCTAAGGCATCCCAAAGTGCCTATTCTCACACTTACCAAGGCATTTTTTTTTGTCCAACAACTTTTTGTCCAACACTGCAGTGTGATCTCAACTAAAAGTAGAAAATCTTACCCGAACAACCATTTTAACAGTGAAACATAGTCCAAGCAATTTACTTCAGGTCTGTGAACACAGAACTTCTTCATCCTAACACAATGTGAGACAATTACAAGCTCGTGCTTTTCAAGTGTCAGAGGCAGAAAGTTGTAACACTGAAAGATGTCACAGTAAGAGCACTGAAGGCTGGTGTCCACTAGACAGAGACAGCACAAGAAATAACAACCAAGCCTTTTCATGCAGTCCAAACAAGTTTCCTCAGATCTGACAGAGGAACTTCTCCCATCAGCATTAAGTCCTTCTCAGGATTTGGCATGGACAACGTATGTGTTAAATTAGATGTTATTTAGTTAGGAGAGACTGTTTGCACTGGAGATGCCAATCAACCATCAGGCTTGGACTTAGTCAATAGTAATTGCACTTAGGAACTTCAGCATGTTCTTTAAGTACTAAATTTGCGTTCAATTCCACTGCTGTTAAGGGTACTTAAGAACACATTAACATGGTTTATTGAACCCAAACCTGAACCATTCAATTCCACTGCAGGCCAGCCTTACTTAAAGAATCACGCTATTGCCCGCTGTTCATATACGGGGAAATAACCTTCTCACTGTCCTTTCCTTGAACAAAATAGCCCTCTACAATCAGTGGATTCAGAAATTAAACATATCACACACAAAAAACCTTCGCCCACAGAACACCAGACTTGCAAAGTGCATTGAGTTTGCTTGGCCAGCTTTTGACAGCAGAGGGGCTCCAGGGGTGGCCTCTGTGTGAAGCTTCTGGAAGCTTTCCCCATGTCCTAGAGAGCCAATGCCAGGCGGCTCCAAGATGGACCTGCTGCTGGCCAAGACTGAGCCCATCAGAAACAGTGGTCACCTATGGGGCGACCATAAAGAAGGGGCAAGAAGTTACTGCACGGAAGCAATTGTAGCCAGAGAGGGGAGGAATGAGAATACAGGAGAGGAAAAACTTGGCAGGCACCAAGATCAGTGAAGAAGGGAGGTGCTCCAGGCACCAGAGCTAAGATTCCCCCTGCAGCTGTGGGAAGACCATGGTGAGGCAGCTGTGGCCCTGCAGTCCACGGAGGTCCACAGATCCATGTGGAAGACCATATGCCAGAGCAAGTGGATGCCCAAGGGAGGCTGTAATTCTATGGGGAAGCCCATGCTGGAGCAGGATTTGTGACCCCTGTGTAGGGATGTCACCCTGGAGCAGTGTGTTCATGAAGGACTGTGCCCCATGGGAGGGACCCATGCTGCAGCAATTTGGGAAGAACTGCAGCCTACGGGAAGGATTCCCTTGGAAGAAGTTTGTGGAGGACTGTCTCCCATGGGAGGGACTCCATGTTGAAACAGAGGAAGAGTGTGAGGAGGAGGGAGTAGCGGAGACCACGTGTGATGAACTGACCACAACCCCATTTCCTGTTTCCCTGCACTGTTACAAGGAAAAAGGGAGAGAAAATCAGAAATAAATTTAATTTGGGAAGAAGGTGGGAAATAAAGTGAGTTTTTTAGATTGGGTTTTATTTCTCATTACCCTACTGTCATTTGATTGGTAATAAATAAAATTAATTTTCCTGAGTTGAGTCTGTTTTGCCTGTGACAGTAATTGGTGAATAACCTCCTTCTGTTCATGTCTTGACCCATGAGCTGTTCATTATACTTTCTCTCCCCTGTGCAGCTCAGGAGGGAAAATGAAAGAGCAGCTTTGGTGGGCACTTAGTGTCCAGACAGGGTCAACCATCCACTAAAGTCAAACCCTTAAAAATTTGGAAATATGAGGATAATGGTCTCCTGTTTAATCTCTTCTGTCATTCCCTTGTGTCTGCTGACAGGATCATTAACTGCATGATCACCACTTTATTTCCAAAGAATATCAGCATCACTGTGTGCATAGGATGGATGGTGATCACAGCTATTTCGCAGGTTGTTTCAGCTCATCATTCTGTTTGTGACCATACATATGTATCCTGCTACTTATTCCCTCACTGGTCTATGATGTTCATTGCTATATATTTCAATGCAGCACAGGGATCACTGACCTATTTTTCAAAGTTATTTAAAGGAAAGGTGGTACTATCAGTCCCTCTTTTATAGTCAAGCAAGAAGTTTCGGAGTCATTAACACTCACAGAAAATACCAGTTTTGGACGCACAGCTGAGATGGGTCTAAAACAGTTTTTCAACAAATAATCACCTTTTCTGCACTACAATTTTTCAGAGGACAGCTACATATGCAACAGTGTAAGTTTAACACTTCCGTAATGCAGATGTCTACAAGTTGGAAATCCAGGAAATGTGGGGAAAAGTACTTAGCAGCCACTTGCAAGGTCTTTTTCTTATGAACAACATGTAATGAATTCGGTGGTAGAGACAGAAACAATTTCTGAGGGCAAATTCAACTTCATAAATTACAAAGTTGTCCCCTGCCTTGTTCATGACACGACTTCCAGTCTCTTAAATTAACTAAACGGAGTGGTTCAAGAACCACTTTCACTGCAGAGCTGCATTTGCTCTGCACGCAAAATGAGGAAGGGGCTGTGTTTCAGAAAGGGTTTGCAGTTGTACCATTAATGATGGCATCGTGCTGCAGAACTGCAGAGAGCTGTTTATGTGCTGGCTGAGCGAATGCAATTCTGATTGGGATTCTCTAATAGGGATAATAGGGATGGTAAACAGTAAAAGACACTAGGTAAAGAAAAAGCATGTAGCAACAGAATGCAGGAAGAAATAGGGCACAAAAATCTAAACATAAACATCCTTCTTGGAAACAGATGTGACTTTTTTTAATAGCTTGTTTTTTTTCCAAAGAAATATTGACTCATTAGCTCATTATGAATGTTGGCTTATTAGCATATTCAAAACAAGGGCCCATAAGTCTTAAAATATTTGCTCATTTCCTTGTCTAGAATACAATAACTTTTTCTTCTCATTCTGTCTTTCCCTGTTTTGCATTGCCTTGGCAATATATACGCCTCTTGAAGAAAAGGACTAAAAATAACATTTCCCTCCTTTCCACTGGCAGTGGAGATGTAAGAAAATAATATCAGAGTGAGCACTGAGGGAAAATAAGATTTTATCAGGGACTTGGCTTGACGAAGATAACATGTTATCAAGAGGGGAACTTGGCAAAGATAACACATTATCAATATCAGGAGTAAAGCCTGGGGAAAATAATGTCTTAATTCCTATTAGATTCTAAATAAGCCATCTGTGCTCTTGACAAATTGTTATTTTCTCCAAGTCCCATTCCTGTAAAGATGTTGATTTTTTTGGCAAACCACTTCTTTAGCAGTTGGGAAGCGGGGGAGAAAGAGGAGAAAAGGAAACTCCTTCTCCCCAAAGGTAGAGGGGTATTCTCCTTCTTTTCAAAAGCTCTGCATGCAGGTCAAGACTGCCAATGTGACAGCCTGGAGGGCTCACATGTTCAGATCCGGAAGGCGTATTGCAGGGAAATCTCCTACAACAACACTCAGCAAGCACACTGCAGAGCCTCCCGTGACAGGAGGAGAGGGTCAGTGCCCCTTCTGTCCTCTGACCATGCCACCAGGCTCTGAGGTGTTGCCTATAGGATTTTTGGCAAACACACTTCTCTATAGAGGTGATGACTGGCCATCCCTTAGCTGTGACTTTTTGTCATAAACAACCTTATCACAATTAGCACTATTCACTTGGGGTACAAATAAATGAGCCTTTTTAGACCAGTGACAGACATAAATCACCGTTCAGTTAGAGGTTACCATTCCCACAGCTTAAGCTGACCCAGAGGGTCACACAGTGCTTCTCACCTCCTGCAGTGAGAAGTGTTCCTGCACATCCAACTCAGCTTAAGCTGGTCTGAGCCAGCCCAATTGCATCTGCCCTGAAGCATCCCCCTCCACCACCTCCACTACGGGGGTAGAGACACACCACTGTCTAGTGGGCACCTGTGCCCTGAAGCTGAAACCCTCTCCAACTCAATTATAAATCTTTAGAGTTTCAATCTGGATGAATTTAAATAAATTGTGGCACCTCCTGGAAAATGAGAAATCCAATTCATAGTAGGACGGACTACTAAATGCCTTAAATGGCAGAATGTGGGTGAATGCCACTGGTTATTCATAGGAATGGGCAAGCAGGGAATAATTAGAAGGGAAGCTGTGGAGGGCCTGTAGGAGTGTGATGTGAATAATAAAGCACACTTAGGAAAAGGCATATGAATGATATCTGCAGGGTAAGTATTTGTAGCCAGCTGAATTTCCCTGGTGTACAGTACGAGTGGGAGGGAAAACAATGGGATTTATTAATCTGAAAATTTCCTATGGAGAAGCAGCATCTCTTTTTATATTAACCTTTTGGATATCTTACACCCAGGTATTCCTCTCTGTTCAGGTGCGAGCTTTGTGTTAAGGTGACTAGTGGCCCTGATACAGCAGAATATATAATCAGCAGCAGGCAGCCATTACAGCTCTCTGAGGTAAAGCATGTGCCCAAACGTGTCACTGCAGCTGTACACAGTACTGTGACTATCATTCATGGCAGTGGGATGTAAAAGACTGGAGCTATTCTATGTTGGCGCCTGCTCAGTAATAGGAAGAGATAGGAAGGGGAAAAGTCTAAAATACAGCACTTTACAGTGGTTTTTTACAAGGACAGAAAGTACAAGAAATAAGTTTATATAAGCTTAGAAAATATATCTATGTTTCTACAATTGCCACAGTAACCCCAAGCCAGAGACAAGCATGCTCAATGCAAGCCTAGTAGTAGCTAATTCTGATTCCATTGCTGATGATTAGCCTCAGCTGCTCATCAATAGAGACTCCAGCTGATAATTATTAAGTTAAACTTCTGAGCAGTATTTGCATATATAAAGCATGCTTTCCCTGCTGAAGCAACAACGGATGCTATAATGCATTTCCTGATTGTACAGCTCTTGGATTTGGGGAACCTGGGCAAGAGAGTCTGCTTTGCATATCCTTCCTTACCCTCATCAGGCCAACCATTCAGAAGACACGCACTTGCACACATTGGCATCTACAAGCTACAGTGGAAAACATTCATAACCCTGCAGAAGAGGAAAAATGCAACAATTCATTTCAACCAGAATAATACAAAAGACAGTTTCGCATATTCCTCTGAACATTTACCTTAGCTTCCTTACAACCTAAAAAATGTGCAACAACTGGCCTGTGACAAGGCAGCCTGGTCACCTTAAAAGACACGCGGAAACTCCAGTGGACAGACTTGGTCCATTAGCTCCCAGTGATCTCCAGATGTGGAGGAAAATTATGTGATTCTCTGTTAAGCTTTTTCTCATCTTACTTCCTCCAGATCAGAATTTAATTTCCTGAATGTGATACTTGGTCATCAGTAATAGCCATGCCCCCTGATTAACTGTAGCGTCAAGAATATAGATAAACACACAACATGTGTAGATTACATTTATCTCTTCAGTTCTCCCATGTTTTCCTAATTCCATGACTGACAAGGCATGCCCAGATCTGCTTAATACCTGAGAAGTTCAGAGGCACAGTCCCTTTAGGGATAAGGAAACACAAGAAAGAATTGGGAAGATCTTTATGGAATCTGTAACAAAACTACCTGTGCCTCCATGTAGCCACCATATCACTTTGGTTTGAGTCCATCGTAAGCTTAAAAAAAACCATTCAGGTCTGTTGATATTATCAGACAACAATAAACAGTAAAGCAAAAGATCTATTTATTTGATTACAAAAAATGTCAAGCAAAAGTTTGGCTTTAGTTAAACATGGAAGAAGGGTTGAAAAAGGGAGGTCTAAGGGAATGCAGGTGGTCAGCCTCTAGGAAAGCCACTCTCTTTTAAGTAATAGTTTAAAATTTAGTTATAGTAATATTTATGTGCCTCGCTGGAAGTCACCTGTTAGCAGTGTTACACGAAATCTCAAAAGTGGACTTTCAGCACATATACAGAAATGCTGCAGTATTAGTTCAGGCTGGTTGGTGATGCTGAAACCTGCTCAAAAGCTTGCTATATCCCTTAATCTCCCTTGGCACAGAAATGCCATCAGAGAACCATGTGCTGGTATTTTGACTGAGGCTGCTGAAAAAGGAGACTGTCTGAATACTGACTGAACATCAAGGATTGTTCAAGGATAAATAAGTAAGTAAAAAAATCCAAATTCTGCACCACAGTATTTCTTCCTTAGCAGTACCAAGATCTGTAAAAACCTCCCAATCTCACAGAGCTCAAGCCAACAACAACAGATATGAGCACACATATAAAGTCAAGCAGCAAAGAACAAGTTTTCAAATCAGTGATTTCTCTTCTTTATAAATGTATCTGAAGATTACACAAGCAGACATCAGTGTTATTCCTCTGATGACATAACATTGCAAAAGTTATTAATATCTTTCAGTACTGAGTCTTTTTTTCTCCCCACACATTCTCAGCACTTCATTTGCTGCACCTGTCATTTCAGCCACTTCAGTCCCAAAGAAAAGTGAAGGGAAAATGCAAATAACTGCATATTCAGGACACATGAAGGCTGATCAGTGTTATGACATTTATCTTCACTTATGACAAGAGATAAAATAACTCAGGAGTTAGTTTCCTGTCCTCCTCATGAAGAAAAATGTCATACCAGATCGTCATGTACTATATACAGCAAAATTGCTAACACACTTTGCAGAGGAAAGAAACATCTCAGCAGTGATACAGATGGTAGGTTACATGTCATGGCTATGACATCAGAAATGAAACACACATCATTTTAAAATAGTAGATGCAAAAATAAGTCATGGTAGAAGAAATACCCCTACAACAACAGTACAAAAATTAGCTAAGGGCAACTAGTTAGACTATTTGCAAAAGTTGAAATTGTATTAAATAGCAATGAGTTGTTCATGGAAGTAAACAGTGCTTTCAGAATTAGCTTCAGTGTGGCCAAATATTTACCCCAGGACTACAATCATATTTTTGGTGATCAGACTCTACTGACACGTAAAATAGAATCTCTTTTTTACATTAACTTAGTCAACATTTACCTTTTAAAAAGTATTTAGCTTTCATATATCAGAAATGCTCCTTCTACAAAGATAGAGTAAATTTGTAAGAACTGATTTTTTATCAGATACATCTGATAGCTGTATCAGGTAGACAGAGATTTAATTTCTATCAGTGACCTAGGTTTCCTATAATACATGAGGAAATTACTCTTTTTTATTATATTCTTGTTTTGTTACAAAAGTGAAGACAGCATATCAAAAAGATAATCCTGTTTCAAGTAAGCAAAAGGCAAAACTTGGTGACGGTGATGGAAACAAGCATAGGTCTAACATTGCATGATATGTGCATGCATACAGCCTGGTGTTAGTAGTTTTTATCTTGCACCACAAGTGTGCCCAGAGCTGTACTGTTCTAGGTCAGAATGTGGGCCATGTCCCCTGTGCCCCATCACAAACCTGCTGAGCTTCCTGTGAAGCAAGCAAAGGAAATTTTTCATTTTCAAGCAGACAAAAGTTTATTAAGGTTAAAAACAACAAACTGGGAGCAAGACTTAGATGTTCTGCTTACTAAGGGTTTGCCTTGTAACAGATGAGGGGTATCTTTGAAACTAATTCATATTTCTGCTGAGGTGCACAGAAACATCTTAATGCACACTTAGGATCCTAAACTAGACTTCTAAACATGCCTACTCTTGTATACGGCAACACTGAGGTTACTCCCCCCTGACATCCTTATTTGCTGTTATAAAATAAAGTTGCTTTACTCAATTAGAGCAGCAGTGCTCAATATTGAGAAGATCTGCATGTCTTTAAGTAAAAACTTCCTTTTTTTTTTTCTCAAATAGATCTCTACTGTCTTAAGTTTTCAATACCTCCAGGTGTTCTCCTCAAAATATGCTGCAGGAGACCTCTTTAGTAAGTACAGACAATGGGGGATTTTTAAGGATGCTTTTGTTAGGTAGGCTGGATGCAGGGCCAATGGCCATTGGCTCTCTACACTTATGTATACTATGAGCTAATTGATGTCTGTGACAAGTTTTTGTGTTGGAGTAAAGGGAAGATGAAGGTAGAGGCACTTACAAAAATTACTGTATTGTGTTGTGTCTAGAGGTCAATTACAGTCTTACAATTGTCCTTTATTCTGCTGACAGATTTTCACTAAAAATATCTATCCATCTTCCTTTGTTAGTGTAATTATAGGTTTATTCACTTCTACCATTTGAAATACCTTTTATCTTAATGTCTAAGCAGAATAGACAGAGACTTGACCAAAATTGCTTCATATTGAAAAAAACCAAATTAACACACCTTATGCCTAAAGAACAACCAGACGTGGAAAAAAACAACAGAGCAGCAACATAACAAAAATGCTGCAACTGTAGAAGTCCTTCAAAGGTCAAGCAAAAGAAGACACAGCAACATGAGGAAAAAAAAGAAGAGAGAAAAAGGTGGCTTCCTTTCTCACCTGCTCCCATCTTGTTTAGGAAAACGGAAGGATCTTTGTCATTATTTTTAGTTATATATTCCATATAAATTTGACCTAATCTAGACATGGGAATCAGCTGTTAAGAACTGACATAGGCTAAAGCTGAGGACTGAATACTAAAGAACATTGTTTCCAACACCTTTCTTTTCCCTCTAAGAACAGGCTGGTGCAATACACACCCTTATGGAAAACAAGGAATCATGGACTTCCCCCTCCTAAATTATGACCATTTACCCAGGAAAAACTGAGGCAGGCAACAGACTAAGAACACTTTATCATCCTATTAGTATCAAGTTTGCTTTCTAAGTTATGCCTTCTTCTGGTTTTAACTATCATTAAAACAGTACAGATATTGAGTTATACCAGCCCTGACTTCATGCGTTCCTCTGAAGAAAATCCTGTATTTCTAACATTAGATAATATGTATCCTGTCCATTACGGTAAAACTCCAATAGACAGGATATTTGAATGGGATTTCTTATGTCTGGAGAGACAGTCTTTCCTCTTTTCAGAAACTGTAACTTCAGCAGGTACCTATTTAAAATTCATACTAGCACCTTATACTAGCAACTTCTATGGAAATGATTTGGCTTCTTATTTGATGAGCACAAATACTGTGAATTCCATCAGACAATGCTTTTCTTTCTTTTCCTGAACAATCTGACTGCATCCAATCATCAGGGAAAGTTGTATTAAAACTGTATTTAAAGTCTTGCAATATTTTAGATATATTAAAAAGTCAAATTTTGGAGTCACATGAGAAAATATCAGCGCTATTTGCTTGTTTCTTTTGCAGTAAGATCTCGTTTTCATCCCTGCAGCAGAAGCTGAAAAAACATCACCTATCATGATGAAAAAAATGAGAAGACAAAGCTCATAAAAATGTATCATTTTACATATAGTAAATTATGCCTTTTGAACACTTTGAACTAGCAATGCAAAATCTTTATTAGGACTGTTCAAACGCCTTGTGCTTTACCATGACAGCAGGTATGTCAGGTAGGATGGGTAGATGGAAGGGCCACCACCTGTGACAAGTTTGTGACAGCTATGGTGCAGCCACCAACTCAGCCTAAAGAGAATTAAGACTAACTTCAGAGTTGTCAGGTGTTTAAAGGAGCCTAAATACCCTGTAGTAATCTTCAGCAGAACTTTCAAGACTACAGAATTATACCTGACAAATAAATACAAAAAATTAACAAGTTTTTATCATCAATTTGAATTATTGAGGGTTTGTTTATTTTTGTTGGAATTATCCTTGAGAGGGCTCTGCAGGCAAAGTTTTGTACCGAAAAATGTTATTTTCACTGATCTCCCCCCAGTACACATAATGGGGTTCTCTCCTTCTCCATAAGGAGCACTCAAAAGGTGTCCAGGAAAAAATGCTCAAATAATGGTAAAATGCTATCGCTTCTACTCTGTCCCACTATAGTGCTTAAAAAGCTGAAGTTTAACTCTGCCAAGCATATAAACCTCCAAATCTATTAGATATCAATTACCATGTATTTAATTTCACAGCTGTGCCTTTTCCCTTTTTGATTCACCACCACCACCTTTTTCTGCTTCTCTTGTTCAAGCATTTTGCATCTGGTTCATAATCAGGTCCTGATGATCCTTAATGCCTTGATTTCAGAGCCCAGCATTCCCCAATTCTTTTCTCCATTTGGAAATTTCTGCAAATTCTATCTCCATCCTCTGTGTGGCTGTGCAGACTGTAATCCCTCATAATAGGCTGATGCTGATCCTGCTCTATGGATTAACCAGTGTAAAATGCCTATGTAATGAATTCATACCTTCCAAACTGAGCAGCCCAGGTATATCTAATCTAACCAACTGGCTTTTATCAGCTGCACCCAAGAGATGTGAAAATAAGCTTAATTTCAAGCCTCAGTCACACAGCTACAACCATGTTATTATTTTTTGTATTTAACAGAATGAGTATCTGTGAGGAATTCTAAGGTACACTCTGTAGTTATACATCACTGGATTTGGTATAGCTCAAGATTCTTTGAAACTGTGAAATGACAATATTTTCATACCTGGTTTTGATTATTTCTCTTTAAAAGAGAAAGGGAAGAAATACTGCTGAACTTCAAATGCAATTTTGCTGCTTTCTTCTTGTGAAATCTGTATTCCCATGCCAGATGGTGTCTGAGTTATCAAAGTTATTACCCTAAACTCAATTAGGGAAGAATGAAAGTAATTAAGTAGGGGATGAAGTGACAGAAGTATTCAAGATATAAAGCATCTAATATAGGTGAGGACTCTCTAAATTAGATAGAAATTCATCTATAAATGCAGCCTGAAACAGAACAGCTTGAGCCTTCACTTTCAAATATTCTAAGACATTGTGCAAAATTCAGTAGTTGCTCAAGTAGGCACAATTCCCAGTGACACTGTGGCTGTAGAAGGTGGGAGTAATTTTTTTTCTTCTGAAGAGCCTATTACTAGCAGTCACCAAACACACTGAAACAGTTATGGCTCAAAATGTTCCTGTATCTGTTGTGGAATGGCTTTTCAGGCTGTTTTGTCAACTCAGGAATGCTTGTTCCCTTTCTTAATCCTGGCTGGTCTGTACTCACCACAGCAAAAAATCAATTACAGCAAATACATTTTACCATAAAACCTGTAAAGTAGACACCACAGAGGTACTGTTAACACTTATTTCACATTTCTTCTTTCTTTCCCTATTTGCTTTTCCTTTGGTGAAGGAAACTAGGCACTGAGCTACAGGTATGAAAGAGAACTACAGCTACAGGTTTTAAGATGAAGCAGCCAGAAATTATTTTTAACCTACTAATGAGAGTCTACTTACAGGAGAAATATGTAAGAAAACCCAATGAAAACAAATCTCTTTTACTTACCAACACTCACTTCTGCATAGCTTCAACTGACAAGAATCCTGTTCATGGATAAAACTAACCAGGATTATTTGCTAGTGCTCTGCAGGCTGTTCACCCATTATCTCTTTAACAGAGAGATATATAACCAAATTCTCAAGATATGTGTAGATGAAGGATGGTAAGTAAAATATTGTGTTCTGGAATGCTCAGAATTGGAGCTGCATGGCTGAAAGAAAAGGAACATGTACCACTTTAGAGAACAGGGATGTAGCTTGTGCTACTGCCGCAGGCAAAATCCCTGGCCAGAAAGGGAACAAATTAAATCCTAATAATGCACGTATCTCTTGCTCCTCCACATACCATAACATACCAATACCATACTATGCCATGCCATACCTAAAAGTACAATGTGGAATGAATACAAGAATTTCAAGTGTAAGCAAAGATAAGTTAGGAAATACCAGAAGTACTTCTGCCTTCATTTGCCTCACGTGCTTACAGCACAAATACAAGCACAAAGCACTCCTGCATGTACTACCAGGAGAGATGCAGACCCTCACAGTGGTTCCAGTTTGCAGGGCAGTGATCTGACACACTGCAGTGCCATGATACACGTGCTTAAGAAAGCTCTTTTCCCACCACCATAAAGAAAGGACTATTTTTAATGCAGACTACTTAAACATTGGTTGTAGCATAGCCTCGCAAAGGTTACAAACACATGCAGGAAGGGAATGCAGTAGCAGCTTAGAAGAAAGAGTAGAAGCATAGGCAGTGAGTACAAACTTCCTAAATGAGCTGGGGCACGGCCTTAGGGAATCTGCCTTCAGTTACATCCTTTCAACAACAGTGGCACACACTTTCCCTGAGCAGGGCTGCTCTTGAAGGCTACGCTAGGACCAAGAGCAGAAATATTCTAAATACTCAAATTTCTGTAGCTCCAGAAAGAGAAGGAAGGCTTGGAGAACAGTCACAGCAGAGCTGCCACTTGCAAGTCTTAGAAAATATGACCCATGACAAGTGAAGCTAATTTAAGCCACTGAGAACCAGAAAAAAATGGATCAGGAAGAAATGGAGAAAAATTCATGACTGGAGACTTCTGTATCTCTGGGGAACTGATCCACCAGGGTCACACATGGGACATTATGGAGAGTATGAGACTGCTGCATGTACAGTATATGCATGTCTATTAAAGGCTTCTAGAGGGGAAAGAAAATGTCCATCTGGAATTGCTGTCAGTTCAGTTGGAACATTTCTGGAAAGGCAGTAACACGATGGCTTCATGAGCATTGCAGGTTAGGACAGCTGAGGCAATGGCACTTCCGAGTGGTGTATGAACACTTTCCTCCTATGCCACAAAGGTAGCATAAAGGGCACTCTGTAAATTGTTCCTTTTTTGGCCACCAATAAAGCTACCAATAAATCACAATGACTGTATCTTGCCAACTGAATCTCAGTGCTCAGAGAATTTTGAACCCAGGGCACGGTACAGTGATGGGCTTATATATGTCTTCAGGAAAAAGAGCTTAAACTATTAGTGCAATGGAGTATGCAGAGAGCAGCGAAGTGCTGCTCCGAGAAACATGAAAATCAGTAACTTGAGGTCACATTTCATATCTTGCTTTGTAAAATGGAAAACAGAAAGAAGGAGGCACAAATCCAATTTACAATAGAGAACACGAAACAGAAAAAAAAACCCCATAATGAAAACCCAGAAATGGAGCTGTTAAGACAAAGATGTCAGAAATACCTACTGGGTTTGAGACAAGCATAGAAGATGCTGACCTTAATTTCAATTTTACTAAGGAAAAACATCTGGTAGACTTCTGGTTAATTTGTTGGGAAAAAAAGAAAAGAGCACACAAACTCTTCAGACCACCCAATTTTAGGGAAACCTAAAGAGCACATATATATTATTAAACTCACCTATCCTAGTTTCAGGGGACAATGAAATCCTAGAAAACTAGTACCTCACGTTTCTGTATGTTGACTTACTCGGAGGTATGAGAAATAAATCTAAACCAATGGATATATTTATAGAAAAGCAATTCTCCATAAGCAGTGACATATCCATCAGCACTTTCTTTGAGAGAAAAAGAAAATTACTAACTTCAGTAAAAGCAGTGGTGACTCCCTTTATAATTCAGATGAGGGAGAATCCTACCACGCATCTAGTAGGCCAAAATTATTAAGACAGTGATTGAGAACTCTTTTCCAGAACAGCTTGCTCTGCCAAACCTATATTTTTATCTTAATTTGAAATTAATTTATTCCCCAGCTGTCAAGAAAAGTCTAGCAATCAAAAACTTTTTAATTTTCTTTTTTTTGTCTTGTTTCTCATTCCTAATTCCAGTGTAGACTGGGAGATGGAAGAATAACGAGATAGAAAAGCACTCATAATTATTGTTTTCACTTGGGTGATAGAGAAGATGAGTATTATTTAATTTTAAAAATCCCCCATATTGGTACTTTACAATGAAATTCTATTATCTGGAATATTATTTGTCTTACGTCTTTCTACCATTTTGTAAAAAAAATAAGGTCTTGAAGATCACCTAGATGATTTAGAAGCACATTCCATTAAAAGAAATAGTCACTGAGGAGCCTGAGAGGAGCAGATTTTCAAAGAAAACGCAGGTAGGTGCACCTTTAGGCATCTATCCTTAATCAAATTGCTTAAACGGCTTTAAAAAGAAAGTCCTAACAGACCAACTTTGCTCTTGAACGTGAGTTTTAATATTCTTTCGAACATGCAATCCCAAGACTTATTATAAATCCATTCTGACGGGCAGGCACCTGCCAATGCTCTGTAAGCAGAGAAGCCTCAGAAATGCAAGGGCTGTCGAAGGGAGGGGGAAAAACCCACAAACCTGAAACATGCTTTTTATGCCCATGGCTGCTACTGAAGGGTTTTGACCATATCCAGTTTTATTTCGATGTGTACCGCAACAATTTGACTTGGAAGATGTAAACTTCTGCTTTACATCTATTATATTGAAAATGAAAATGCTGCCAAAACTGAAATTTGAACACTCTTTCCTATTTTAATAAATGAGAGAGGGTAGTGCTCTGTCCTACCAGTGATGATTGCAGGTAACAGACCAAAGCATTTCAGTCAGCTCTTAAGTGTGAGTTTTGATAAATGTAGCCCAGTTCTAGGCTGCTCCATTCATCACAGTGGCTCTGAGGCTGTCCATGCTCAGAAATTTCAGAATCAGAACAGAACTTCTGGTACTACCAACTCAAAGCCACTACGGAGCAGTTAAGTCATATTTGAGAGAAGAATAACAAGCAGCCTCACAAATGAAACATCTTTATATGGCGATGTACTGTGGATATGAAATACTAACAACAAGATTTTTGGAAAAACACTTCATTAACTTCTTCTTAAGTACGAATTATAATTAAAATGAAAATATTCCCTGTTCACTTCACTAGCTCCAAATACAATAGGAGGTCCTTAGAGTACCTTTTTTTCCCAGCAGAGATCAGGAAAATTAAAAACAAAACAAAACAACAATCTGTAATCATTTTATATTAGTATATTAAAAGTCCGCTTACTTTGGTAACAAGCTAACAACCAAATCCTTGTTCAGGGGATTTTTCAGGCAGTACACCTAAGCTTCCGGAGAGACTTCTTGAGCCATGAAATGGGGTATGAAAATGTTTAATCCCTGACTGAACCGCTATCCTTGTGGAAGCACTGTGAGTACATACAATTACACCAGAAAAAAATTCATGTTCACCAGCAGTACATTTCATTGTGAGGAAGCAGCTTATTGTATCAGTACAGAGAGGTTTTTTTACTGGTGCAGTTGCCTCTACACTAGAAATGCTTCACCAGTACAACATACAAATAAATGATCGTCTGCTGGTGAGGTGCTCTAAGAAAATACACTCATTAGACCACTGCAGTATTTTGCACTTTCCTTCCTTTAGATTTCTATAAACAGCATTTTTTTAATCACCAGCAATTTAACATATAAATAAAGCTTGGGAGACAGAGTGGGATTTTTAGAATGGCAGTCATTAGTTACAAGAACAAATAGGCTGTGCTGATCTTTCTAACTCTCTCAGATACCTTTGAACCTGCCATGTGGGCCTATTTCCCCAGCTCCTGAATCACCTGGGTACAACCAAAAAGCATATTCCTAGTCAAAATAAATAGTCTTCAAGACTTTAAAAATAGGATGGCCAAGATTTTGCTTTTTTAGTTAATACTTAAATTCGAACACAAATTAGAAAGTTATTCCAAAGTGTTCAGCTGGTTTAGCTTTCTAAACATTTTTAAAAACAACAGATTTATTTTTGATATTAGCAGCATTTGGTCCAAGCACAAAAACCATTGGATACCCAAAATCATTGATTTGCTTTTTTCTTCAAACTATATATTTTCCAAAATACTTTGTTGCGTTTTTTAGATTTTTTTTTCAAGTTTTTGAAAGCATAGGGACAATTTTTTACCTAAGTTAAAAAGAAATTGGCCAACAATGATACTAATTTGTGAAAGTCTGTTTCTTTTTTCTTTTTTAAAAAGAGCAACTATCAGAAAGAAATAGGTATAGACTGATTACCTGGCTTTAGGCAGTGACATGAATGGTAGAGACAAAGATCACTCTTGTCAGAAAAACAGCATGGCTTTCTGGAATTTATTGTTATTATTTAAATGAACCTATTTTATAAACAAAACTACTAACTACATAAAAATATAAGATTCTGTAAGGCTAAGGTTAGCATTCAAATAGTATAAACTGGACATCTTCTATACTGTCCTTCTTCTATTGTTTTTTCTCAATAAGTTCCATGAAGACCAGCAGTTCAAACTGGGATGAGTATGATACTGGTTATCAGTATAGAAGAAAAGCGGGGAGAGAGACTACATTAAGCACTTGCTATTTTGAAGCAAAAATTATATTTAAAAAGTTATCACAGATGGCATATACTGCTGCAATGTGGTATTGTTTTGATGATGGGGTCAGCTGCCAAAATAAAGATTTGGACACATAGCTGTACAAAAAAAAAAGATCAAGAACTGTGGGTCCAAAATTTCCTCGGCTGTAATCCACTTTAAAAAGTTATCCTAGGAGCTGTAGTAAATATAGGGAATCTGCCTTTGATATCACTGAAAAATACAACTGAACTTTTCTCACTGTTGCATGATCATGGTGCTGGGCTGTGGAGAGGAGGCTACGGAATAATCTGGATTCTCACCAGTACCTGTGAAATCCACAACTTATAAAATCAGAGTACAAGGAATCTCATTTTCTCGCAATGAATCAGCTACAAGTACAATACTCTATCTTTTTTAGTTTAAATGAATTTCATGGCAGAATTGGATACAGCCATCTGCTGCCAATTGTCTTGGCAACTAATAGCACTGCTGCTGGCTGCTGCCAAAGAGCAGCACATTGCCATACACCTGTTAGAGCTGCTATAAACCAGCAAGCTTCAGCGCTCCTCTCCACTGCTTCCTCCTCCCAAATCCCTGAAGGCCAGAACATGGCCAAAGTACCACTGGCATGGCAAAGGTGGGAGACCTCATCCAGAATTCTGGCTCCGCTGGGGAGCCGGCAGCATCCCTCTCCTGGCTTTGTCCCTCCCTCTTGGCCACTGTGAAGGCAGAGAAAAACTGTGCGAGCGTGTCCAGTAGACACAGCCTCCCTTCTGCTACTTAGCCACTTGTGATGTGCTGCAAAGGCTGCTGGTAGCCATGGGCTATTTCAGACTGCCAATGGCAGTGCTGAATTTAGCTAGGCCATCCTCCTCCTCCTAGAAGTTACATAGGAACTGGGACAGAAGATGATCTTAGTTGTTCATCTCCCTCTTTAACTTAGGGATGGCAATTTAGGCACCTAGGCAGCTCATGTGAACTTAGCTCATGTTTTTAAGGAGGATTTTGATCACTGTATTTTGAAGCATGCTGAGAAGAGCCTTGAAAGCTTCAAGAACAAATCCATGAAATTTCAATTTGCAGCGGAGCTGAGAGTGCAAAGACACATATCCAGTCCTTGTGTCAACCACTGCCAATCATTCAGGAGAACCAGAAAATAATGAATTGTCTTCGCAGTAAACAATGGTGAAGCATCTGGACATCAGTAGCACTGACATGAAACCCGCATCATGGGTTTCAACATACTTGGTGATGTTCTCCAGGCTCTCACAACTGCCATAGTGGAGTTACGTAGGACCTCAGGTTCTAAATGACAGCAAAAATATACTTAGCCCTGTTAATGGTAGAGAAAAACTGACAAGCAGTTCCCTAAAGGTTTGAAAATAAAAGAGTAAATAAGCCTTCCACCTCACCACCCACCAAGATTTTCTGAAAAACGTCCTAATCCACTGACACCAATGGTTAAACTTCCAATTTTCTGATACAGTCTCTTTCAGTCTTTGCTACATCACAAAAATAGTTATTAAAAAAAAAAAAAAAGACAACATGTAGTCACAGCTGTTTCTTAAATCACCATGCTTAGCAAATATAGGCAAAGAGGCCAGACTAAGTTCCCCTTTTTTTGCTGATCTGGTGTGTTTTTAGAGGTTTCACATCAAAACAAGCATCAGAAGAAAGGTGACAAAATACACAATTGAAATACTGGTATGTTCTCAAAAGAAACTTGTTTTAAAGAAGAGAAATTATTTATTACTGATTAGTCTGATTTGATGGAAGAAAATCAGCCAGTGTATTTATCAAATGGCACCCTAAAACATGTCAGAAATGAACATAACAATACATAGACCCGATGTTTAACAGAGAATAAATCCATCCAAGGGGACACAGATTATTTTACAATACACACTCTCTGAGCAACAAAGGGATGAATAGTGCGTTAAGGAGAGAGCAAAAAGCTCAAAATCTATTACCTTTTATTACAAACTACTATGAATAGAGCCAACAACCACTAATAGCAGAGACACCACTCCTAAATGACTTACAGGCCACAAAGACTCTTAGACAGCATTAAATGAATTAAGTTGATTCTTAGCCAGTCTTAACTACTACCTAAAAGCAAAAGTATCCAATCAAAGAGAATCCTT
The DNA here is from genome assembly GCA_013397115.1 of Edolisoma coerulescens. Classification (NCBI taxonomy): domain Eukaryota; kingdom Metazoa; phylum Chordata; class Aves; order Passeriformes; family Campephagidae; genus Edolisoma; species Edolisoma coerulescens. The sequence goes on from VWZW01005683.1 coordinate 611,252, forward strand.
GATCTCCTCTGCTGCTCAAGGTGGGGAGTTCAGGAAGCTGAAGCCAAACTGACAAACCAGCAAGAATCTTAACCTAGCTGCCCTGAGCCAGAAAATGCATTTTGTGTAACATGTTCATTTTCATTTCTTGGTTTGCATTGTTTCTAGGATGCCAGTAACTAAGCCCAGTAAACATGTACATGCATGTGAACCACGAGGAAGAAGTTACAGCAGGCAGTGTGCTTATTTAGACGACTGAATTTATGTAAGCACTTAAGTTTATGCAGAAACAGGGTCTTGTATTTTAGAACAGGACATAACTCGCTTTGCACCTTACATATTCAGTGGGAAACAAGCTGTGAGTGAGTGCAGGCTTGGGGTTCTGTATTTAAAGTCCAGAAATTCAAATTCATCCATGGTTCCCACAGTATCCATTATTCTCCCCACTTGCACATATGTAGTGTTTTGCATTGCTGTTTATGCTAAGAAATTTATGCTCTGAAGTGTATGTAAACATTACCAACTTATGTTTCCCACAGCTGCTGTAACTCTAAAGTTCTTCTGTGCATTTAAATTAACAGTCATAGCAATATACAAAAGCCTCTTCTTGAACTGAAATTCAATTCTAGGTAATTGTTTGACAGTATATAACCAAAACACTCATATTGATCTCCTGCTGACATAGCTTTCCTTCTCAGAACACTCTGAAATAACAGTGGCAGGTCACTTACCGCTACTCCTGCACAGCATCTCATCTTCATACCTAACATTTGCTCAAAATCATGGGGGTTTTTTTCAACATCATGGACACCTGCCCTTGTGAAACGTCCTATTCATAGCACATGTGAAGTTTTCAAGTTAAATTTTGTTGAAATCACCCACTCACAGAAAAAAAAAAAATCCAAACAAGACAGATAACATATTGTTTTATCCCCTATCCTTTGTCAATCTCTATAGCAGTTAAATCAACACCTTTGTACCTGTCCCCTACTCACCATGAAATAAATAAACTTCTAAGCAAATAAGTGCTAGAAACCTCAACTCAATGGGTAACTTTCCTAAAGTCAGAATTGGCAAAAAATGGGGACAAAGAATGAAATTATTTCCTGTTACGGTTAAACAGTAATTGAATCATATTTGCAAGGTAAATTATTTCCTCCTGGAAAATAAGCAATTTTCTCAAATAATTAAAAAAGTCTTGCACAGGGTCTTCATCAAAACGTAAAATTCTATCCTGAACAGTCACAGTCTGTGAACAACTGTAAGCCTCTTAAAAAGGACATTTAGAATGGAAACATTTTGTCAATCTCAATTCTTTATAAAAACACTTCAGTATTTTCCTATGTGTATTTATACAATATATATAAATGAAAAATGTGGAATACTGTTCTGTTCTGGTGATCTCTACTTAACAAGGAACTCAATTAGATGAATTATGTGAAGACCTACAGAATGGCCCAGGTGCTGGAAAGCCTATTTCAGAATGAACTGCTGAAGGATAGACACCTACTCAGATAAACAAAAGTATGGCTAATAGGCAACTTGCTCATATCCTTTAGTACCTAAGAGAAATAGTAAAGTTCACTCCAAGAAGATTCTTCCAATTTTAAGAGAATGGTACAGGAACCAGAGGTTGATAATTGAATTTTCAAAAATAAAAGACATGGTCCAAATTTTGAGGAAAAAAAATAATTAAGCATTGACATAACTCATCAAGAATCACCAATAATTTTCTGCCTCTGTGTATTTCAAAATCAAGAACAAGTTTTTGTAAAAGGCAATACAAAAATCCTGTAGCCTATGTCATTCAGAAGACTCCAACTGCGTCTTTTTGCCTGGCACACTAGAAATTTCCTTTATGTCAGTGATTTTGGTGAAGGACTGAGAGCACAATCAGAGCTAAAGAATGTGCATCCCAGAGCTCAGTGATCCCCACTGAACCTTAGCCCCTGCCAGGAGAACCACATTTCTGAAATTTCAAAGAGGAATTTGGAAGTGTGAGAATCCAAATGTTTAGGGTATGTGAACTAATTAAGTTCTACCACACTTCCACTGTGAAGCTAGCCAAAGACAAACTCTGCATTAATCTGCTGCCATATCTCATGGCACCAAAATCTACTAAATCACACAAAACTTACACTTGAGTATTACTGGCTGCAACCAAAGGAAGAAAGAAGTAATATAAATGTTAATGAGATGATGTCTATTTCACTTTATTTAAAAGCCAGCCTAATCCCATAATCCTAACAAACAAAAATATTAGGCTCCCCACAATTACAACATAACAATGTCCAGATGGTCCTGTCTGTGGGGAACAAGAAGAACAAGAGGCTTTACAAGTTGAATTCCAGGGAAAAAGTCCAAGTTCCAAGGAAAACTAAGACAGACCTACTTTTGCAGGTGCTGAAAGAATGACTTGACTGCAGTAAGTAGCAGCTATTGCTTATAAGGTGTTCCATTTCATTTTCAAAGGGGAGTCAGGTGTACATACTCCAATATTATTGAAGAAAGATCAGTTTGTGTAAGGTAGGTTGAACATTTTTCAGTTTCCCTTTCTAAATTTGTGTGGTTTATTTAAGAGCTATGAAAACTATAAATCAGCTATTGAGTTCTCAACGATAGCTCCATTAACAAAATAGACAAATAGAGAATTAAAGAGACAGGGAAGAGATTAGAAAGTGCATAATTTTTCCCTTGTGAAGCCTCATTGTGGTGCATAGTTGGAAGTGCCATTTTAGCCACACTAAGGTAGAACTATTGTGCAAGGAAATACACATTCAGTTTTTTGGACTGCAGTGCCCCTTTGTGTAAACTCAGCCCATGATGCTCCAACACAGGCTTAAAATGGGGCTTCAGAACAATTTCAAAAGGAGTCTTGAAGCCACATGATTCAAGCTAGAAGGGTAGTCCCTCAAGAAAAGCTTTTGATCCTTGACTAAAAAAAAATGAAGGAAGCTAATATGCTGATGAGAAAAGATGGGAAATATGTCTACTCATCACACACCAAAGTCTTGGAAAGCAGTGCATGTTTGGCAGACTAAATGAACTGAATGTGACCTTTTTCCTTATTTAGACACTTCAGAAAATCTGTTACTTTCAAACACAATAAGCACTGTGACTTTGCATAATATAATTTGTTGCACTGCAGACAACTTTAAGACTTGACTTTTGTTAACAGGAACGTAAACCAGGATATCTTCTATCCAGTGGTCCATGCTAAATAACCAGGGGAAGACAGTGTGCTCAAGAATAAAGGAGGGAATTTCTGCCAGAAACAGCCAAGAACACTACATAATACCTATCAGGAAGGACAGGCTGTTTTAGTGACTTGAGTATTTATTCTGTGTCAGTACTCAAAAAGGAGAAACAAAATGATCATGATGACTCTTGGCCCTGTTGCACTGATGCCAAATGCACTAAGTGCACTTAAAGTAATGAAAAAGTTAATCCAGAAGTCAGAAGATAGAAAATTAATTGATAGGAATATAATTAAAGATAGGCAGCTTTTTTTTTTACTATCGATCTGATAAGACAGATTTTATCTTTTTATCTGATTTAAAGCTGCCAACTAAAGGTTATGCACAGATGTATGTATTAACATATTAAGGCATTGCAAGGTATCTGATCTAGTAACAAATTTTCATGTTGAAAAGATACACTATATTAAGAACTAAAACCTGGCTACTTGACTAGATTGCACCAAGCACCAAGTGTCTGTGGCTGAAACAGGAATACCTGCTGGGACCTCCAAGTACTCAGTACTTTGGTGGCTCCTATTTAACATTTACTGATGCTTTGGAAATAAAAAAAAAACCCCAAAAACCAAAACTTAACATACAACACAAAGTTAATAGTGTAAATTATGCTGAAGACAGGGCAATCCTGCCCACTCAGACAAAACACAGTTCATTATGTGCAACTGCAAAGGAATATTTTTGAGAATAAACAATGCAGACTGTATCTATAAAATAGAATCATGTATTTTGGAGAACAGTGATCATGGAAGGGACTTAAAATCAGCATAGGTAAGCAGATAATTAAAAAAAGAGTTTCAAGAACTGGGAGTGTAAGTCATTTGGTACTTGGAAGTATAACTGGGGAGTAAAGAGCAGGAAGTGATAAATATATGTAGCACTTCTTTATGTACAACTGATGAGAATGATATTTCATACCACTATGACTTCTGTCACATGCATTTTTAAAAGTGTGTTGAAAATCTTGAGAGGGTTCAGAAGAGACCCAGAAAAATTAAAACTAGAGCTAATGCCCCACAATTGAAGGAGATCAAACCATTCAGCTTGCAAGAAGAAAACCGGTAAGGGAGTTGACTAAACTACGTTAGCTCCTCCACATGAAGAAAAGAGCAGGAACAGAAGAGATCTTTAACCTTATGGAAAATGATTTAGCAAGAACCGGCAACTGGAAGCCAAATTTCAAATGAGAAATGGGGTACACATTTTTGTCACTGAAAATGACTAATGATTACATGAGCTTCCCATCAAAACCAGCTCAGACAACTGGGATGTACTTAATGGCCTTGAACTCAATTAACCTATGACTTCCATCAAAGTTTATAACTGGCCCTGAGAGCTGAGAGCTGCACACTGAAAGCTCATTGAAGCTTTTGCTGCTGACAAGATCAGGCCCTACTCTACCTATTCCACCTCTGTATGCAAGGTCTAAGCAAACATATTCCCTGGTCTTTGTCCACAAGGGTCTCTCTTGCCACATTTTAACTGGAAGGCAACCTATCAAAGAGGAAGCAGATGTTTCACAACTCTGTTCCTAAGTAAACACACAGGAAGTTGCCACAAGCATGGGTGGCCAAGTTCCATGAACCCAACCGAGCTGCCCTATGGCAGCACAACCATTGGTAGCTGCACATTGCAGTGCAAACTGCTGTGGATATCACAATTTCCCAAAAGCTGCCGTGCCCTGGGCTGCTCATCTGAAAACTAAGGATTCAAATGTCTTGGAGCTAGAGAGAAACTGCACTCGGCACTACCACGCTGTATGTAGTAAAAACAGTGAAAGGAAAATAAGATGCACCTCCCAAGTACTACTTGGGATGTCGTAATTCTTCAACAAATCTTCCTTAGAACTTAAAGACAGATAAAAGAAAAAAAATCCCCATATTCATTTAGATGAAAATCCCATGCACCTGCCTTACAAGTACAGCTTAGCTTTCACAGTCTCAGTGTGAATGTGCATGTAAAATGTTACTCAGTCTTGGTTTTCTTTTCTATAGCAAGAAGATTTTTTGTTCCTTAGAATGCCAAAGCAAAACGTGAAATTGTTATCTAGTTATAAATTCTGATCTAATAATTCATAACCTAAATGGTAACTAATGAGGACTTATTTTTAGGAGAACAGATGCAGAGTCGCTTTAGAAACAAAACTAAAAATTCAATGTCATGATTTTTGTGATCCAGAATGCAGAATATTAGGACATTTGGGATTGACAATACTGTAAGTGATATTTTTTCTAGCCAAAGAGACACCATCAGGCAAACTAAATTCTATTAAATCTTTAAAAATTGAGAGTGTTTAAAATATTGAAAGGTTTGAGGAATTACATCCATTTTTTTCTCCTTCTACCTATTTTTCTGATTTTACTATTACATTTTCTTACTTTAAAATCCTTTAAAGAGAAGGATTTTCTATTCACACAGAGATAGATACAATCTTTTTTTTATTTTTCTGATACTGAAAATAGGTATGTAATGAAGCTTTACTATGGGTGAGTTTAATTCACTCATGACAGTTATATATCACCTTGTCGTGCAATTTTTTTAACATATCCCCACTTTTTAAAAAAACTCAATTAAAAGAAAAAACATTTAAATTGCCAGAGATAACATTTATTAGCTTCAGGCTAGGACTCACCAAGAAGCCTGAAGCTTAGTTAAGTATCCATCTTCTTATAATTAATCCGTTTTTTCCTTTTTTTTTTAAGGAAGAAAAATATCTACAAAACGGAAAGAATGGATAAGACTTAGAGAATAATTACTCTTGAAGGTTAAAGATTTTCAAATACTCATTAAAGAAATGAATGGAAACGTTAAAAAAAAAAGTACTGAATTTTCTTTTTTGATAAATTTCAAGAAAATTGAGAGGTCCACTTTGATTTATGTGCTAAAATGTATCTTAGTGTCCTCCCTTCCTTGCCTCCAATGAGCTGATAACTCGTTCCCTTCCTTAAGTTTTGCACTCATTTGATGGTACAGACTTGGAAATGAACAACAAACGAAGCTACGTCTTTACAGATAGTGACTTGTGAAAACTTTAGTTGCAAATACACAGATATTGGTCGTCTCTCTCCACGACCTGCTGTCTTGCTACATGCCTATTTTTGGCTTCAACATCATGGAAAGAGAGCCAGAAGCGAGCCATCAGGGAGGGTACAGCAGGAAGGATGGGCACCCCGTGTCAGGCTCTGCAGTGAAGCAGCTGCATTTCACATCCCACTGTGCAGCTGGCAGGAAGAATTCCCACTATAACCAAACCAGGTCCCACGCTAGGAGCACACTACGTCCTGCCATTTCATATACAGCACTGCCATGGTTTAGGAATGGCATTCCCCAATTTGGTTCTCCCACCCACCTCTAATTGGAGGCACAAAAGATGAAGATCACGGGTTGAGATAAGAACAATTTACTGGAAATGGCAATGAGATAAGAAAACAAACAGTAATGGCAGCAACATTAATAACAAAAGGTTTAAGAAATGATTCACACAGAAAAATTCCCTGATAATAGACAAGACTGAATGGCTCCCTTCACCATGTTTTCTCAACCAGGAAGGAACCCCTTTTCAAGAGCCCCTTTCCCTGCCCCCAGCAATGACATGAGGTAGTACAGAAAAACCTCTGTGTCCTGCTCATGCCCTCTCCTGGCTACCACAAAAACTCAACGTGTCCTGGCTGGAACCAGGACAAGCACATTTAGGGTCGTTTGCTACCTGCACATAGTATCTCCCCATTTGCAGCTGTGGCATAACACAAGAACAGTTTTGCCATTTAACAAGCCCAAACTGCTCTTTATTCCTCAGGTAGCACTGACTTCTGCTCTAGACTGACTTTTGTCACACAGGCCTTACTGGCAATTCAAACAACCCAGGAGTCAAAGGAAAGCATTAGAGACAGGGAATAACATTTCTCCCCCTTTTAAACTCTGCTCCCAAAGTAAAATGCACTTCAAACTTTAATGATCTATTTAAACCTTCATCATTCAAAAATATATTCTTTTGTCACTGTAGAAAAATGGACATACCTGTAGGTATGCCACTCATAACAGCTCTTTAAATATCTGCTAAATCAAGTTGCATTTTAGACAGCGAAAGCTCTACTTTGACTACAAAGAGATACTAAAATAATGTCCCATAATGACTAACAGTGATTACCCCAATAACAACTAATTAATAATTTAGGAGTTCTGTTGATTGTTTTGCCCCAAGGCTTTGTGAACTTCTGACAGGGGGAAGTAGGAGAGAAATCGCCCTCTGTGCCAACCAGTAGCAGATCCAAACCTTCCCAGGAAGCAAGCAGGTGCTGGCTCAGAGACAAGACATAACTGGATGGATCAGTCACTCAGATCCCTTGGAAAGGCCTCTGGTCTCCTCCACTGCTTCCTCAGTCCTTCTACTCCTAAGTTCCCTTCTTGCCTCTGCTCCTATCAGGCTGACCTATCTCTGTAACTGTGGTGATGGGTTATGGCAGCTTTGAATGCAGATACACCAGACACGTTTTCATTAACTAGTTCAGACACTGACAGCAGTGAGGCTGGATCATCTCAGGCTGCACACAGAATCCCAAAATATCCATGTTCCACCTTACCAACAGCAGTGGATATTGGATATGTGACAGCAGTTCTTCAACTGTACATCTAAATGCAACGCAGATATACATTGAGTTTTGCTATCCTGTCACAATGAATTGGTTTGCTTATTTCTATAAAACATCCAAAAATCTCCCTCCTGGCACCCCTTTGCCTTCTTATCATAAATAACTGAAAAAGAGACAGCTTCTCCTCGTAAAGGAAAATCAAGTCTTACCTTTTATTTATTCTTAGTTGCAGTGAAATAACACTAGAACCATCTGGCAACGAGCTAAAACTAAGGACAAACATCCTCCACAACACCACTAGTAGTTCAACATAGAATCACAGAATCCTAGAATGGTTTGAGTTAGAAGAGACCTTTAAAGGTCATCTAGTCCAACACCCCCGCAGTGGGCTGGGACATCAATCACTAGATTCAGGTTGCTTCAAAGCCTCATCCAACCTGACCGTGAATGCTTCAGAATATGGGGCATGCACAACTTCTCTGGGCAACCTGTTCCAGCATCTCACCAGCCTTGATGTAAACATGCTAAAAAAAGGACCAAAAGTAAACAGAGAAAAGCAGTGCATGGATTTGTGAAGAAATTTTCTGAAATTATCTGAAAATCTTGTTTTCTAGTTTCTCTTGGCTGGCCATATGATTTCTCATCACATTTTCTTCAGTGAAAGTCCTAAAAAAAAGCATGTAAGTTTGTGCAAATAAAACAGATGCAAAAAACCCACACAGCTGAAGAGTATGTAAGAAAAAAAGAACAGAAAGCTACATCAGTTAGGAGAAGTTTACTCACAAAGGAGATAATTAATTATAAGAAAGAGTCCCAACACAATAACATAAAATGCAGTCAGTGGTCGAGGATTTTTGGTTGGTTTTTTTGGTGGGGTTTTTTTGTTGGTTTTTTTTTTTTTTTTATGTTAAGCATAGCTAAGCAGGTATTTAGAGAGCAGAATATAAAACATAGGAAAGCATGAGACAGGTGAACTATGCCCAACTGACTTGCATGACTTCTCAATTCTGAAGTGTCTTTTTTGTATAGAAAGGAAAACCTGAACCATATTGGATCTTCTCTGTTGTAACTGGGGGGATGCAACACTCTTTTCTTTTAGTTTCATTCCAAGGCTCCTTGGGCCTTTCACATACAACACATTATAACTTTGCTGAACAGTGTTGCTTGGTTTTTCATCTCCACAATAAGCTTGGTTTTTTTCTAGTGAAAATCAATTTTCAAGAAAGGTAGCAAATGGTATTATTTTTTTTAAAGAGAGAGAACACAAATTAATGATGTACATGTGGAGGAGAACTAGCAGTGGTTAAAATTTTCTGGTCACATCATCGTTGATGCTGAACAAGGAACATAAACACTATCCGAGATATACTAGAACAGCAGCCCTTACTCCCGCTAGGCAACATGGCAAATAAGTCCCCAAGAATCCAGTAATGGAACAGAGAAAACTGAACATGTGTGACAGAGAGAGAGTGAAATGAAGCACAAAAAAGAGGTGCAACACAAAAGGCTTAAAAGGGTTCAAGGTGTGAAAACACCGAGGAAAACATCAGAGTGTGAGTGATGTGCAAAGCACAGCGCAAGCGCAAGAGAACAGTTACAGGATTTTGAGTCAGGCTGAAAGTGATTGAGAGCAAGCAAGCACAAATGTGGAAGAGAAAACAGGGGTGCAGGTGAGCATGTAAGTGAGCAACAGAGCATGGCAGCAACAGGCTGTGATGCAGTAAGAAATGGCGAAAGTAGGAAACTAGAGAGAAAACAGCTTCAATCAATTTCTTTTTTGTTGTTGCTTTTACCCTCATCATTGATCAGAAAAAAGAGTATTACATGAAAACATCCAAGACAACCACATAAGAAAGAAACAAAAGCCATAGTAATCACTAAGAACTATCAATAAACAAGGCATTGGGAAATTGCCTTCAATTTCGTCCACCAAGCTGAGGCAGTCAGAATGACCATTCAGTGGGTTCTTTGAAAAACAGCAGAATGGAAGAAAGGGCAACTAGTAACTTCAAAAGAGCAACTAAGCACTTAAATGTCTTCTCCCTTCTTTGATGAACTGTTCTCGTCACAATCTACTGTGAAGCCAGACATATGTACAGTATCATAATAAAGCCTTCAGGAAGGAATTAGGAGCAGAGAAATTAGGGACTACAGATAATAGGCACAACTATCTGTAAGGCATGACTAAATAAAAGGTCTACCACTCTATTGGGTTTGCATGACAAGATTTTGGTAGTGAGGTGACTCGTGAGCCTTTTGTTATGTTTTCTTCCGTTCAGCTGAGGAGGAGTGTGAGAGAGTGACTTTGGTGGGCACCTGGCAGTCAGTGAAGATTAACCCACAACAACAACAACACATCTGCAGTTACATAAAAATATGAAACCAGGAAATATTTCTCCATTCACATATAAGAAACTTGAAAGAAACAGAGGTATTCCAGTATTTATCTGGATAACAGCAGTTATGTTGTTCCAACTACTCTGCTTTTTCTGGTAGCTGTCTTGATGCATCACCTCTTTCTTTCTTTCTCTAACACTTAGACTACAGGATACTTTTTTTAAACTGGTACTCCTTCTAAGAATTTCAAGACAATTTCCACCTATGTAAGATGTCAAGTAGAAAAAAGAGGAAGCTATTTCATTTTGTGTGGTTAATGGCAGAGAAACTGCTTGTTTTGGTTTTCTGAAGACAGTCTCAAGTTTATTAGAGTGTAAGAGTATTAAAGCCAAGAGGCTGGATGACTTCCCCGTGAGCACTCAAACTCTCAAAAAGAGTTATCCCATTTAACCTTTTGATGGTCATATTTATTTTATAAAAGAGATGTAATTTGTCATATTCACAAAAATCTGTAATAAAAGATTCCCATGGATTCACTTATATCTTGAAGGTTATTGAAGGTCTACATGGTGAATAAATAACTCATTTGTGCTTATCTAGTCTCAAATTTGGATTTCATGAACCAGATTTCATCAACAGCTTTCTCAAAAACTACATACAGAATATATTATAAATAATATGTAGTGTAGCATGTTGCTAATGATTTCCTCCGGGATTATGGGGGTTTAATTCTGCTCCCCATCTGTCTTCCTCTCAGATATTCTCTGTCCTCTCTCCAGCTGCTCTTTCTATTGCGGTTGGGGTTTTTTTTCCCTTCTTAATTCTGTTATCCCAGAGGTGATACCACCATCACTGATGGGCTCAGCCTTGGCCAGCGGCAGGTTCATCTTGGAGCCAGCTGGCCCTGGCTCTGTTGGACATAAGGGGAGCTTCTAGCAGATTCTCGGGGAAGTCACTCATCCCTGTAGACCACCCCCCACTACCAAAACCTGATCAAACACACACCCCCCCAAATAAACCCTGAACCACCCACTTCGAAAGAAATCCATTTTCCCACACAAGTGCACCCGAGTGCTTTGAGTAGGTCACCTTACACAGTGAGACTGTCACTCAAAAGAAGCATTCCTAAAGCTTAACAGCATTTCTTTTCTCCATCAACACTTTTCCTTTGCCTAAAAAGGCTGGCGTGACTAATTAGTTCCCAACACTCCACTATTGTTAACAATAATATTACCTAGCCTATAGAGTGTTTTTCATCAGTAGATCAAAAGGTGCTTAGGAAATAAGCCAAGTGTCATTACCTCATCAAGTAATAACCACTAAATAATCAGCTCTGCTGCTGCTTTAATCCTCAAAAATGGTGTTTTAAAATCATGAAGAAGCCAAAACATAATCTCCAAATAATACACCTTCTCTAGCAAAGGAGATTATTTATTTCCTGTTCAGGAACCCAAGAGAGCTCCATGAAGCAAATAGGGAATGTATTTGCAAAGATACCACACAGGATTAGAAGGGACCTTTTCAGTTATTGAGCTCAGGCCTACTTGTCCCAGGCTGAAATATCACATAAGCCCTTTCTTAAACAGCTTGAGTTTTGCATTAAAACTAGTGAGAGTTTATTGCATTTCATTAATACCACAGAGACACTGTGTCAGAAGTACACTGATACGATGAACAGATATTTTCTTCCCATTTGCATTCCTAAATGCATTGTTGATCTGATAAAACACATTTGTCTTGGTATTAACAGTATCTGCTCATGTGAAAAGCTCTGCCCTGTCTTGTGCATTTAGAAAGCTCTCAACTTGGTAAAGGAAAGGAAAGAAACATTTAAGTCTCCCATTCTAACAACTAGCAAGGCCTAGCAAGGTTTGCCTGTGGCTACTGACACATATATGTCACCTACTATCCCCCAGTATCAAATTCAATTTTGCTAGAAATGTTTATTCCAAGTCAAAGATTTAGTTCCAGAGCAGTGACCATCACCTAAGAGCCCACTATAGTGTATTAAGATTATTCTTTTCCAAGGTGCCTTACATTACACTTACCAACACTGATTTTCATTTGCCATTGTATCGCCCTGTTTTAAAAAAATCTAGGGTGGAGATCCCACAACTCCTGTTCACAGTCTACCAGGACACTTCAAACTCTCTTCTGTTTAGAGCTGCTCCTCCTCTTGTCAACTCTACCTAAATCTCCCATTGCTACAATTTCAGGCTGTAACTTGTTATGTTCTGATCAAATCCACTTCTGTATGCAATGAAAAGTCAAGTCAGCTTGCAGCATTGAATACAAATGTGCAGTCCTTGTCTTCCCGAGAATTTCACTATTTATCAACCTTTCTCTCTTTAAACAGCTGGAGAAGAGGATTGACCCTCTACCATATGCTTTAGGACAGTACTAAGAGACAGCTCTTTCTCAATAAACATCTTCAGAAATAATAATTCAAACATCTTGCATTACTGCTTCTGTGAAATTCTGATCTATTCTACCCTACTTTTGCTACCTGAAGAAGCAAAGACCTTCTTGCTTACTTTTTTGCTCCCGTACCCATAGCTGGCATTGCCATCAATTTGGTAACAACATTCTGCTGTTTTCTTTAGAGACAAATCATCAATAGTATTAAATAGGAATGTGTTTTTTCCCATATTCTGGAATCACAAAGCCATTATCTCATTCAACGAGTCATCCTGAAACAGTATTGACTCTCTCAGTTCCATCTCTTTTCTTCCTTTTCTCCCGTTTCAGCACCCAGAAGTGTACTTTTCCTTTTATATGAATAGAAAATAGTTAACCAAAACTTAGGTGTTATAGTTACTTCTTAAGTTTTTTTGTGATACATTGGAACTGTTCATTAGAGTACACAGGCAGAATACAAACTCCTTATCAAGTTGCAGCCATTGTCTTTTCGTTATTCTAGTCTTCATATTATTTTTAACCACATAACCATCAGTAGTCTTACTGGAGGGTTGATGATGTATAGCCTCTGCTCTTGAGTTAGACCAATAAAAGAAAGTGCTAGGAGGTCTAGAGAGATTTAAATTAGCCTTAACTAGTCCTTCCACCATCAGCCATCACCAAAAATGCCTCACTTACAGGATCACTTTTCTCTTTCTCTTCAATATGTTGCTCATCTAATGTTGTATTTGCTCTTCAGAGGGCCAAATAAGCAGGTTATCCATATTCCTTGTAACAGTAAATTCTCTCTTAACAAATATTAATGATTTCCTACAACTTTAAAACACTGATTCAGTTAAATCCACAAACACTTGATGAATACCAAATATTCAATTTGCAAGTCTGACTGGTAGCTTTTATGTTCACAATAGGTTTCACATAGAAAAATTCCCTGTAATTTCAGAAGATGCAAACCTAATGAATAATTTCAAACGTGCACATTTTCACAATGCTGAATCTTCTCACACATACATGATGCTCAAATGCAAGGTTAATGTGCAGCACAGCAAGGCTGCTTTTAGTGGTATTGCAAACGGTGCTTTCATAACAGACCTTAATGTCTTGCTGACTCCTCAAGATAATACCTTCTCTTTTCCATATGAATCCACTTTTTTACTACATCCCATTACTTGCATATCTTTTCCTTTGTCCTGTCTTCCTGACTGGATTATGATAAAAAAAAGGCAGCTTGCAAGTACTCCATTCAGCTTTCTACCAAGAAATTGTTTATGACAAGTGACAGTAACACCTGAGCACTGTTCCTTCCTCACTCTCTTTCATTAGCTCCTCCATTCCTAATTAAACTCTCACATTCTCAGTTTCCACCACAACATTAGAACATATTTTCTGTGAGATCCACTAAAAACAGGTTCCAACTCCCCACAATTCTGTTTGCAATTCCTACTCTCACTTCCTGAAAATCTCATTCTTCCAACAAGCACCACATAAAATTACCATGGATAATTTTTCCACCAGTAGAAGTCTTCCATTATTTGTCTGCCTCTAACCAGAGTCTATTTCACCACAGCTCCCATATCAAGTATCTTACTTTTTTGCAATCAAACAGTACTTAGCAGAAAAACATCCCCTGTTCAGAAATGGCGCAGATTATTCCATTATTTACATGCAGTCAAACGATGTGCCAGGACCTTAGTGGAATATTTCTAAACAAGATTCAAATAATATAAGGTCTTTCCACTCGTTGTAATGTACTGATGGATATGTAAGGTAAACAACTACTTAGCTATTAAAAATATAAGTTTATTTAAATATGCAAATGTGTTTCCAAACAATTTGTTTGCAAGGGCAATACCTTGCCCTTAAGAAAAAAATAAAGGAAATTACAAGTCTCATCCTCCTCTGCACATCAGACAGGTTCATAAGTTCCAGTATGGTGTGAACATTTTTTTTCCACAAAACTACCATTATGCTTTACTTCAGGTTGACAATACTATTCTAGATCTGGCTCCTGTGAATCAACCTGCAAATTAAATTATAAGGCCAACTGAGGAAAAACAGTACTACTTTTTGTAGATTTGTTGGTGGAAAGGGTTTTGTCCTTTCTTTAGCGGTAGCAATTACAATGTGTAATATTATTTTTTTCTAAGGTAATATCTAGACTAAGTGGTCTATTGTGGCTGTAGTCCCCAAGGTGAAAAAGTGGCTATTAAGAGCAAAAAACTTCTTTTTAAAAGACCATTTCTAATACGGCTCAGGATGTTTCTGTGATTTGAAAACTTAAGGGGCCTGCTGAAGTTCCAAGGTTCATCCCAAGTGAGCAATGTAGATAGGGGCCTTTTAGGAAGCTAAAATAACGAGGTTAGACAAGAGTCTTCCTGGCGAGACAGAATAAATCAATCCCTCCCCCCCCAGTATAGAACGTGGCTGGGGAGCCACATTTTCCAAGAGATTTTAAAAGGTAATGAGAGATTCTGGATTAAAGTTCTTAGGTGCTCAACCTGAGCCTCTTCAAGTTTGAAGGGGCCTGTTTTTCAAGCAGGAGAAACACTGACTCAAAACCAGGCACCCGGAGCCAGCAATGCAAAGAATGGCAGCATCCACAATTATGAACTGCTTAAAATGTCACTTGAGTACTTCCACATCATGTACTGTTCAAATTAATCAGCACCCTCACTGTTCAACCAACAAATCCACTAATACGTGAGGTTTATCTGACACATACAGAAGACTAACCAGTTTCTTTTTCAGCTCTCTGTGTTGCTTTGTCTCAATCTGATTGTCCTTCTCTGACTTACAAAACTGTAATCTCCTGCTGCTCCTGATGGAGACCTTCTGCTTTTAAAACCACTTAGAAGCTAATAAAACCCCTGAAAAAGGGGGGATATATAGATTGCACATTAACACCTATCAGTACTTCACCGTCTGATTGTAGTTAACAGGTGACAGTAGGAGCATAACCTGAGAGAAGAATTTTATTAAGTTTAGGGCTTCTCTGTAAAATAAGTTTGTGCCAGTCTAAGAGACGTGCCATTATGAACAGCTACTGCTATGTCAACTAGTCTAATACCACCCATAAGTGCTTTTATTAGTACAGATGTAATTTTGAAAGCTGTTTCATGAAGTTTTCAATGTGGATTCTTTCTTGTCGTCCCCTGATTCAGTGTGCTCTGCATCATCCACATTGCACCACAAATCTAACCACACTTCTGAGGCACAAATAAATAATTGTGTGTAAACAGGAGCTGAGGACAAGGAGGATATGGAATTTTTCAAGGGGAACAGGTAGTGAGTCACATACCAAAACAACAATTCCCATAGTTTTCAGTATCTTCATTTAACCCATCTTCCTCCTGAATACAATAAAAACCATGAGTCACTGAAGTAGCTTTGTTCAAGAAATAACTTTCTTCCCTCCATCTCCTCACAGTGGTCTTCAATTAAAGGCTAAAATGATGAAATTCACGGAGAGATTGACAGAGGAAATAAAAGGAAAGAAACCACTGAAATGCATCTTCAGAAGCAGATTATTAAATGTCCCGCAGACATCGGTGTGAGTGACAGCCACCAGAGCTTAGTGAAAAAAGAGAAGCGGAAAATTAAACTTCTCATTGGGCCTGATGATGATTAATATCTCTTCTCTGACGAGCTGAAACTGCTTAATCTTTGCTATTAATATCACATCACTGAGGTACAAGCTTGGCAGCTGAAGGGAAAGGGGGCATACGCGTATGTTTAAAATTGGGGAGAGGAAAAAAAAGGACACAAATAACAACAGAGGTACATTTTGCTCTTAAGTCTCTTAAAAGCAAGAAACTCAGTATGAAGCTGAGAGTCACCATCAGCGACTCTGAAGTCACGTTACTATGAGGCAGCTCGTGGGCAAACAAAGTCATGCAATTTAAAGGAGATAAATAGTAGGTTTCAATCGTTTGGTTAAGCGTCTGCATTTGCATTCTACAGGAAAGACCACTTAATTCATCACATCTCCATTCAAGTGTACATGAACAAGCAACTAATACCTTCACCCAACTCAAATAAGTTAGATAATTGTTATTTTCAGACTTACTTACCTCTGTGTATATTGGCAAAGCTTTGAAGAAAGTTAGCTGGAGTTCCTTAGAAACCAGTAATTATGTGTAGCTGTGCAGATGGATTTTTAAACTTGGTTCCTATAAGAATATTCTATAAAATGTAACCTCTCTGTTGAGATTTTTACCTTAAACCCTTGGGTTTGTAATGCACTGAAGCAAGAGGTGAAATAGCTAAATCCATTATAGTTAATACTGCTAGAAAACATTCCGTGTGTATTACATTTCAGACCAAAAGAATCCTTTGTTAAAGTCAGTGTAGATCCCTTGAGACACACATTATAACAGTTTGATTATTAGAGAATAAAAAGCAGACTTTTATAGCATTCATTCATCTGAAAATATTATTCCTGCTAAAGTTAACAAGCAAAATCACAGAGTTAGGTTAAATTAAATTCAATGGCAGGCAGGAAATATACTGATTGTGAAATATTAAAGTGGGGATACGATTTCAATACAATTCTAGAATGCTGAATGCCTTACTGTTGGGAAAGAAATGGTTGAGAAATCCTCCATGTTTTAGTGTTCTAAAGGTAACCTGTAAACACTGTACAGTGATTTTATGTTTTATTTGAAGAATTGAGAATACCATACTGATATAAATTATCAGTTTATAAGCCTTGATCCCATGAATAATTGGTTGTCAAATTAGTGCTCAAATACATCTTTTTTTCTTCAATTTAATAAACATTCTTAACCTACAACTGAAACTGTGATTTGATCCTTTCTGAAGGATTATTTTTCACAAATGAAAAGGTATGGTAACCTGGAGCCCAAAACAAATATTCTGCTTGGGAAATTAGTTTTTTCTGGACTGGGATGGCAACTGATCATCCTGATAACTAGCTTCTACTAGCTATGGGAAGATTAGCAATTATCATATGAATTTACCTCTTTTTTTAAACAGCTGTAAGTTGTGATAGCTGTAACACTGTAGCACTCTCATCTACAGTTCTCAAGGTGATATTTCTTGCAGTGCACTTTATACACAGCAATATCTCAAAATCATGATTGCTTATTTTACATGAAACTGAAACTGTTAAAATGATCCTTTTTTGTTTGGGTTTTTTTTTTCCCATCGTCTGCTGCTTGTCTTTCCCTTCTTACCTTGAAGCCAGAAATATCTGGACAGAAATTAAAGCATGTATTTTTTAACAAGGTGTAATAATTTATTCAGAGATGTGCTAGAATTCTCCACTAGCTTTAAAATCAAGTTCAGAAATCTGTCTGGAACAGCTTTGGTGTATCTAGAACACATGGGTCAGATGCAGGAATAACCAGCCAGCATTATTTCATCAACTCTACCATACAATACAGCCTGTGCCATGCAAGATGTAAGAGACACTGATTGTGAAGAGTCACTCTGATGGTAAAAACCTACAAATCTTCACAAGCCCAAAAAACATCAGTAACTGTTCTGTGCAATTTTGAGAAGAATCTACAAATTTGTCTGCTGAGTCCATTTTGAAACACAAATTAAACAAAGACTGCTGCAACTACTCTAGGAGAGAGGTACTGACATGTAAACAAGGAAAGGTGAACGATAAAATAGGAAAAATTGTAAAGGAAGAAAACGTTGGAGAGAAACACAACTACATTGGGGTATTGTTTTTTCACTCTACTTAATCACGTAAGAAACAGATAGCTTTCACATTTTTTATTCCAGCAATTTCTTCAAGTGCTTTCCAACATATAAGAATAATTCTATCTTATTAGCTATGGCTTTATATCAGCTCCAGAAATAATCCCCTATATATTACACAAAAGGTATGCAACATTCTTTGATATTAAACTACACCATGACAACCCCAATCCTGTGTCTAGAGAGCCAAATGAAGATCCTATTGTAGCACCAACAGCCATAACTGCACTGGGTTTAATCTGCTTAGGAAGAACAATAATCACTTTGAAGATGTGGGGCCCAGGCTTCAGTGACTGGAAAAGAGTGCACAAGCTGCCCAGGCTTCCTCTGCTTCTCACAGTGGTGCATCTCCACCCCTGACAGTACCTGTGCTTGCTCAACAACAGCCAACACAAGCAGGGCTGACTGTGCTACAGTCGCATTTTCTGTTTATTTTGTAGATACACATCTTTGGCTTTTAATTCAGGACCTTGGTGTGTTACTAACTCCAAGCTTGTAAGCTACTCCGGGTGTTTAAAAGCTCACATTGGTGATGGTGAATTCACAGCGTGTTTACAGAAGTTCAGGAAGAAGTATGCAGAAAGCAACCACACACCTCTTCTTTAGAATAGGTATAGACATTATTACAAGTTCACTGGAAAAAGTATCTTATTGTGAAACACTTTATTTATACAGTACAATATTTTAACTAGGCCTAAAATTATTTTTTTAAAGTAAATATACCAAACAGAAGCACAGTCTCCTTTGGGTTGTGAATTTAATTTAGGGAAATGTGACAATTCTATGGGGTTTTTTTGGTAATTTTAACTTCACTACTTTCAGCTTTCCTCCGCTATTTCCTCATCTCTGCAAACGCTGACATTTAGCAATTTAAATGGTATCCAGAGCTACAAAATTAAAAAAAAAAAAAAAAAAAAAAAAGAGGTTTAAAACCTTGATGTTTACATCCTGGATTTTGAACATTTCACAGCACTATAGAGAAGGGCAGTCATACCACAGGTTAGAAAAAATTACTGTCGCAGGACAGCTCAAATAGCTTAACAGGGTTAAACTGGAAGAGAATCTCAGGCTAAAAACCTACCAGTCTCCAGGTCATCAACTTTTCCTCTTTTTGTTGATATCTACAAAGCTGAGTGAACCAGGATGACTGCTGTCAAGACTATGTTTTTGAAGTTAGTTGTGCATTTCACTCAATAGTCCAAGGATATCTAGATACATTAAAAAAAAAAAATCTCTTTCAAGTCTAGAAACAAGAACTGCAAAGCAACACAAGAGAGGTAAAACTTCAAGGGAAGGAAATAATTACTCAGCTGAACAATTCAATGGCTGTCATGTCTGAAAAATGTTTGAAAAGGGTGTAGAGGGAATAAAAGAGATGTGTTGAAGATGTTGGTATTGTTAAGCCAAGCATACCTAAAACACATCCACCCAGTAACTGGATATCAATGTTCCCACTCAGCTGCTTTTCCTAAACCATTACAGAGCATAATCTGCAGACTGTAAGAATGACCATACACGAAGTGTGAAGTAATTATTTGAATTTTTTTTTTTACTTGACTCCTCCTCACTCTGGTATTATACACAGTTAAATAAATATTTAAAATATAAGTTTCAAAAGTACTGGAAAGCACTACAGATGTAATTGCTGTCTAACAAGACAGATTTTGATTTCAAACTTTTTCCTCATCCGAAAAACACCCCACAAATCTTAAACACAAAAACTTCACAAAAATCGAACAGCCCAAATTAGTTGCTCTGAGAATCAAAAACTAAATTTTCATTTCAATCTTTTAAAGCATCTCTATTTCAGATATTTTTTCATCTTATGCATACACATTTGTTGACCACCTTGCCTGTTTGCCCCCAAAGCTCATTGATTAATTTCAAATTAGTTTGTTAGAGGGAAAGAAGTCAGAGGTAACGAAGCTTCTACAATTGCCAGGAACACAGAGAGAGAGATGAGAGATGCCAAACATTCCACCATTGAGAAATACACCGCAGCACGAGCTCAAGATTTATTTAGATACCAGGAGATCCATATGGGAGCTAGATTTTATAAATGCCCTGATTGTAGGAAAAGCAACTTCAACATCAATCACCTGCATAACATCAATCACAGCAAGTCAGGCTGCATTAGTTCCAGCACACAAAGGAGTTCTGGTGCACTTATAACTGCACATTTTGTTTCAGAAAGCCAAGCACTACTTCTTGGGGTTTCTTTTTTCGGGGTTTTTTTAACAAGACATTTAAGCTCACCTTGCTTTTCTGTTCTTCTACTAAAAAACATGTTTTGACTATGAAGTTAATAAGTACCTATCTTTGCAAGAGAGAAGGAATAATCAGGAAATAGCAGTCCTACTGTTAAGTCTTCCATGCAGCCATAACAGAATTTGGGCATCCAGATGTCCCTTCTTCTTGGGAGAAATTTGCTCACTTTTGTGTAATGCAACTTTTATAGATGGCATTTTACCCAAAAGTTTGTTCAAAGAAGGAGGAAGACAAAGATGGAACAAAACCCCTGAGAAATCCCACCGATTATATGCAGTTAGCTGCTGTTCCAAAGAAGCTGGCCCCTCACTTCTGTCAAAGAATTCCTTTTCATTCTGACCTTTATGTTTCTGCCAGAAATGACAAATTAAGAGCTGTCTAGAAAAAGAAAGCCAAGAGAAAACTGGTGTTTAGAAGCAAAGAAACATTCCATCCTATCAAGAGGTTGTACAGAGAAGAAGGTAAGCCTATAGCTTACTTTACTTTTCTGAAAGCATGTACTCAAAAATATGAGCGCCAAAAGAAAACGTGTGTCCTCTGTACTGGAACTCCAAAAAGCAATGCAGACTTGCTTTCATCTGGTACAGCACACTGACAAAAGAAGTGGCCATTGCAATATTCATGGCTTCTCCTGAGATGACAGGGTATTGGTTTAAGGATGTGAACTCCGGGCAAGCTAAAGAAAAAACAGCACTGACTTCAGCATTTAGGGTCTGAGCTGGAGTGGACCTTACTAGCTAAGGACAAAATTGTATTGCAGAATTTTAAGTTTAATTGAAAAAGTGGTTGAGAAAAAAAACATCCATGCTTGTCACTAACTCCACAATTTGACCTCCAAAAGCTTCTCATGATCATGGTGTATTTTGGCTGACACTCCTGGCATAAGGCCATTCTTGTTTTGGCACAGAAACTACTTCAAATTTCCCGTCACCGCTCACAAGCAGGCTGTTTATTTATAAAATGGGGAGTAAAACACTTTATTTTTCAATATTCACTTATTAATTTTATTTTCTTAGATGATGGACATACAAGGCTTCTCAAGTCTGTAAAACAAAATAAATGTGGGATCACTGACTTCTAAGTTAAAGATGACGATCAGAGAACGAGATTCAGCTTTCACAGCATGGACCTTCTGGTCCTTTATCAGCATTCTGTATCACCAAACCACCAGGGTTTCATAGAAGGACAAGTTTTCCAGGATAACACAACAAAACTTCACATAAGCCTGAGGTCTTTGCTATCATAAGTGGTTTTACTCTTGCAGGATCCCCAAACATATTTAAGAAGGCATAGTGATTGCAGTAGAGACAGAGGTGCTTAAGTGACAATTCTCTATCACCTGAAATAAAGGTAACACGAGAGGAGTAAGCCACCATCATTTACTCCAGAATGGAAATGAAGGGGATGCTTTTTAACTAAAGATAGCCAATATTCATTAACACACCTCCTGTAAACCTGCTTGGGCACTCATCACAGTAACACCCTTACTATATGCAGAGGCACCCTTTCAGGACTTCTTCTCTCAGAACTTTATTAAAAAGACAGGATCAATAAAAAGGTTGAAGCTTCTATTTTAAACGGACACTGGATTACGTTTTCTTGTTTAATCCTGTTGAGACACATACCAGATAAAATTCAGGCCAACTGAAGGAAATGTAATAAAAAAAGAAATTCTAGTTTTCGTGTCTTTTTGATTATGTTGTCTGTGAAGGAATTATTTTCTGATGTTTGTTCATCAGTTGCAAGTGCCTGATAGACATTTTAGTAATTAATTATTTGTTTGCCTCTTCCTATGGGCAACTTACTGCAAGCATTAAAAATTCAGGCAGCTTTCATCAAGCACATGGATCATGTGATAAACTTTTGGCACTTACCTGGATAAAGCTGAACCCCCAGAACGAGTTTTTTGATTCAAGTATTCACAAATATGATTTCAAAATCTACTTCCCATGAATATTAAAACTGGATATTCATTGTTTCCATAGACAGTCTTCCCAATTAACATATTCACTAGAATATTTATGGAAACATACACAAAAAAAGTGTGAACAGCATCAAAGTGAATCCATTTAAATACTAAGATGAATATTTGCAGCCTTCCTTCAATTTATTTTATTGTATTTTATGAGATGTTTGCCCAATTCTGGCTTCAATCATGTCTCTACAAATGACTTTGACTGAAATGAATTGTCAGGGAATGATAGTTGCCCAACACTGGAGTGAAAAGAGGACAATCAAGGAAAGCAAATCCCAGGAAAGAAGGCAGACTCTTTTATAAATGCTACCCGAGCAGTTAAAAGAAACCGGAGTCAACTGCTCTCTCACAGACTCCCTACAGGATCTCACACAACTTTTCAATTTTTCATCTTAAGGTTACATTACTGACTCTTTTTTCCCTGGGAAATATGTTCTACACAGGAGCCCTACACACATACTTCAGGCTTTCAGCCTCAAGTGGATCCACCACACAGGGACTGGTAACTCAAGTGTATTTTCATCCTGTGAAAACAGAGGTGACTGTAAATCTGCTGAGGACACATAGCCACTTTTTCTTTTTTTTTTTTTTTGAAGAATCAGTAAACTAGAAAGCATGGTCAAATTACAGTTCCAAATCTCCATTTTACATGACCTTCACAGTAAGGGGGATAGAAAACTGCTGCATATAGCTTGGAAAATTAAGCTATTTATGGAGCTACCGCTAGTTAGTCAAATTGCTATTTTCTTTCTAATGAAAATTCATCATGTATTATTTGATTATTTCCTCTTCCCTGTTTTAAATGCACTCCACCCTTCCTACTCTATTACTTTGTCTTTTGAATATAATTGAAGAATGTTGGAACAATTAGCTTTTTCATTCAAAGTAACTGATAACTGAAATTATGCTGTCCTTGTGCATTATTAAAAACAACGGTAACCAGGTACGTTCAAAGGCTATACAATAGTCAATATCATCTTTAATATTCTGCTCCATAACCTTAATAGACATTTATACACGATTAATGAGGCTTTTAGTAGCTACTGCTGTCACAGCTTGGGTACCACCTCCGATGAATATTCTAAGGGAAGGGTCTTACTGGAAGTGTTTGAGTGACAACCGTGAAGTAGCAGGCTGCCATGTACTTTCTGACAAGAGAACAAAACCCAAAATAAAACAAAATTCTGTCTTAAGGAACTTGAAACTATTTAAAAAGCAGAACATGGGAACAGACTGCAGTAAGGCATATTTTATACTACAGATGCACTAACAAAGCTTTTAAAGGGATTCTAATGTGATCCCACTCCCATGCTATGGGAAATAAGTAACTTAAATTCTTAGATATAAACGCATGGATGAGTAACGTAATTCCTAATTACATCAAGAATATATAAGGCAGACACAGCACTGCAGATGTCATACGAGAGACATTTGAGTCTAGAGCCCTGCAACATACAAACAAACAAACCTGCAAAAGAATAAAAGAATCCTCATACAACTTCTTGCTATGACAACTCATCTGGGTCAACCTTTTTACTTAGTGAATAAAAGACCACGGTGATTTTACTACTATATGTAGGTATCTCCAAACAGAAACATTCCCAAGCCTGGCAGGGCAATAATTATCATGGATTCATCAAAGGTAAATTCATGCTTGACCAACCTGACTGCTTTCTGTGATGAAATGACTATGAATACATGACCAGTTGATGCAATCTCCCATGAATTCAAGCACAGTATCCCTGTATCCAAGCTGGGATTTTACAGTATATATGGGTGGACTACTAGATGGGTGAAAAACTACCCAGAATGTTGGGCTCAAAGGGTGATGGTTGCTCATTCATGGTGTGCCTGGAAGTCCATGTATTCTCAACCCTTAGAGGTTTTTCAAGACATTGTTGAATAAAGGCCTAAAAAATCTTGCCTGATTCCAAAACCCACACTGATTTGAGCAGGAGTTTAATGAGAGAACTCCTGAACTCCCTTCCACACTGAATAATTGAGTCTATGAAGATACCAGGTATTGATGATTTCTTTAATTTGGTGGAGAAAAGTCTAAAAAGAACCATTTACTCAAATCTAAAACCAGACGTACTGAAAAGAAAATTTCTACCCCTGTGATTAACAAAAGAAACTAGTGCCAGAGGGCAGAGAGGACTCTACATTCCCGATGGTTTCAAATCAAGGCACAATGCTATTGTGAGGCAATTTTTACTCAGTTATAGAATCATAGAATGATACAATTGTTTACATTGGAAAAGGCCTTTAAGATCATTGAGTCCATCCATTGGCCCAGCACTGCCACACCCACCACTAAACCCTGTCCCTAAGTGCCACATCTACACATCTTTTAAACATCTCCGGGGATGGTGACCCAACCACTTTCCTGGGCGGCCTGCTCCAATGTTTGTTAACCCTTTCCATGAAGAAATTTTTCCTAATATCCAGTCTAAACCTCCTGTGGTATAATGTGAGGTCATCCCCTCTTTTTCTATTGCTTGTTACTTGGGAGAGGAAAGCCACCTCCACCTCACTATAGCCTCCACAGCGAGCTCAAACATGAGTGAATTTTGGGAACCATGGTGGAGAAAAAAACAAGAAGTCATGTAAAATAATAAAACAGCATTAACTTTTTGCCTATAATACCTACAAGTTAAGGAAAATGCTAGCTATTATTCAGTTAAATAAATATCTAACTGATCTTAGTTTTTAACTAACAAAGATTAAATAATGCCCCATGCAAAATTAGAAAAAAAGAAAATGGATATAGAAAAATAACTGAAAGAGTTACTAACTTTATATAATTTCCAGTCCTTTTCCAGTGCAAGGCTTTGTAACAGGCAATGGGCTTTGTTCCCTGGTTTGCATTTAAGATTAATTCACAGTGAGAGCTTTAAGTCACTTCAAATACCATGTAGCAGCAGATTTCAAGATTTGTATTGAGTTCTCTGTAAAAACAAAGGATTCTATCCACAGAGGAATTTAAAACACCATGGCATTATCAATTGTGGACACAATTAAAATAGTCATTATGACAAAGCAGCATAATATTCTCCTAAAAGCAAAAAGGTGAGGCCTGCATTTGCTCAGCTTTTAAAAATCAAACAAAATCAGTACTGTTCTGCCTGCCAGATCATTATTTTTAAGTATGCAGCTAGCACCCCTTGTATTTCCAATTTAGCATGAATCCCGCAAGTGTTTCCTTCTAGAATGAGCTCACGGAGTTACTGCACATCAATGTAGAATTTTAAGTACTCAAATAAATTTGGATAAACAAGTATTTGTACATGGCATATAACTAATTCAGAATCGTATGTAGCACACTGAAAATCTTTACATGTTCTTACTTGTAATTTAGCGTGGAAATCCATTTTGTTTCCAAACAAAGCACAGATTTGTCAGCCAAGGATGCATGAGAGAAGCCTTGACATTTTAAACAATGCCTTTTTAAAATTATCAGACTGTAAACTAGTGACTGAACGGTTTTTACAAGGTTGGAACACCTTTCCTTGTGCTAAGGAAACTACAAATGCTGAATGGCTTTTTTTTACTCTTGCCAAAATAACATACCTTTGGCCAACATAAAATGCTTCACTCTCCACAATCAACAAAACAAACAAAAAAACCAAGCCTACAAAGTAGCAAAAACCAGGAGAGACAGAATCTATGAACCTCCCCTAACTGAAGTATTACTGCTGACCTCCTTCTGTAAGGCCAGAAAAAAAACTTCATCAGACAGGTAATTTAAAAGACAATTATAAAAAGTTATAAAAAGTGCTCATTACATAGCTGCAAGTCAATGTACCTATGAACTGGAGGATTTCCACCTAAGGAAAGAAGGGGCCAGAAAGATATTCCAACCATAACAATCCACTGACAGTCAGATGGATGTGGATACAAACTACTATAATGCAAAGAAACTTTATATTCATTCATTTTCTGAGTTCAGCATATCTTAAGTGAGATGTCAAAAATCTTACAGGGCATAGGATAGACCAACTTTCAAAACTTAGAAAATACAAAGAGGAGTTTAGTAAACTGGGCAGAGGGGGAGTTGTTGCCCTTTTTCAAAGTTCAAAGATGAGTGGGAAACCAAGTAACTGTGGCCAGCAATTAACTCAGCATTCTCAGCAGTGAGACCATGGTAAGGAAGGCCCTTTGTTGAAATCTGCATCTTGGGAACGATTTCATATGCAAGCCAAACGAGATTTATTTAAATAAAATCAATGATGACTGATATGCATTTGTCTGCCCAGCTGCAAATCATTCAACACCCCACCACCCCCCTTCAGCCATTATTCCTCTCCTACCTTCAAAACTCCCAGCAAACAGATAAATCCACGTAATGGCTGGGACGAAAAGGACGGTCAGAGAGGCAGCCAGGAATTTCCGTCGCCCTCTGCAGATTCCCAGCATTCTCTCAGGAGTGCAGATTCCCAACCCAATGTTGTTCCTATGTCGGAAGCAAATAGTCCACAGCCTCCCACATATTACTCCCTGAAAAGGAAAGGAAAAAATTTTTCAACAGCTTATCTCTCTACAGAGAGTTATAGACTATGCCAGTGTTCCTAAAGAGTTAGAAGAACAGGGTGAAAAAAAGGCTACTGCAATTGCAAGGTGGTACCCATTTCAAAATTATCCACGACTACTTAATAATAAAACAAGTTTTAGAAGTCAGATTAAGACAGTAAGTCAATAAACCACATCATATCACCTAAATACACACTAAACTCCACCTCACCAAGAGATGTCAGCTTTATTTGTGGTTTTGCCCTCATTTTACTCTACAGGAACTCTGAGATCTTTGATGCCCACATGTGCTGGGGTCCCATGGCAGGTAAGAGAAAGCCACCAACATTGCTTCACCTGCTCCCAAAGAGAAGTCACACCACTGAATCTGTGATCTGTCATGAACTTAAGACAGTGAACCAAAAAAGGAAAGGTAAAGCTTGGGGATAGAGGGATGTTACTGAAATTACCCACTTTGCACATCAAAAAGCAATGCTGATGAACTGCTGTGTAAAAGGGGAGAAAAGTGCAAAATGGGCAAGGAAACATCCTTATTCACATGGGATATCAGGAGCTTTAGACTGTATGCCATGAAAGAAGGGGATTCTGCTGAACAACACAGTTTTTATTAGGAAAAAAATAATTCTGATCCTAATTTGAAATAATTGTCTGGCATTTTAGAGGGGCCAAGAAAAAAATATATGATGATTTTTATTCACAGCAAAATGAATATTCCCACACCAGTGCAGGCATGCAGGGCATAAAAATAATGTTTCACATTGATTGCAGGCTTTTTTGAAAGGGAAGGAAAGCCTAATAGTAGACAAGTTGGAAAAGGAAAGAGAAGTAATAAGTCCATGCAAATCGAGTTCAGGTTTTGTGTGAAAGGGCTTAAGTTTTTCAGTTCTAAGAATAGAAGTGGTCTACAAGAATAAGAGGGAAAGAAACACAGACTCTGGCAGTACAAGGTGTTTAATGACAGCGCCCTTTGACTTATGCTTAAACTAGCACTAGAGCTGAGATAAGCAATGAAAGCATTTCTACAGTGACATGTTAACAATGGCTGCTGTGTGTCTTGAAAGTGTCTTAGCTCTACAACTCCATATATATTGCAGTAAAAATCAATCCTGAAATTAAATTACAGCAAAAATGAGAATGTAGACAAGAGAAATAGGTTCAGACAAAAATCTCTGGTGCTGGAGATACCTGGCTATAGCAATCAGGCAAACTTACAGCTGTTCCTTGAACATTCAATAGAGCCCACTTCACTACACTACAGTTTAAGAGCCATGATAGTACACTGACCTTGGAACTGATAAAATGGACTATAATTTGTCCAGAGCCAGCATAAAAAGCATTCCATTGTGTCAGCTTTTCAAGGCAATGAATGCCTCACCACAGAGATTTTGCACAAAATATGTGGGCAGACTTAGTATTATCAACTGTGGTATTAGAGTCACTCTGTGTTAGACAGAGACACACATTTGGTAGATAAATTGTGGAGAACTCTTATCTTTATTCACTGTACTTGGATAATGATTACATTTCATTTCTTTTCCTTATAGCACATAGCTTGTACAATTTCTCCGAAGAGAGTTCTTTACATGCCTACTTGAAAAACACTGATAATTTCCCCGGCTTCTGTGTTTATAAGCATGTATATTATAAAGCGCACAGAATCATGTATTTTAAGTAGGAATTCTTTTTTTTCCTTAAATGTACTGGCATGCACCACTGACATCATTCTGTGCCTGGAAAAATAAACCTCTGAAAATATAACCTCCCAAGCACAGTCTTTGGCAAATAGCCACATCTTGCCCTGCAACATGCAGTGCCTGGATACTGCTCCTATCAATGATACCTGTAAAAATTACAGGTAACAAAGTAAGAGCCAACACCACCTGTTTCTGAAATCATGCTGTTACAAGCTTTCAGGGCAATGACATCCTGACTCTGAAGCCTGGAGTTATAGTGTGGTAGATTAATTTATCCTGGGGTTGCATATTTAAGAAATAATTTGATTTTTTCTTATATATTCTTTTAAATATCCATGCAAGTTAAGTTTCTGAACAGGTTGATATGGAGGATGGAATCCAGCTTTTCTGCTCTATGAATGTAAAGTACTCTAACAAATCAAAAAGGTATAAGGAACAACACTGAACTCCCAGTTCAGCTGCGAAGGAAAGACAGGAATGTGGCAAATTCAGTTTTCTACAAATTGCCATCATTCAGACAAAACAGCCAAATCATTTTGCACATTCATGCGTATCCTTTATCTAACTAGAAAAACATTTGGGAAAATCCTAAACAGACAAGTCAGCTTGTGATGAATCACCCTAGGAAATGTTGAGATATTTCTTTTAATAGTGCTTTAAAAGAGCCATAAACTACTTTAAATTATGCTTCTACTATCTCCCCACCTCCCCAAAGTTGTGAATAGCTTCCCTTGGGTCTTAAATATTCATTTTTAGTGCATAAAATCACGGCACCTGCTGAGTACTTTTATCCAAAGTAGACGATGCATCATGCCCAACCCTTACACAAGCACTTATATAAAACATCCATGAATGGTAATGAAGATCCTTGGCTTAGAGGAAGAGCTTTGGACTCAATCATGTATTCACTATTGGCTTTACTCAGAAACAATGTTACCTAATATACCAATGTCAAATAAATTGAAAGAAGACATTGCAGTTCTTTTGACTTGGTTTTCCTTTCAACAGGTGCCAAACTGACATCCACCATGGAAGGGAAGTGATTGACAACACTGGCTGGACCAAGGACTGAGAACAAAACACAGTAGCACATTTCTGTCACATGAGCCTGCAACTGCCTTTCAGAATTCTCCTACAGTTCTGTTTCATGGTACAAGCTAAAACTGAAGCTACTTCAGATGTGACACTGCTATGTACATTCATCTTTTCAGTAAAATGGTTCACTTGGTTTACACAAAGCCATGCAGTGCTCCTTCTGATAGTTTTCAGTCTCAACTAAACACCTGTACTCAGAAATACACAGCATGAAATATACCGGAAACAAAGCAAAAGATGAAGGAGTAACTGGCCAATTTAACCACAGCATCCAGATGTGATACTACAAACAAAAAATAGCCAGTGGTTGCTTCTTACCTGTTGCCCAATTCGTATTTTCAGATACACCTAACTGAGCCACAACAAGCATCTGCAACTTTATCCATCTTTACTGGGTTTATCTCAAAGCAAGGGAGACCAAAACTAGACCCAGAGTGAAAGGCAACATTTGTGTTTGCAGTTTCAAACATGGTCTCAGCTTCATCCCTCCAGACATAGTCAGATTTTCTGCCTATGCCACAGATACAGAACAGTGCATGCATTGCAGGATATTGTTCTACCTTGCTCTTCGACTGTGCTCTAAGAGCATCATATAATTGTATTTTAGAAATCTGATTCAGTGAGTAATACCCACAAGAGCTAGTTGTATGTACATGTACGTGATGTCTTGCTGTTGGTGTGTCAGATGCTCCACACTTGTACAATGCACCAGCTAGGATTTATAAAACCTGCTGCACAGGAACAGCTCCACAGACTTGCTGCGACCTCAGGCAGCTCAGCCCTGACTGCTGGCAACGGTGTTCCAGAAGGCTACCAGCTTGGACAATGCCTGTGTGCGGCACACAGCGGCAATTAAAACAATTTGGGGTTCTCATTACAAAGACTTACTCATGACCTACTCATGACCTTCTTACCTGACTGAATGACCTTTCTTACCTTCACATACAGTCAAACACTTCCATTAACTACACTAACTTACCAGAGTAGTTTCTTTGTTTTAAATTGTGGATTATCTCCTCAGCTAAGCATGAAGCAGCTCTCAACCAGTATGAGCAGTACATATATTAAAGTATGTAACACAACACTAATCACATTGGTATTCAGTTTCTATGTATTTATTTTTTTTAATTACGGCACGACAACTCGACTATGTCAGACATCCAGCAGGAGTTCAGTGAAACAATGGAAGTAATTACGAAAACAAAAATCAAACACAATTAACTAGATTTAACTGCTCTACTATAAAAAGCTTTTCTAACTGCTTCAAACATTTCCTTGCATTTGTTACAGTTAATCTTTTCCCAGTAATCTTCCATTTGTTTTCAGAGCCACGGGAAATAAATATATACAGTTAAAGCTGTTTATACAGCAATCCTCTGCCTTGGCTTTGTTGTGTTTCTTAAATTAATGTTATCTAATTCTTTCTGGTCTTCCACACTTGCAGTCACAGACTCAATGAACAATTTCTATCGTAAAGCTTTTCCCTTGGCTCTGTGTCAATGTAGCATTCATCCCTTAAGATAGATTTTTCAGATTTTTGCCAGGCTCAAAATATAAATAACGTAAAGTAAAAAAGCAGAATCTTACGCAGCATTTTTCTGGGGTTTTTTTAAAATGTTGCTAATGATGGTTTATAACAAGCTTACTCCTTGACAATCAGATTTTATCTTGCAGCTTTGCAGTCTTCCCATCATGGAAGATGGTTGTCATGTGACATTGTAATATTAAAGAAAAGTTTGGTACCATAAAGGCAGGGTGGAGAGTAAACCCAAGATTATGAAACACAATATGAAAGAATTAAATGTTAAATCTTTATTAAAATAAACATCTCTCTGTTAATTCTCATGGTTTAAACCCAGACAGCAATTAAGTACAACACAGCCACTCGCTCCCCCCAGATACTTCCAGTGGGATGGGGAGGAGAATCAGAAAAAGGGAAAACTCATGGGTTGAGACAAGAACAGCTTAATAATTCAAACAAGGTAAAATACTATTATCATCACCATTATTATTACAACAACAGTAACTGCAATGAAAAGGAGACAGAGAGAGGAATAAAACCCAAGAAAAAGCAAGTGATGCACAATACAGTTGCTCACTACCTGCTGACCAATGCCCAGCCTGTTCCTGAGCAGCAGTCAGCCCCTTCCAGATAACTCTCCCAGTTTATATACTGGGCATGTTGTCATATGGTATGGAATATCTGACCTTTGGATCAGCTGTCCTGGCCATGCTCCCTCCTGGCTTCTTGTTCAGCTCCTCAACAGCAGAGCATGGGAAACTGAAAAATCCTTCTATTTGAGTAAGCATGACTTAGCAACAACAAAAATATCAGTGTGTTATCGACATTATTCTCATGCTAAATCCAAAACACAGCACTGTTCCAGCTACTAAGAAGAAAATTAACTCTCAGTCAAAACTGGGATAGTTAATACATTCCACTGCTCAAGTTTTTAGAACAGAAACAGCATTTTAAAGGAAAATGCCATCTCTTCTCTCATCAACCTCTTCTTCCACCTAGAAGAACATACTACAGAAACAAATCTAAGGCTCCTTTTGTTCCCACACTCTGAATTTCCTTGGCACTGGAGAACCTCACCCCAAAATCAGACTTTTTAATCCTATAGTATCATGATTTTAAAGAAGTATTAGGAATACACTCAAACTCAGCATCCACCTTAGAAGTTCTGTGAAGCCACTTTGAAGTAAAAGATTACAGCAGTTTCCAAATGCTACCAAATGTACTCTTTCTCAACTAGTTACAAGAAAGCAGTCCTATCTATAAGAGAGAGAACAGCCAGTAAGTTGACAGCACAAATGAGTTCTGCCTTGGAACCGTGCTAACTGCTCCGAGGGCACACAGGATTGACATCTTTTGTATCTTCACTCAGTACGTGCGGTGGCTTAAGGAAAATTCTATTAGTGCCCTGTTAATCAAAGTTTTCTAGAAGGTTCCAGCTGTAAGCAACACCACCACAGGAATGGAATCGCTCCTGACAGCAGTCACAGATGGAGGGAAGCAAATAAATAACATGCTTTCACATTCTTCCATTTTCATTTCCATGTACTCCTTTATGTATGTACACATATATATTTATATATACACTTCTAATGGCATTCTTTTTTCCAAGTTTAGACTTTCATTCATAAGAATAAAAGCCCACAACTTCAAAAATTATTATTAAGGAATAAGATGATCTAAGACCAACAGAACAAGAATCTTTTCCTAAGCCTCCAGTAAATGTCACTGTTTATATGAGGGGGAAAAAATGCCATCAGCTGAGAAAACAGAGAAGCAACAAAACACAATCATGACAGAAAGATCAATCTTGCCTGTAACATTTCATTTGCAACCAAAGAATTACACTTACTTCCAAAGCAGCTACTGACCTGTTTTCTCAGGGAGTTCTCCAAACCCTATCTTTACTTTCTCAGCTATATGGGCATACAGAGTAAGTATTTCCTGACTCCCCAACTTATCTAAGGACTCAGCACAATTCAAAGAAAGTGAAACAGAGCCTAGCTTGGTTTGTGTATGGCAGAATTCTAACAAGACACTATGTACACATACTAAGAGTACCTTAGAATTTGAGATCCCAGTGTCACTGAATTATGAACACACTGGAGACCATGACCAGCCATCAGTATCACATACCTGTGATACAGAACCTTTCAACAGAAAAGCAGCTCTCCTTCAGAATCACAGCCCACAGTCAGGCCACAGCATTATTACATACATGAATTTCAGACTTATAAAAAGGACAAACCTCCACACCTTCCCAAATCCACGCATCTCCACCTAAAGTAGTGGCAAAAGGCAAAAAAAAAAAAAAAAAGTAACATGCTATCTGTTCTAACCTCGAAGAAAACATCAGTTTGTTGGTGCATCACTGCTCTCCCTGCCTCTACAACACAGCATCTTTCTACTTCATAATCAAATACAGACCATGGGTTTGTCCATGCACCAATTCCCTTGTGTGCATGCAACCACAGAGAACAGAAAATGGTCTTTAAATCAGGATCAGGGCACTGTGTGCATCATGCATAACCCTTCTCCAGAATTTTTATGCTAATACTTTGCTTCTCAGCTGAAGTTCTTGGACGCTTGTTCAAAAGCAGTGTTTACCTTCATTAGAATCCACTACATATAAAGCCTTCTCTAACAAGGAAATTTATTAAAGATTCATTACAAACTTCTGCTCAGGAGGAAACAATTATTTCTTGAAATGTTCCTCCCTGACAAAAAAATCCACATCTCTCAATGAAGAAAAGTCCTCTTATAAAAAGTCAAAAAAAGCGCACAACAAAAACCCCCGAACTTTTATTTTACTGCATAGATCTCAAACGACAAGTTAGTTTTACATGGGGATTAGTTGACCTTGCTTTGAGCAAGGTGTTGAACGAGGCAATCTCCAGAGGTCCCTTCCAAATGCAACTCCGTGATTCATGATTCTACAATTTTGTACCCAGTCATAAAACAAATAGTGGCCATTTAATGTAAATCCTCAAAATTCCAACTAACAGCTATTCTGCTATGCATGAATGAACATGCACACAAACAATTATACTGAAACACAGAGAATCCCAGGTTAAACTTTCAGCTAGCATAAATCAATATAGCTTCAGTAGCATCAATTCAACCAGCATCAATTCAGAAAAAATATGGACTAAGCCTCTCAAACTTGATGAGAAGTTGCATTTTTTACATAAGCACCAAAGTTCTGACCTCATTACTATATATTGCCTAAATATTACCAAACCCACAAATATTTTTATCAGATTTATACAAAAATAAAACAAATGTTGAAATGAAAATTCCAAGAATTTCTAGTAATTCCCTATTTGAATAATCAAGAATCAGCAAATGGGAAAAAAAGTATAGTGTACATAAATACGTGACCATAACCAAAAGCAGAAGACAAATCTTTTGCTTCAATCACAGTGCAACTTTACCAAGTACACTATACATTCTCAATAGTTTTTTGATGCCACTAACATCAAATAGCACCAAGAATTGGGAGCAACCCTTTTTTTTGTAAGTTTCCTGCTGAAATCCCTGTGTTTCAAGGTCCAGTATTTACTTCTTAAATACCATACCATTCAAGTGGGCTATAAGAACTATCCTTTTCTGCAGGCTTTCTGAAGGCTGAGTGGGTTCTCTACAAATTAATGGGAAAGGTGCTTACACCCCACATTCCATTCTACCTGACAGAGAAGCAAAGCTCTTGCAGAATAATTTGGTGCCAGACACTTTTTTCAGTAGGAAAGGCAGCTGTGGATTTAGATGTTTTCACATAGGACATGTTCTTGAACATTGGAAGAGGGCTTGATAAACTGGAATTTATAGACACAGGTTTCTCATGGCTTCTTGTTTAGTACTACACAGATTAATGTGGGTATTAGACAAGAATGGCACACAAGTTTTAATTACAAAAGGACTATGAAAGGTGTTATCAAAGCTAAACAAAGCCATAGAAACCAGCCTCAAGAGGAGATGCTGGCAAAAACACTTTCTAAAGAATCCAAATTTTCCATGTGTGGAGTCAGCATTTCAATAGAATCATAGAATAGTTCAGGTTGGAAGGGACCTCTAGAGGTCATCTAGTCCAGTCCTCTGTACAAAGCAGGTTGAATAATGCTCTTTCAAACCAACGTATCATTTGGATAGCTCTTTACTCTTCATTTAAAAACTACTGTCTGAGGGAGGGTCGTTTGCCTGGAGAAAAAGGGCAGTGGGCTCTGTGTTCCTATGTTCTCTCCATTTCCTCAAATTCCAATGATTTTCACTAAACATTTCATTGTATCTCTGCATGAAAACGTCAGTAATTTCTACTGAACTCATTATCATTACCATTGTTTTCAGAAGTTCCTGTAATTCTGCACTTAGATGAAGGTGTAGAAATAATAAATATAAAATATTTAGTAAGTCTCTTATAAAGAAAATTAATACACTGGAAAGAATTACTTTATTCAAATGCACATATTTAACAATTCCACTTTAAGTTTGATTATAATTCATAATTTTCAGGGCAAAGGGGAGGTTGCCAGACGTTTTCTAACAAAAGGAAAAGAGGATAACGATGATGCTGAGGATCATGAAAGGATGTAGAGTAACGTACAGTCACAGCCACGTTACATAACACAAAAGCATTCTTTGCAGTGGCTGGGGGAGATGAAGGGAGAGAAAGAGAGAGGATGAACACTTATTCTCTCTCCTAACTGCTTCTATATTCTAGTATCTTTTAAGACAATTTGACTCTTTGTCTGGTAATCATTAATAAGAGCAGAAGTCAAGCTACCCTCTAGTATTTCAACAGCAAGTCTTATGAGAGCAGGACAAAGACTGGCTAAGAGTCTCAGAGAAGAATTTAGTTGAAAGAGATCCTTACTCTCAAGTCCGAGATTGCTGTCGACTGGATGAAAGTATTTCACCCGAGTGGAACAATCAAGCAGGAATGACTGAAACTTTTATTATGAATATTCACACCTGCAAAGGAAATTCTGAAAGCCACTTCAGCATTCTATACTGAAGTTTGATTTCTGGAATATTCTGTATGTTAGATCTTCATAATTTAAAACAAATAAATCCTTAAATATGCCTTTATACAAAAAACTTACAAACACGCACATATAAATATAACTTCAACTGATAGCAAAACCAAAACAATACATTTAAAATACATTTTTTAAAAGTTAGGCTAAGCAATGGAGCTGTAGTTAAAATAACCTCGTGTGTACCAATATTTTAGTAACTTTGCTCCCCTGCTTGTTCCAGATCTGTGATTTGCTAAGGTACTCCACATAGCTCTTAGCTCCCAAGCTTCCTTTCAGGGTGAGACAGGTAGGTTCTTCTGGCACAGAATCAGGGGAATTTTGGAACAAGATTTACTACAGGTGTTATTCCCTACAGACAGCATGGATGAGATTGCTCCCTGTGCACTGTAACATTCCCCCAGTACTACCAAACTAGCAGGTTTGCTGCCTTCAGGCACTGCCACCATGCAGTGCCTCAAGAAATACAACATACACCCCTCTGCATAATGACACGACTTGGGTGAACTGTGGCAGTTTTTGTGAATCATACAAAGAAAGTAAAATAGCAACCTCTTGGGATCCAAGCAGAGGATGTTATGCAGCCAGTCTGTTCCATGGAGGCCAAGCCCTTCCCACCTCTTGGCCTGCAGATCAGGACATTCTCTGGAGGCGATGCCTCTGCCAGTGTAACTGTCATGGTTATAATGTCTGTTTTGTTACCTACAGATGGTCCATTATCTTTTATCATAACCCTACGGGACACAGGGACACAGTATTTTGAATCTACGGGCCATGTAAACTGCAGATGAAACAGCAGATAAAATGATCATAAACTAAACGAGATCAATCCAGTTATAACTGCACAGAGACTGGGATCATGGTACCGACCCCAAGGCCAATGCTTCACCAGCAAGATGAGATATACCTCAGTATGTATTGCAACAGAGAACAGTAACCCCTACAGATCACTGCACTTTAAGCACAGGAGCTTTCTCACTTGCTCATGGGAACCTGTTAGTGAGACAGCATGAAAATATAATGATTGTGAAAACAATTCTAGCCCACTTCTAAAAATAAAACTTTTTGGAACTTTTTTGTTGCTAGGAGATACGAAAATATAGGACATAACAATGCAGTTATTTGAAGGGCAAGAAAAGTAGTCCAGAGTATTATTATTATTATTAGCTATAGTGATTCACACAGACAGGTTGATTTTGACAACAAATTATGTAATACTGTTTTTCCAAAATTCACCCACAGCTATGAGAATACAGTTTGGTAGGACAAGTTTTGTTTATTGCCAAGCTTATATTAATTACTTTTTCAATTGATATAAAAGATTTTTTAAAAAAGACTGAAAAGGGCTTGAATGTCTTTGGTTTTTTTGGCTGCAGTGGATGAGATCTATGGATATACAGAATACATGCAGTGATTACATATTATTTCAGAGCTGAAAGAAAAGGTAAATCCTTTATTACTAATGTAACAATGAAACTGCACGGAGAGTATTTGAAAATTTAGAGAATAAGCACAAATCAAATGGTCTGAATTTTTATAAGATGTCATAATTTGCAGAACACTAATGTTAACTCTAGAACACACAAGTTAATAGAAAACTAGAGTATTTTTTCCACCACTAATTCCTGGGAAAACATGTGTTGCATATATTTTACAGGCAACTTAGAATTTGGTCTTGTAAGTTCTGAAGTTAAGCTTTCAATTATTTCTCCTTATTTGCCACAAAAGTTTCAAAACTGTTAAGACCCGTTTTCTTTGCCTTGTTTTATAGCAACGTCGAGGTATATCTTGTAGCGACTACATTTTTTATTCCATGCTACAAAAAGACTCTTCAAATGTATTCAGTTATTAGAATGTGCTCTGGTACATGAAGTGAAACCAGCTCAAATGCGTGTTTTGAGTGTGTTAAGAATGACAAGGCTGGAGATTTCAACAAGTAAGACTGGTGAAATATCTCTCCTATAACATGCTAAAAATGCCCTGTACAGTCTTCAGACATTTGCTGATATTTAGACATAATTTTGTAGTTACAGGGCAAATTATGATCTAAGTGGTTGATTCTTTGGCCGCAAGTTTTTAAATTATTTATCTAACATAAAAAATAACCTGTAAAAGCAGAAAAAGAGGTGAAAAGGCTCATGCCAGTAATATGCATTGCCTCCAAAATATCATACCCATCGACTTTGTATTTCAACAGCATCAAGCAAAATCATCTACATTTGATTCAATTTCCCCAAAAGGAAATATTCTTTTAAAAGGAAAAGACATTGATTCATTAAAGGTTTCAACTTGATTAAATGCTAATACGGATGTTAATTGTTCATGTTTTTTAAAGTTTATGTACTCTCTTAGCATTGCTTAAGAATATGGAATAATGTTTCACATTTAAAAACTTGTGAAATATATTAGTTTCTAGCTCACATACAGAAGTTGGAAGAATACTTTTTTAAAAGACTTCGACAGACTAAAGAAACCAGTTAATATTTATTGATATGGCTGACCTTAAAATTACGTCATCTCTACAGCCAAAGACTTTTACAAACCGATTTTGAAACAGAGAGACAGTGAAATATACTGAAAGCAACAATGAGCACCATTTTAAGTAAGAAACCAAAGCTGTAGATAATTGGATAGCAGGGCTAAAGACTATTAAAAGTAGAGTAGAGTGAAAAATATGCTAAAGAAAATGGTGTTCCTGTAAAGTGTCCCTTAAACTAAGGTAATATGTCTTCTTTCTGCCTAAGTGGCCATTTTAACAACAAGCATTAGCAGCCTGACAACCCTGGGTGTCTCAACACTGAAGAGAGTTCCCACCACTAGAGGAGGGGAAGAAGGGACTGCTCTTCTCATTTTCTTAAACAGCACCTTCAGATCAGAAAGCTTTGAAAGCTTGTATCTCAAATTATATTTGCAACTATAAAAACCTGTAACTTCTCCTTTTTTACTAAGTATTAATGTTGAAGTTTTATTAGAACTCCAAGAACTGAACTTGGCATAAAATGTCACCTCCTCACAGCTTCTGAGAAAATCACAGGGGTTAGTACTACTGTTGCAGGCATTACTGGAAATGCACACATCTGTTGGAAGAGAGTGCCAACCATTACTTGATACTGATCACAATTCAGGCTCTTATCATGCAGCTTTTGGAATTCCTGAGTCTGATTCAGACAGAATGTGTCTACTGTATTTCACTGACTTCCAAACACACATAGTGCGATGACAAAATGTTTATAAACTTTAACAAACAGATGCCTGGAGTAGTTTGTAACCAATCAAGGTAGAGGTCCTTGAATATTTTAACCATTGAGAAGACCTTACCAATTTTACACGTATAAATAAAAATCCATGTTAAGACCTTTACAGATGAATATTATAAACCAGTTCTATGAAGTAAAGCAAAATTTTAGATGTTGACTCATGTCTTTGTAGTGTCTAAAAACATTTTGGAAGAAGCAATGTTGAATGTGCAATACATCTTGAGGTATTTTTTTGTCATCTTCAAAGCTATATTCCATGATATGATCAAACACTGTACATGTCATTCTTCTAATACTTAAAGTGACGCTAGCAAATAATTACATGAAAGAATTCAGGGGAAAACTGGCTTTTGAACAGAAATGATCGCAGGGGTTTATCAGCTGAAAAACTGTGAAACACTACAACAGTTCTTTGGGAGAATATTTTACTATTTTTGATACTAAAATACTTCAGCAGGATAAACAGAGCTGTTTTAGTTATTCTCATTTCTCCTTTGAAGGTTTCAAATGATTTAGCATTCCCAACATTCCTGTAACATACCCTGATATAAAGGTAGCTGGGGCTTTAAATTAAATGTCGTAATATTTACATGTCTTTGGGATTCCTCGCGTCTTTAAGGTAAAAAATTTAGAACTTAAGGAAAATTCGTTACCCAGCAAGTCAATAGTAAAGTTAAGAAAAGCAGCCAAAGAGCTCAACTGCAGTGAAAATCTCATCTAAGCAATACCTCAATCCTCATTAATATTTTACCACAGTAGCTCAATAATATTGTCTAAGTGCCACTGACAAAGATTAACAAATCATATCTACATATTTTGTGTATTTTTTTGGATTTTTTTTTCATAATAACATGCTATATTTTCTGTTTAGGTTTTATTGCCATCTGTGAGGTTAAGAGATTTTGGATAAGAACATCTAAAATTGTTTTGCTATGTGAGTAACATGAATGATTTGGAGGTATAAAAATTCTAAAGTTTATGGGGAAAAAGTTCCATCAGCATGCTAATAGCAATAACATCATCAACTGAAACCCTACAGCTACCATGACATATGTCTCACAAATTCAATCTCTATTCCTTTTGGTGAATCCATGTGGAAAAAAACAGGGAAACAGGCAGTTTCAGCTACAACTGAGAGAGAATTGAAAGAGTGAATTTACATCAGCATTTTAATTCAGAGGAGGAATACTTTCATTCCTTTTGCCACAATCTCCCCAAGCATTCCTTCTTATTCTAGACTACATGACTGAGGAGTCTGAGAGGGGACAAACTGGACACCCTTAGGATGAAACAAAACCAGAAGATACATTCCAGAGTGCATGCTAAAGGATGCTCAGCTGCTGGGACAAGACTGCAACTTGACTGCTGTAAAATCCTTGAATGAATGCAGCCTGTGTATCTGGTCCTCTGCACTGACTATTTCACTCTACAGATCCACTCCTGCTGGGCCTCAGTATTTGTTAACATGGACAAAGCTGTACCACATCAAGCTGCAGAAAACGCTGAGGCCACACAAAATATGAGGTGAAATAAAAAAGAACAGTTTCATATAGCTGTATTAATGAGGAACAAGTCAGAGGCTGTGGAGCTGTCAGAAAAATCAACGGCTGTGATCAAATGCATGTTTTTTCTTCATCTAAAAATTAGGCTATAAAAGCATTCCCTTTTTTTATCATCCCAGTCATAACCTGTCTTGTGCTGAAGCATAACAGCTCAGCTAATTAGGTACTTGATAAAGGTAGCTTATTTGGGGCATTTTCCTGCATTTGCATTTACAGCAAGCAAAGGAGGTAAAGATAAATTACTTATTTAGCATCAACACTTTCCCCCTTCAAATCTAAAATCCTAGAGCAGTTAATTCCTCAAAGGCAGCGATGAATTAGACATACTCCAACTTTCAGTACTTCAGAGAAACTTTTTACCTAAGACATACAGAAATTACCCACCCTGATGCTGCCGTCCTAAATGCTTCCAAGCAAATCACCGACTTCCAGCTAGGAAGGTGACATACAGAAATTACACACGCTGGTGCTGCCGTCCTAAACCCTTTAGGGAATAACCGAGCTCCAGGCGGGAGGGCGCGGCACCAGGAGGCGGCGGTGCCGCTCCCGGAGCACGCCGCGGCCGGACAGCAGGCGGCGCGGCGGCGGCGGCGGGAGGCGCCCGCAGGAACCGGCAGCGACGGCCTGCAGCGATCAATCCCCGACGAGAGCGGGCGGTAAAAGGTAATGGCACGCATTCGCCAGCTGCAGAAAAACATACAGTAGCCAGGCAGTGGAAAAAATGTCCCGCTGAATCCTAGAAGCGAGTGGCTGGCTTACCCACGTAGTGCAAATAACAGTGATACTGTGCAAACAAGAACTTAGTTACAGTCAAAATGGCCAAATTTCTACATTTTTCCCCTTCCCAGTGCAGAAACTCCTTCTTGTGCCACTACGCCTATGGGCCTTAGCATAGGAGGATCATATCTAATAAGTGGTGTGCAAACAGTGCAAGTTCTTGTCCCTACAGACCTTCGGTCCAGAAGTATCCACAAAGAAAATACTCTGTATTTTAGGATAACAAGGCAGACTGATGGCCCTTGTTGATAATCAGGCTAAGCCTGAAATGTGGCCTTAAAAATGGATTCTGAAGACCACGTTCACCACCTCAGCTGCAAATCATTCCTCTTTAAATGAATTATTACCACAGGACTCTTCATGCCATGATCAGATGCTCCTTCCCAGTTCACCACCTAAGAGAACCTACCGGCTCAGGCTCTCTCACTCACCAACAAATTCTTTAGCAACACAGCTGGACGTTACACAGAGTCTAAAATTAAACATTAAGAAGACACCTTAATTCTCCTTTGGGGTTTTTTGCATCTTTTTCTTTTTTAAGAGATGATTATTCGGGGATGAGTTTTTTAGGAAGTTCTCAGTGTCACACTTAAACAGTCGCTAGTTTTTCTCCCTCTCAAACATTTTAAAACATAGGAAGGTCTAAGGCTTTTTTCAGAAATCTATTTTGCAGTCTTATAACTTGGCATGTGCCCAGTATTTCGTGCTGAATTACAGCTCTGGGAAATAAATGAAATATCATTTCCAAAAGAAATGACAATTTTCACAGCGGTTTGCAAATGTATTGAGGGATAAATTCCATTTTTAACTAACTGGTCAGAATCCATCTCACACAGGAAACTCCAACACAATCCTTAAAAAAGGGAAAAAAAAAAAAAAAGAAAACACTTGCAAAACAGCTCAGCATGATGTTACTCAAAAAGCAAAGGAAGTATGTCCTTCTTGTGCTGGGGGACAGACAAGGCTCAGGGCCACCAGCCAGGCGCCGTCTAGCCCAAGGATCATGAAGGTCTGACCTTTTTCTGTCCATCCCTACTCAGTGTTACCTAAGAACCCAATGCAGACCTAGATTTTACCTGCCTGCTCATATCCTTTCCACTGACAACGCACATTCTTAAAGTATTTAAAAATTGATATTACAATAATCATCTTGTTCTTCCATTCCAAGCTTACGTGGGTTGTTTTAATTTAACACTGGCCACCTTGTGCATATGAACGGGAACACAAGCAGGTGTCTCATGTTTATGTGCACTAAGAATTTAGAGCACTAACCCAAAACAATTTGGGTTTACATTTCTGCTTCACAGACATGGAGGAGGATACTCCTTTTCACTAGTTATGGGGCTCGTTTTCCCAATCTAGGCTTCAGGAAAACACACACATAAATTTTCTTATTTGGTTAATAGTGTCATGGTTTTAGGGCACAGCACCAGAGCTGTGACATGGGATTGTGGTCACAGAGGGGAAAAAGCAGTCTCACAGGGGAGCTATATACAATTATAAACACTTGAGCTAACATCACTTTTCCTGAGACAGCATTTGACTTTGCTCTGTGGAAAATCACAAAAAGGGAGATTACAGCCTGAATAGGTGTTTTGCAAATAAAACACTAGAAAAAGGTTAGCACTATGTTTCAATACCCAAATGGGATAATGGCAAAAGCAAAAAGGACGCTAATGAAGCTGATAGGAATGACCTTACAAGATGCTGCCAAGTCAAAAAAATAATTTCTGTAGTGCCCAACACACTGTTAACATTCCCTTGATACCTGGCAACTGCAAATCAGAGACACCTCCTTCCACACATGCTTAGTTCATACCTTTCCCACACTCACACTTAAGTCTGACACTACAATTATTAGTTTAAACCTCCATAATTCTCCCATTTACAGCATGAAAATCTTATCTGAACCTATGGGAGCACCACTATCCTCCAAATTCTTCACAGATAGAAAGCAGTGGCTGAGAGATATCCTTCTGCTTTTTAGGAAGGCAGCAGAAAAATCAAAATGCAAAATAATAGAAATAGAAGATGGAAACCTAGATGCTAATCATGGAAGACAGACTATTAGTTATTTATTGAAGACAGTCTTCTCATTATGCTTTATCAAATCCCTAAAAGACAATACCTTAAAAAAGGCCTATTAATTTTTTTGTCACGCTTTAGCTTTGCAGAAACAGAAGGTAACAACTGGAGTTTAGAAAAAAAATGAACTATTTTTACAAAGGCTTTTTTTGGGGATCTAGAGGCCAATCCTGTAGGAAGTCCAAAATTAAATACTTATATTTAAAAATGTGCTTTGCCATTGAGGGATGTCTACCTTTTAATAAATCCACTTTTGTGAAGACTGAACAAGACATGACTGGACAGAGTACTAGATAATAACATCTAGGCTCCGTTTTCCACAAAAGTTTGGACCAAATGACCTTTTAAGCCCTTTCTAACCTGGGCTCTTCTCTGATTTTATGAAAAAAAATGCTCATTTT
Source organism: Edolisoma coerulescens (assembly GCA_013397115.1). Taxonomy (NCBI): domain Eukaryota; kingdom Metazoa; phylum Chordata; class Aves; order Passeriformes; family Campephagidae; genus Edolisoma; species Edolisoma coerulescens. The sequence goes on from VWZW01005683.1 coordinate 655,755, forward strand.
GTATTAAAGGTCACAAGTTCTAGATTTAGAGATTTTCACAGAAGTTGTACGCACTCTAAACAAGGTCTTACAAAGTCTCAAATTTGGAAGTAAAATTAATACAGATAGAATTAGCAACTAGCTTCAAATATGTAGGTTTTAAGAAGTTATGACCTACATTATAATGCAAAAATAGGCCCCAGAAGAGAAAGGTCAAGTCACCTCTTCTCTCAGTAAAAAGAAGACAAGGTTTGTGGAAACATTAAAGATATCTTTTACCATTTTATTTTAATTTTAGTGGGTTTTTTACACATCACTTCGAGTAATTTCCATATTGTTTGGCAAATACCAGTATTCTGGAAAGGAAATGAAAGACCTTTTCCCTATCTGAGCTCAAATAAAAACAAAAGTTGCTTCATCACTCACTAGCTGTGGTCTTAGCCCTGGAAAAGCAAGAGCTAATCATAATATACAAGATTCTGTAAATAGAAGAGACACATAATGTGCTATCACTCACATATATTAGCAAGAAACAAAAATCCTCTATAAAAGATTAGCTGTTATTGCAGAATAGGTATTCTGACTCACGTTTCTAGCACTGATAATGCCTCTTAGCAAAATAAATAAACATCCTCCAACCTCTTCACAGAAGTAATCTTTCCCATAAAATACATTATCTATTCTGGTTATTATGTATATAATATATGCACACTCTTCCTCTCTTTCAGATCATTTTTTTTCCATATAAGCTAATGAAGTCAGTATCTTCTATTTTTTTCTTAGTTCGGGATGCTTTCATAAGGAGCATAAAAGTCTCATTTTTCAGGAAAAGAGTTCAATTAATAAAGGACCAGAAAAAGCTCAGAAAGCCACTTGTATCCTGGGCTGCATTAAAGGCAGCGTGGCCAGCAGGATGAGGGAAGTGCCCAGCACAGGAAGGACACTGACCTGGAGTGAGGCCAGAGGAGGGCCATGAAGACGATTGGAGCACCTCTCCTACAGGGAAGGGCTGAGAGAACTGCGTTTGTTCAGCCTGGAGAAGGCTTCAAGGTGACCTAATTGCAGCTTTTTGGTACCTGAAGGGAGCCTACGAGAAAGATGGAGAAGGATTTTTTAAAAGGACATGTAGTGACAGGACAAGGGGGAAGGGCTCCAAACTGAGATGAGATTTAGATGAAACATTAGGAAGAAATTCTTTTCTGCGAGGGTTATGAGGCACTGGCACAGGTTGCCCAGAGAAGTTGTGGGTGCTCCATCCCTGGAAGTGTTCCAGGCCAGGCTGGATGGGGCTTTGAGCAACCTGGTCTAGTGAAAGATGTCCCTGCTCATGGCTGTGAGAGAATAAAGCAGAGGCTATACCTACAGATTTTACAGTATATCTCTTCAAGAATTAGAGAGATCAAAGGGATTACAGAACTTGCTTGTACTTTATCAAAGGATGTTTTTTCATCCCACCAATCAATTAAATGTGGAGAGGACTATGAAAAGTAGTTTGAATCAAGTATGAATGGAAATTTATGTGTTGTGAAAGGACCAAAAGAAACAGTCAAAGAATCAGTAAGAGATATCACATGTCGATGGGCACCCCCAAATACACCAGTTATCAACTGCACTTCGATATGCAGTTTCTCAAGAGGTCTGGTTTTATAAAATAAAGGATAAAATTAAATCATTAAGAGAAGGTGACAGGAAGATAAAGAACAGGATTAGAGCTATAAACCACCCAGACAAGGACAGTATGGAAATCAGGAGCATTGCCTATTGACTTACAGTGATGGTACAGAATGAAAGGGCTAAGATTGCAATCACTGTCAACTCCTAAAGAGTACAAAACGTACAGTCAAAAAAACCCCATGTGATCACCAATCAAGAAAAAAATGCAGCAGATATGATGAGGACTTAATAGCCAGCATCTTCTATCCTTCCTGTCCCTGTAAGTAATCCCAGCCTCATCACCTGATCACACATCTTGGTGCTTCTGAATATGTGATAAGAAAGTGAAATCAGTGAAAGAGTAACTATGAGAAGGAAAAACGTCTTTTCGTTAAAGTAAAATCACCTTTCCCTTCTATAGGCCTTCCCCATTATATTTTATTACACTGGTTGCTAAACCTATGATCACTTGTGCTCCCAGGCCAGGGCACTGAAAAAAGTCATACCATGCCTTGTTCATAGCAGCAAACTCAGTACTTGCTGCAGAAGCCAACATGCTTGGGGATGCTGAATCACAGGATCCCATTCACAAGTGCATGCTTACTGCATAGTCTCATGTGAAAACATATGCCACACAATCAAATAACTATCCCTAAGCATCTTACATGCTGGGATTTTAATAATTAGGGAAATCTGTTCATAAACAGGAAAACGAGCTATGTGTCACTCAAGTATAAACACCCTTGTCACGCAAGCCTTTTCTTGCTGTCTTTTATAAAATGAATGACTAGGAAAGGGTACAGCAACTAAATGTTGTACAGTCAGTAAAAGCCAGTAACAGCTACTGTTATTACTTGTACTAATGCAGTAATTAATTCCCTTTCCTCACACGTGGCAGCTTCCACTAGTGGAGCTCCATCCATGAATACCAAAACCAGGCAGAGTCCTTCCTCCAGTGGCAACAGGCCAAGATTTGTGATGCATGCAGATCCAAGTCCTACCCCTGCTGTCACTGTGAAATTCCATACTGTCATGGTAAAGAGAGAGTGACAACCATGAAGCAGCTACACATTCGTTACAGTTCAGACACTGGTTAACAGTGATCCAAGAAACATTTCTGCTCACCCTTCCAGTTCAGTTCCACAGATGGAACCACGCTTACTAACATGGCATCACATATGCACTCAATTATATTATTTAACTTCTCCCTGCTGTAAGCACCTACAGGGAATGAATGGATTCCCCATTGCATTTGATGGAGCAGTAAAGACTTTTAAGCAAACAATAACATGGGCCACAAAGAGCTTGAAAGCTGAAAGGCAAAACAAAGGGAGTCAATTTCCCACAAAGCTCTAGTATGCAAAATTGTGGAAGCATTGGTAAGTAAAGCATGTTACTACAGAAGTAGCCTTATATGCTGTAAACACTTGATGCACGGTTAGTGCTTTAACAACATGCACATTAAGTATTACTGTTTGAATTTTTAACTCAATAAATTATAGCTCCAGTACTCTGCCTCTTTAAGTAAGGCTTTTTCCTTTGAAAAGTATTACAACGTAGGATAAGGCAACATTTCATTAACATGCAAGTGTCGAAAGTAATAAGCCCACACAGTCATAGTTCGCAACACAGATAGACATTTTTACTTTATTTAAACAAAACAAAAAAGTTGGATGGGGAAAAGAAGAGCCTTAAGAGAAAAGAAGCAGACTATGTTTGCTCTAATGGGAGGTAAAGAAAGAACAAAGGAACTTCTGACCTCAGGCACAGCCAAAAATAAAAGGAGTAATGTGGCTTCTTTTCTCACACAATTGCTGACTCTGTATTCGCTTATTCCCATTACATACCATTCAGATATGCAAAGGAGCTGGTAATTTCTTCAGGGGAAGATTTCTGCCATGTTATTTATTAGCTAGGAAATAATTCCTGACACATGCTGAATTTTTGACAGACTTGCTCAGTTTTGACTCAGCCTTTTGATAATTATACAGCAGCAGTGCCTATGAATACAAGTAATTTCTCCTTGCTTCTAATGCTATGATTATTCCAGAGCTCTCCTGATAGCACTTACTGAGTCATTTCAAATACTATTCATTTTTTAAAACTTCTACCTATTCATATTACTTAGGGGTTTAAGACTGTTTGTTTTTTCTTTGTCTCAAGTAATGGTTAGATTTTTAACATCCATAAAAATGGCTGTGGAGTGATGAATGGTATTGCACAGACCCTCTGTAAGCAGGAATTGTATGTATTTCTTCAAGTGTTATACCTCAACTGGCATACCTCTGTTGAACCTTCAATATTCTCTGCTACTTCAATCCATGATAGAGATACACTGTTCCTAAGGTGGCAAAGCTTTTTGCATCATTGCTTGTGAGAATCTAATTTGAGACATCCTAGTGGGAGGTCCCACTTTCATAAAGTAGAATTCAATATTCCATGAAAATCAGGCCCCTTTTAGTTAAACTTACATGCCTGAAGGCTAAAAACAAGTGCAAGAAAATCAGAGCTTTCTGCAGAGGAAAACTCTTGCATCATTGCTGACAGAAGAAAACTGGCACCTGAAACATGCTATGCCACCAAGCCTCAACTGTGGTCATGAAATGTTGAGCCTAAGCCCTATCCATGGTAACTCTGAGTCTGTACATCCTGTACCTTCTTTGCCCTCTGCGTACTTTCTTCTGAATCAAAGTTTAATTTTTTGGAAAGCTTCATGCACGTAAGTATTAAAACACAACAGCAGAGTGTGAGTTTCTTTACAAAGCATCACTGAGAAATCAGTATGAAAACTCAAAGGAACATTAGGTACTCCAGCAAGCAGTTAGGTAATTGAAAGGTTAGAAAGTGACTGAAAAAGCTGCAGCCATCTGGTCATTTGCTTGAGAACAACTTTATCCATAACCTTTTTTTTTTCCCCCCCTCCTTTTTTGACATAATCAAACATTCTTAGAGTCTCCTAGCTACTGTGGTGCAAGGAAATGAAAGGTGAGAAAGCAATAAAGGAAAATGGAGAAGGAACTGAGGAGGAGCAGGACACTGAAAGAGGCTTGATAGGTGCTCTCGCCCTTTGTCAGGACTTCCACTTAAGTCCAGGGACTGAGGGGTAAGGACACCCCAGGCATGACACACAAGCACTGCAGCCAGACAGAGCACTGACAGAGCGACTTTTCCAACAGTCAGTCTCCTGCCATCTCACGGCAAATGAGAGATTGCTATCAAAAGCAGCTCAGCTCCCTGGGAACGGAGAAGCACTGAGAGACCGGAGCCATAATGATCCCATTCTAGGTGCCTTCATGGCGACAGCCATAGCTGCACTGCTCACTGCAAGAATACACTACAACACACCGGCATATTTGTTACGCTTAAACACCGAGTTAAAGGATTGACTATTCCTCCTATCACTGTTGAAACCTTTGAAACAGCGGCACATGGAAGACTTCATTAATGTTATAGAAACTACAGAACAGTATCTCCCACTGTTCAGCCATCCATATGTAGCTTCTGCACTTCTTATTCAAACTTCAGCTCTTTCTAGTCTAAGCAAAGGAAGAAATATCTTACTCTTCCACAGTGCTCACTGTGATGTTCAGCATTTGTAGGATGCTGATGCAAGATGGTAACAATTTCAAAGGGCAAACAAAATTGTGTTATGGTGGTGGCAGGAGTCTTAACACTAAATTGCAGAAATTCACATCTAATAGCATCAATTGCATTTCTACAATATGGGATTAACTTGCAGGATCTGTATTTTTAAGAAAGCTGGCTGCATCATGGACATTAAAGCAGTCCCAGCTAGTATCACAGAATTCCAGACAGTTATTTTTATTTTGTTCCAAGTGCTTTTCTAAGTGGTGGGAAGAGAAACGTGTATTACAGGTGGTTGTTTACACTTGCAGAACCACGTCTCCCACTTTGCCAAGTACAGTGGGACCACCAGGAAGCTTTCTGCATTGAGTAGAAGACACCCACCACCCCTCTTCCCTGTGTGCTCAGATGGTGCGTTCTGTTGCTGGCAGTTTCTGGGAGGAACGGTCTGTTGCTCTGTGTGGGATGGCAGACAGGACAACTACCGTGGAGATACCAAAACACTGATGCCACAACCTTGGCTACTGAAGTCAGATCACTGTGATTTAAAAAAAAAAAGGCTGGTAACTGCATACAAATCTTTCTATGTCTAGTTTTTGGCTCATTTGTTTCTCAGTTCGGTAACTACTGGAAGGCCCCAATTCCAACAGCTGTTAAGATGTTGGGGTTTTTTTCTTTTCTTTTTAACAAAGCTTTCAAACGGTGTAATTCCTCCCATGAGCATTCTGACCATGATATGCCATTATCTTCTGGGAAGCATCTTCCACTAACAAAAACTCAGTAACTGCAGCTACAGTGCATCAGAACAACATGTCCATCGTTAGTGCATGTTTCCTGTGCTTTATGTCTTTGCTCTTGCAAGCAGCAGTAATAAAAGTTGTAGCCATAACTCTCCCTGACAGCACCGTATTTAAGGCTGCACCCTTTCAAAATGTGTCTTGGAGAGATGATGTATTAAACAAAGTACTTCAGGCATGGATGGAGCTGTCTGTCCTTCTTTGTCAAGGGAACAGAACAACATTTGAAACAAACCACTCTGAGCATTGGAAAACCTTGCTTCTGTATTCCATGATGAGACAGGAAGTATGAACAATGAAGTGCATAATAGGGGCAATGTTGTTACATCACTGGTGTGATGAATGGGGATGATATTACAACATGCAAGAACACAGGCAGTACAACAGCAGAGACATTTGTATTTAGGCACTTTGCCCTGGAGAAATACCACACCATTTTACTAAATGGTGCATCTTCCATACGAGGTCCATAACCTTGCATTTTCAATTTGATCCAGTTGGTCTGCTATGGCCATTTCTACATTTCAAGGGGGGAAAGGCAACTACCTCATAGATGCTGTCAACACAGTTCACAGTATTGGCCTTGAACCTGCAAATAAAACTGTGCATGTGTTTTCTGCACCTCCTAGTTAAATAAAAGGCTCAGTATTACCTATTGGCAGTGCAGTCCTTTTCATAGTCTCTGAAAGGAGAGCAGAACTTCCCAAGGATCAGCAAAACAAGCCTGCAGATACACCAGATCTGGCTTTATACATCTCTACTTTACAACAATGCAACTACAGGCTGAGACCAGTCCTTGAGAAAATGCTTTTTGACCACTGAGGCAATTCCACTCCTTTAGGAAAGCAAGTTAAAGGGTTGGGGCGGAGGAATGAGGAGAGAGGAGGGACAGTGTGAGAACAGCTTGGGGGAAAATACACTGCTATACACAAATCCTGTTGTGGTTTACCCCCAAACCACTCTGACATGATACACGTTTTTTTACAACCATGTTGTAGTGCAGTTTAAAATTCACATTTTGTTTCCTTAACTCAAGGAAAACCTCAACTTTAGCCTTGCTGAGAAGGCTGTCAATTCTAGAACAGCAGTTAGAAGGAGGTACACCCAACCCCCCATCTCTAAGCATTAGGTAGAAAGATAATGAACTGGGTCCTTCCTTCGGAATCTTGGAATTGCAGCAGGTACCAGAATTTTATTTTCATTTTCTACAGTGTCTTATCAGTTCTGATACTAAGAAACAAAATCTTTTAGAATAAAATTACAATTCGATCCAGTTTCGATCCATGGAAACTAAGAGACAGACTGCTGATGGCTTGACCAGATTATCAGCATACACATAATCCACCCTGAGTTCATGAAATATATTTGTTTCAGTCTTCAAGAAAGTAGAAAGAAGCCTCATGCACTCTCCAAGACAAAAGTGATTTACTGAATAGAAATCCTGTATCATAACTATTGATATGTGGCCACAAGATTGACCAAGGGTCTATTCATATGAATAAATGCTGCAGTTATTTCTATGTCTGAAAACCAGATCAAATGGGATAAAAGGTATTGAAAATTATTTTGTGAAACTATTTACATGGGAATTCAGTCTGGAAAGATTGAAAAACACATATTGCTTGGCAGAGGTTTTTATAAGGTCCCAAACCCATGCTGTTAGTAAGGCACAACTGCCAGAGGTGGGAAAATGGAAGCCCTCTCAGACAAGATCATTTTTCAGGTTTTCTTGTCATGAATTCTTTTCTCGAGTCAGGAAACACAGATTCATATTGATAAAATCCTTTGCATGACAAGAAATTAATTCAGGACTGTGATTTACCTGATTAAAATTATTTCTACAAACTTTTAAAAATAGAAGTGTATCATGTATACATTGAAATTTATTAACCTTAATTTACCTTAATAGATGTATTTTTGTTCATAATAGAACAATTCCTTCCCACATCCAAATGACAGGACACCACAGGGGGTGGGGAAGGAGAAACCTCCTTCAAAAGGGTAACATCAACATCTAGGACAGGGGAGGAAAAAATACCAACTTTCCCAACTCAAATGATATTCCACTGCTAACAGAAGAAGAGGTGCAAAGAAGCCACCTTCAGCTCACTCCACAAGGTGCAGCCTGTCACTTCTGCACTTTGACCTAATTACAGAGAGCTTTAATTTTCACATGTGCCACACCACAGTCAGATTTGGAGCATGTAAGTACCAAATCAGAATCGAAATTCAGTGGCTTTGGCTTAAGCAGGAGGTACCCAGTGCTGCAGGATAGGGCAACATTCCCTGAAAGTCCCAGGGCTTCTCCTGTAGCAGCTAATGAACAGCTGAAAGAGCAGCAGCTGCCCAAGAGTTATTTTGGGGGTTAACAGAGATTGTTTACCATATGTGGAGACCAGATAAAGACCATCCCACTGCCCTTTCAGTCACTTGGTTTCAAACCTGTCAGTATTACCATGTTTCCTACAAAGCACTCATTATAGCACTTATCAGTTGCTATCACAGTAGTCTGAATATTGCTAACTCAAACAGCCCTCATAAAGTAAGGTGCAGCCAAACTGATGAATGTATATAAAGCACCAGGATTCCTTTGAGATTCTGCTGTACTTGAAAGATGATATATTGTAAGGTTTATAAGACAGTCTGTGTAGTCACTCTCTTCCCAGTCCAGTCCTTTGCCCTGGTCACCCAAACATTAAGGTTTTTATAAAGAATGAAAGGGCTGCATGCATAACTCCCAATCCTAACTTCCACAGCATAATAATTCCTACCATATAAGTAAGATAGGAGGATGCAATCCACATTCCTATTACATTTCTTCTTAAAAAAAAAAAAAAGGAAATCAAGTAGGCTATTTGCATTTATTTGATCATTACTGAATTATGTACACGTGTCTACAAAGTCTGAAGTTGCTGGGAAATCCAATAATACTATTTACATCTAATCAAAGTAAACAATCAATGCCTACTTAAAATCTCATATTTTGCTGCAGCAGCACTTAACATTTTGAAAAACAATCAAAAAAATAAAAAAAAACCACCCCATACTTTCATATCATGTTTTGCAAGAAAATTGATATACATGATCTAACGAGAGAACAGCTCTTTGTTGACAATTTCTGAGGGAAAGTAATTTCACATCCATTTGATTTGCTCTTTATGCTTGTAGTCTACCAACAGATAAGAATTTTAACTGGTTTAAGAGCACAAAAGAACGAGCGTCAATATTAAGTAGGAGAAGAATCCCTTGTATGTATAGTAACGCATATATAATTTTTGTAGTAATCACCTCTCACATTACAATGTGAGCATGAGCTTGCCTCTGGCATTAAGAGTATAGATGGTGTGGATTTTTAAATATTCATTCCAATTGAGTGTCATGATTAAAAAGTCTGGTTGCACAATTAGGTCTCTGTGCAGTCCAAAGGGTTTATAAGCTCAACATATATTCCAGTCCACAGGGACAATAAAAGATGAACTAGAACAAATGCAGACAATTTTAGCTATTTATAAAATCAGAAAAGAATTCAAAGGAATTCTCAGGAAAAAAATAATTGCGGTGGAGTAAGGTTCAATAAACAGACCAAAAAATGCTTCCAGAACACAAAACAGAAAAGAGAACTAGAATAACGCTGTCATGAAAGTATTACAGTGTTCTCATTTTTAGAAAAAACATGCCATGAGCAAAATACACACTACTACCTTGTTAAAACTTAACTTCACCTGTGTTTTTAATTAAGTTTCCTAAAGAAACAAAGCTTGTGCAATTACTCTTTGTTGTCCCTAATAACTTCAGTATCTGTTGGGCATCTTGTATCAATTTGAAATCATTCATTCATTCTTGTATCATCATTCAAAAGCAAGAACTATCAAGAAAGCACATGTCCCTACATCAGAGGTCTTATCTGCTTCTGAAATTGTTTGTTGGAAGGGTTCTGCTGGCCACTAGTTTTTTAATTTTTGGACCATCTACCCTATGATTTTAACGAGATGATACTAGGAAAGGTTTTGTCCAGCACCTCTGTAGTTTGCACACTCTTCTCAGGGTACATAGACTAAATGGCACTGTGAAGCAGGTAGGGAGGAACATCGAAAACAAAACACGGACATGCCCAATATTTACTTCATACAAATCCTTGCTTACAGTGCACAAAATCTACAGCAACTCTTCCAATTTTAGACATCTGCAGTCTCACAGAAATTCATCTGAGGCTTTGTAAAGCTTCAGTTCATTGAAGACTTGCTATCCAAAACAAGGTCCACGGGATCAGCTAAGCAGGATGTGAGAAGCTGGCAGCACTACACTGACAGAGTAAAGGTTATCCAAGTAACCTTCATTGTATTTGGCCAGTTTCCCGAACATACAAAGAGAGGGTTGGTTTGTCTTATCCTTGTGTGAAAATCTTCCATTTCCAGCCTAGTATTTCTTAAGACAACACATAAAATTGAGATTTCCAGAAATGCTCAGTACAAGCCCAGCTATACTCTCACTAAAAAGGATGACAGTTCTGCTACTGACCTAGAGGAAAACAAAACAACAACGAGCGCTCTTAAAAATCATTGTCCTGAAAACAGCATTTTGCTCTCAGTTTTATTCTAAGGGGTATCTGAATTCCAATCTTAATTTTCAAGTTGAAGTTTTCCATTAGAAGCATGAAGTAGAATCACAGTTCAATAACTATTTTAAGCAATGCCATGAAGAAAAGCACCTTTAACACTTAGCTGCCCTTCTTCCAAGAATCATTCATACAGAGCTGTCTACAAAATCAAAACAAAGGGAAAGTATGAAAAAGCGTGTAAGACCCACAATGTGTGTATACACGTTCTTTATATTTATACTTATATAGTTTAATTTAGTCCTTTCATGAAAATGGAGCCTTCCAAATAAAAAGTAGCCTGAGTCAAAGTCTACGTCTACTCCTTTCTGCACATATCAGCAAAGTAAACAGAAGAAAAACCCTAAGTTTAAATTTTGAACAATGGTACTATTCCAGAGCTACCTACATTCAAGACTGAAAGTCTTGCCTGGTCCTTCGAAGCAAGTGAATTTTTGAAAATTAATTTTCTGCAACAGCTGTTTTATACTTGCCCGGAACTACAGAACATGGATTCTTTCCCCTTGCAACACACACACTGCCTAAAAAATGAAGTTTCAACTCCCCTGCTCACCCGCAAACCCTCCCCTGACTGCTGCTCATTACATTTTCAAAGCAGTGTCATCCACCAAACAGAAGGGAAACCCGAGGCAGCGATCATTTAGGATCATCAGCAAATCTACAGACAAGGCGAGATGAGAATTTAGGAGGAGAACAGGAATTGTACTGTACAGTGCACTAAACCATACCTACTCTCTTTACAGCCAAAAATACCATCAATTCCAGGAACAACAGTTACATGAATTCTACAGGCAAGTGTAGGAACTCTCCTGCTTGTTCAACTGCTTCATATCCAGCTCCCACCCAGCCAAAAGGATGAAAGGATTCACATTCTCTCTGTCCCATTTCCTGCTTTTCTTATTCTGGCTGCAAAAAGCACTTGGGGGAAAAAATACTCAAACTGTCTAAAGCAAGTTACCTGGTAATTTCAATCAATTCAAAGCATGTAGGAAAAGGAGGATTTAGTTGCTGTTGTTACAGGTTTCTACTAACATGGAAAGTATACGCAGTCTGCAAAAATCAAGTAACCAAATGTTATCTTAAATATTTTCATTTTCAAATAATCCAGAATTTCAAAAACAGGAACCTTTTTAACAGCATCCCATTATTTGGAAGCATAACACAAAATTTTGTTTGTGTCTCAGCACCTCCAAAGCCATCCAACCCAGCTATGGAATCACAGAATTTTGCAGAGACATGATACAGAAAAACATACACACTTCTTCCTCTGTATATACACAGTTCGCACAACCTGTTTAAGTCTACTGTGTTCACACTTGTGTCGATAAATGGGTTGACATTTTAAAATACACACACTAGACACACAGTATTTTTAGGAGCAGGAAATATATTTCTAAAAAAAACATTAGATATTTCATGTATCATAAGCACTTTTAAAAGAACATCAACAGCTTGTCCACTTTGGAGGTAAAAAGGATAAAGCAAGCCTCCTGAGCCCAATTATCACAAAATGTGTTCTCTTTCATTCAGTTTTATCATTCAGTTAGCTTAGAGAAAGATGGATCAGTTGATTGAGAGTCTGTTGACCAGAATGGTAAAACACTATCTGATTCTTAGTTTTCACCAAAGAGAGTAGATCCAGTGGAATCTGCCAACTCAGTGTTACACAGCAACAATGTTAAGTAAGCAAAGATCCAGATCCTGGCTATATAATTCAGACTTAGGGATAAAGAACAAGTCCTTCATAATTCTCCAGAATCTCCTTTGCTTTTTCCAGTTGTCTAGAACACCTATAAGTCTGTCAGTCCTTTACTCCTATTGTCTGAAATAAGATTCAAATAAGCTGCACACCTCAATGTCTCCAAAGAAATGCTTTTGTTGCTTGCAAGTATCTAGCACAGAGGATTGAGACAGAGAGACATAATCAGAACTTGTCTCTCCTGCACCACACAACTTTCTGCATCACCTTTTTTTCCTCACGAGACTTTTCAGAGCTGTATTTTTTAAATTATTTGTGATGGAAAACACACCGAGGCTTTCACCTCTTCTATTAGGTATGATTGAGATCTGAAGTGACTGCAGATTTGTTTCCTCCGAAGGTCTTCAATTTCTTTTCTCGTGAAAAGGAATGCTTGTCTCTCCAGGTATTTCCCATTCGTAACTTCTGGCTAATTTCATCTAAATTTGACTGACTGTCAACATTTTCAATAGATGAAATTCTTGCTAGTTTTGTGAAAATCGGCAACTAAGAGAGCATAGGAAGAAGAACAAAGTGAGCATTCCCAGTGAAGGAAGGTAATTACACCTCAATCTTTATCCAACACTTTAGCATGTAAATGGATTTGCACTAACCACCCTGTCTGTTGTCAATTCTCCAAGTAAGTAGGTGATATGAGTGGGATCTGTGAATGTTTTGTAGAGAGGTAAATTAGGATAACAGGATACATTTCAATAGAAAATCAGTCCTCATTAGTTCAGCTGTTTATGAAGCATCCTGTTTTACATTTAAATTCCACGCTCAGTGTACTATTAAGCACTATGGTTAGCAGAACAAATAGTGTTTTGACATTAGAAGAGATTGAAAACTGAACCATCAAAAAAGAGGGAGAAATTTAGTCAGAGTTATGACAACTCTTTACTGATCTAAAACCCAGAAGATCTGTAAAGAGGTATCAGACAGGAGTCTGAAAAGCGACTAGTTGGGGGGTGTCATGAAAGTAGAGATCTGAGCTTCCTCATCATCCTGAATGAATGCCAAATTCGAATGTCAGGAAGAAGGGATTCAAGAACTCTCTCTGTTCTGTTTATAGTTCAGAGTTTAAAAGAGGTTCCTTCAATAAATAATGCAACTATCCAGATAATGCCCTAAACATATACTTTGTATATCTCAAGCCAAGTAACATCCTAACTTTACAACTGGAATTTTTCCTGCTACCAGGTCAAATGAGAAAGAGTAGAAACTTCCTATTCTCCAAGAGCAGCAGTGCTGTCCATTCCAGGAAAACATGCAAACTTACCAGGGACTTTCCTAACACAGCAGTCTTTGTAACAGACTTAAAAAATATGATCGTCAACCTTTTACAGAGTATCAAACATTTAAATGTCTCATAATCCAGGAAAGTATTTTTGGCAATGTGTTTTAGACCTCAAGGATGGTACTGCATTTCCTCTCAGCATACCCAGCTCTTCCTAGAGCTGTGCTGTTCTCTCCACAAGGCACTCACAGAAGGCAGCATACCACTCTTCTGTCACTACTTCAATAACCAGACAAGCCAAAGCAATACCTCCCCTCTGCTCATTTTCCACATTACAATCACCTTTTCTAAACACACTATGTAGTGTTCTGGATGTACAGCATTGCGGGGAAGCTAAAGTATAATGGTTTCAGTATTTCCCAATTTTGCAAAAACACCTTTCCTGCCTGATCCTTTTTAAGATCACATTTGCTCTCCTTCAGGATTGCATCACACACACACAGTTCATAATCACCTTGCAGTTGACAGCCATATTCCATTCTTCCCCTTCATCAGTCATTTTCAAACAACAGCACTTCCAGCAAATGGGAGTGTTACATTTGCATGCTACCCATATAATGTATCTTCTTTTCCTGTTCAGCACCCCTGTCTACTATTCCAGTGCTCCACATCATCAGTAATTTCTCTTGCCACCTTTCACTCCTTATTCTAAACTTCATTTTGTTTAATCTTCACTAGTATTTTCCCACATAACAGTGCACCATGTTTTGAAATTCAGATAAATCAATACTCCTGCACCTTTTTAAAAAAAATTAGTTGCCATGTTAGATAGCAGATTAGTGTGGTAGTAGCACCTCTCTTCGTAAACTCCTGATGCATTTCATTTGCTGTTCACTTCCATGTCTGTAAGCATTCCCTTCCTCCAAGTATGTTCTAAACTAATGCACTGAGAGCAATCTAACAAGCGGAATGCAGTCAGGGGAATGTCTCTGCTCTGGTTTTAGAGAGACACCACAGCTACCCTTTTCCAGCAATATAAAACAACCTCTTATCTGAAAATTCTAAAAAAATCCTAACCAGCAGACTTACAATTTCATGGGCTGGTTACTTCAATATTCTGAGGTAGGGATTATCAGGTCTGTTCAATTCCAACACATTAAATTCTTTGCAGTCTGGTTTCACCTCAGAAATGGTAATTTCCATGTCTATAGATACACCCCTTCCCAAGAGTTAGCTTGCCTTCCATACACACCCTGCATTATCATCTTTACTGTAAACAACAGCAGAGCATTCATTTAGGTTTCAGGCCAGATGCAGATTACACTTTAATCACCACTCAATCATTTCTGTATGGTGTTTTCATGTTTCCTCTCTCATCCTTTCATTACATTAAGACTTACAGAGCTGTCTACCATGTATTTTGACTTTCTTTAAAAAGAGATCTACTCTTCTGCATTGGTGACAAACTTCAGCACTGAATGTGTGTTGAAGGCTATTCGATAAATAGGAACAATCTCATTCACCACTGGGAGTCACTGAATTAATCCCAAAAAAGAGAAGAAAGTTTAAGAACTTGTGAAACTGGTACACCCTTCAAACTGAAAACTGGGCTGTGGCGATCTAGCAAAAATATGCATAAAGAAGTAACAGAGATGTCCATGCAGCAGCTGTGGAGCTCATAAATATATTGTATATTTTCACACATAAAGCTAGATCTTCATATCACTGTCTTTGAATAGATTTTGGTCATTCTTTCACGGCAGCGAATATATGAGGAAAATACTAACGTGCAGTTGAATGATTCAGAAAGAAGCTGTGCTGCCGCAAGGTACAACTAAATAGGTTAATTCTCACCTGTGATGTGTGCTGGGTTACCAGGAGGCAGGTAGTTACCTTGTACTGAGAAACAACCAGCATCCACACTTGTACCCCATGTTAAAACACAGTAGGTGTGAGGCACTTCAGTCCTCAGCTGAAAAAGAAGCTGCCACACAGAGACTCTGCTCTGGAGTCAGGGTAAGCATGTGCACAAACAACACAGGTAGCTGGAATATAGAATCTTTTTATTCATATTAATCTGCTTAAGTATCAGAATCCTCTAAATCTACATGAAGGTTATTGGTAGCGCACCACGACACACATGCAAGCCTGGCTTTTTTGTGCTGTGAAGGCAGCTCAGGCCCAGTACACGCGGTCTCACAAACGCTGAACAGAGGGGAATAATCATCTACCTCGCCCTGCTGGCTACACTCTTGCTAATACAACCCAGCACATAATTGGCCTTCTTTGCTTTGAGGACAAACAGTCGACTGATGTCCAATTTGTCATCAAGCAGGGTCCCCAGGTCTTTCTCTGCACAACTACTTTCCACCCAGTCTGCCCCATTCTGCAGATACTGCATGAATTACTTCCATGCCAGGCACAGGACTTCATACTTGCCTTCCAACCCCTTCTTGACTTAGGTTCTTTCTTATTCCTTCCCCCTCTGTATCTAGGTTGAGAGACACAGGTAAATGTGAAAGGAATCTGGAATTTCCAGGAGAGAGTTCGAGGTGTGACTCTCTCCTTTCTCAGCTGTGTAATCAAGGAATTCTTAGTCACAACATGACTATTCTATTAAAAAAAAAATGCATACAGCATAACAAAACGTCTTCCAAACTCTTCAGCTATCAGCACACTACCCTGTAAACTACTTTTACCAGTCATACTTCTCCCTTTCAGAAACTCTCAGACTTTATTGCAAAATCGTGAAGTGCTGTTCCAAAAGAAAAAAGAAAACCCTCCGTTCATCTCCCACCAGTCTTCTTGGCACTGTGTCTTAGTCACCCTTATTTCTTTTTTCTTTATCTACTAGATGATAACTAGTAATCTGGCCTCTTGTCAAGAAGTGGAAATAAATTCTTCCCTTATCTCAGATCGCAGTTCTAGATTGCCACTAGTGCTGAAATTTGCCCCTGCTTTTTGTTTCAAAACTAAATAGTTACATTACCTTGATTTCATAGCTAATGGGGGTGGGAGATGTCCTATTTCTGATCATGTGCTATTTACAGAACAGTCTCATGTCAGTGCTAAAACACAGAAGGAGTGAGTCATCTGTATCCTGTACATGAAAAACTAAAATTATTGCTTCAGTACTTACGAACCCCTTGACCAGCTCTCCTATTCTAGCAACACGCCAAGAGCAGCACAGTTATGCACTGACTGGGGAAGGAGTGAACATGAATTCTCATCCTACCAGGCATGCCATATGTAGAGCATTAACTTAAACTGGGGCAAAGAGGATTTATATAATAGCTTTATACACTAATCGTATAGTCTTCGGACCTCTACAGTTGGCAAATAAAAAAAATGGTGCCCTATTTATCAGGATAATTACTCAAGGGATCTGACAACACAAGAGAAAACCTATATAAAATCAGTATAACACAACGTTTTTCCCCGTTCCCTAAATATCTTTCAGAGTCTAGAAAGTACTATTATGCAAAATTCTTGTGTCTTTCTCAGGCATCCAAATACCTGTAGCAGACACCCCAGGAGCATGTGGACTAATCTGAAGCAGTTCAAAGGAGGTAACTGGGAAGAATGGATGTGTTGTCTACAGGCTTAAATTTGCTTGTTTCAGATTACTATTTTGGGGAGGAAAAGTACTGTCAGTGAGGAATACAGCAGTGCTAATACATATCACAAATTTAGTAACCCGGGTCAAAAACAGTACAAAATCCCCAGTAAATACTCATCGCAATTATTCCAAGAACAATGCTATAATTGCCAATACCTAACATTTTATTTATTTATTTATCCTTACGCTGATTTGCAAGTTACACAAAATGAGGAACCTGCAGCATTGGCTGAAGAAAAAAGCCTGCAGCATGCTAATCTCACCCCGCTCTGCCAAGCCATCTCTCTCTTGATCTGCAATAACTCTTCATTTTAGTTACAGATCTCCCTTGAAAAGGGATCCTAGATTATGGCAGACAGATTAGAGCTGAGAAAAGAAGTCCAAAAGAATAAGAACAACTAACTCACTTGGAGCTGAATACTGTGGTATTGATCTCTTCTCGAAGACACTTACAGCATCACAGGCAAAAGCTAAAATTTAACAGGATCCTTTTATTACAATCAACTTACATGACACTTGACAAACCACTGAAAGAGATGACCTCTGTCCAAGCAAACTTAAAATATTCAATAAAAACAGGGAACATGAATTAGGTACTCAGTACAGAACAAGCAGTGAAACTGATAGATTTTAGTTTAATATACATAACATTATTCTTTTCTTCCATGCACACAACAATGGGGTTGCAGAGGATGTGTGTTTTAAGGAGGAATTCAATCAAGAAAGACAGGTTACTGTTTGCAAATACATACAAAGTAAGAACAGCTTTCTGATGCAGAGAGAAATTCTAAGCACAAGAGTCAACATGAGAAAAGATGATAATAAGCAAGAAGAACCTACAATAAGGCCACAATGCAGGGAGGGAGGGAACAAGGGGGACTAACAGCACAGGCAAAGACTTCCAGCATCCTGGCATACTGCTGTCAAATGTCCTGGTGACTGTTGGGTAGCTCTGGGCATGGCTGAAAAATTAGTTCAATAGTCAAGGTACTTCGGCACACAACAGTTGTTCTTTGTACCTCAGTGGGACTGATCAAGGACAAAGAGTTAAGTATAAAATAAATGATATATAAATGAGGTGGAAACCAATCAGAAGACATTGCAAGTAATTCTTCAACTGAGTCAACACAACCCCTACTGGTGTTCAGCCAAAGACAAAGCAGGATCCTGTCAAAAGTATTGCACAAACTGTCTCCACTGTAAAGCCAAATGATTATTTTTTATTCAGGTAAAGACCCTCCTACCCTTATCTATACCACTATTTCTTTCCAATTAGAGTACAATTCACACTTTAAAGAATCAAAACTTAAATCTGCATGACTCCATTTCCGTAGGTAAACTTCCACATCCCAACTATGAGACTCCTACATCCTAGCTGTGAGCTGTTCCAGGAGGGAAACTGTGACTGAAACACACGAGACACAGATAATGAGTGGCATGCCACTGTTTAATCCCCATCACTTTTTATTCAGTATTGCTGTGGTAACAGGTCTTGCTACAAGGAGCTGCCTACACACAAAGAGAGTCATTTGACTTTCAAGTCCAGACTGTCCATCTTCTCTGAGGAAAAGATGGGAGGATGAATGGAATCATGACACAGGCCAGACTGGCCCATGAGCTGCCATTTGGATCAAGCTGCTGTAAATCACATAGAACAGACTCACAAACAAGATGGAAATTTCAGCACTGACCATGTCTAACATATTTCTCCTGCCTGCTGTTGTTGGAAAACAAAGCTCAGGACAACTAAACCTCTGCTTCTTCTAAAGAGCACTTAACCACATGAGACAGGTTGCATATATAGGAAGTTCACCTCAAGGGGATTTCCTTCTCATCCTCTGCGATTTTCTTTCCTGTCTTCCCAGATTTCATAGTCCAACACTTGCTGGAAAGCTGAGTTTTCTTCTAAAATTCTTAGTGTACAACCCAAAGAGCAGAAACTTCTTGAGTTAGTCTGTGCAACAACCATGCTCTTAAAGAAGGTTAAATTGGGGTCTTAAACCCAATACCTTAACGATCTTGAGCTGCAGGAGGCTACTGACTCGATTTGGGTGGCCTGTACTTCTGCTTCATGGAATAAAAGAAAAAAAAAAACAAACAAAAACATTTAACCCCAAATTGATAGCAGGTAGTATTAAAACAAATATTCTGTATTTATTTTTTTATTTAGAAGTTCATTCCATTTGTCATGCAAACCATCCAGGTAATGAAGTGTTACTTTCCAGAAGGCATAGAAGTGAAGTCTGTCAAACGACAGAAACTAAAGCCTACAAATAAGCAAACCCCTTTTTTTACCTTTTCTCATTATACCCCTTCTTTCCAAAGTTGGTTACACACACAGACTTCAACCAGGACCAACTTCATGCCAATGTCTGTAACCTCTTTGTTACCCACATAGAAAAGATGAGAATACATTGTTCTTTCTACTCTGCTTTTTTACTGTGGAAAAAAACCTATATTTTTATTAAGAGTCACACAGCATCATAGAATATCAGAATAGCCTGGGCTGAAAGAGACCCTGAAGGGTCACCTAATTCAAACTTCCATGAGAAAGGAAGCCTAGATGAGATTATGTAGTACCTTGAGCAGTTGCAACACATAACTAAAACAGTCACATAACTGAAACATTTGAAGAACCCAACAAGAAGCAGTGAAGAACAAAACACGTTTTCCTGAAAATGTATGAGTAAATTACCCTTGTTATCTTATGCTTTACTGATAATGCTATAATGGATGCAATAGTACTTACAAACCAAATTATTAGAGACTTTATAAGGTAGTACAGCATAAACTTAAATATCACAACGTATTACTAGATAAATTGATGGTAACAAGAAATCCCTGTGCCTGTTTTTTTGCTTAAAAATCAATCCCCATTATAAAAGAATTTGGATAATGTGCTAAATGTGGAGAATGTGCTATATTGACTATCCTTATTAAAAAAACAAACAGCAGATCTAAAAAAGAAGCAACAAGAGTAATTGGCTGGACACTTTCAAACAAATTAAGAGCATACTAGAAAATCCCCCTGAAAGGAAAATAGGAGTCCTAGATCCAGAATCGGGCAGGGAAACTCAAGCCACAAGAGAAAGTCAAATTGCTAAATGCAGTATGACAGAATTGGTGATAAACAAGCAAGCTCTGTTTTGCAAATTATCAAATGCAAAGCAAAGTACTGTGGGCATGTCCCGCAGTGGTTTACATCGCACTTCACTGACTATGTTGATTACCATTTTATGAGCAGAGACAAGTCCTTTGCCTGTCCACAAATTTTCTTCCAGAATAATTCTGCTTCTCACTCCAAGACAGAGCTGAGCTCCTAGCTGCTGTTGTGCATTATAGTCTCTTTTAATAGCTCTGTACTATTTAGTTTTGCAGGTATCGAAACAGCAAGACTTTATCTAGAGATTGCTACTTCTCACAAGGTTAAAATAAAAACCACACCTGCATTAGGAGAAATGAGAAATTTCCCCAGGAATCCTGGATGGAAATTCATGCCAAGCTGTGTTATAGCCAAGTATCAAGTTAAGTAATGAAGACCTTATATAGCTCAGCCAATTATCTTCCGACCTTGCTATCCAGAATCATGCAGTTTCCCAGAATCAATTTCTATCCTGAAATACAACTTTCTGCATGGAAAATCATCCAGGCACAAGAGAAAATTTAGATTTTGCCCATTTGTCCAGTTTTTCCAGAAAGCCTTTAGTGAACAAATACTCATTTTGCTATTCACCTCTCTTACTCTCAGCATTGTGTTTCTCTCGTGTTTTTGAGCAATGAACAAGCTGAAGTATTCGCTTCTGTTTTCCTGCCCCATCAAAAAAAAAAAGCTACCATGGGAGACTGCCACCTGACTAACCAAGGGCCCTTCTGAGCACACACATCATTCTCGTGCTTGTAACACAGAAAGAAGTAACACACATTCCTCAGGAGGTGATGGGAATGGTGCTGTTTAACTTTTTGAAAGGCAAGGATACTGGAAACATGCATGAAGCTGCCCTGCTACCATACGCTTCTGGGCATAATTAGTCAACCAGAAACTCTCCCTTGAGAATGACAGGCAAGAAGAGAATGCAATCACTGCATAAAATAGGAATGAACAGGTCATGTTGGTGAAGTAAGGAAGTAACCAATGTCCTGGCCTTCCAGGCAGTTTTGTTCTGCAAGGTAACAGGTAACGTGTAAGAAATAGATGTGCAAGGACCAACATTTAATGATGCACCTGTTTTCTATCACAACTATAAAATCCTAACTATGAAAGTTCCTTTGGGCTGGAATACAAGAACAGTTTCAGGTAATTAAATAAACCCCCTAGGTTGTATTTCCACAACATTTTTACAGTTTTTGAAGTTCTGAGTCTGTTCCTTTTAGAGCCACAAATCATACAAGGTTAAAATATGAAAAAAACCCCACATTTCCGATAAATGGTAATTAACACTTAGACAGTCCATGAGCTGTACTACTTGTCACACCTCTAGCTGCTCCAAATTTTTCAGCTCTTTCAGTCCTAGTCAGGCCCCTTGCATTTCCCTCTGGGATTGCTGGTAATTCTCCCAACTTTGTACACAGGATGGCTGACAACTGGTCTATCACATGGCCTGGCCTCTTTTACTAGAAACTCTTGCTTCTGTCTGCAAGGGCACTTGGTTCTCCAAGATGGGAGTTAACTCTTGTAGCTGGAAGTTTGGCACAGTGCACCTCAAAAAAAGTGGCAAGACAAAGACAAATGGCCCTGTTTTGATTGACAAAGTTGAATCCAAAATTGCTGCCACCAATTGCCAACAAACTGCTGCCTCAGCCACCAGTTGTGGAAGCAGACATTTAGTCATGTGAGTATGAAGGCAAAGAGGTCAAAACTCCTTTCCATACTTACCCATCATCTACCAGGATACTAGGACAAACTTGAAAAATAGAAGAACCCAAATTTTCAGCTATTCATGGATCAACTTTAAAGGCTCAAACACAAGTGGTTATTTCTCTTACCACTTCTATTCTCTTATTTCTGACACAGTTACTTTTCTCCCTAGTACCTGTAATAAAAATTGAAATTAACACAGCTAAATTTTATGTAGTTTGTCATTCACATTTTACCAAAATCATTCTATCAAATACAGAATAAATGTCTACCTCTTCCCATGAGTGATACTGCTCTAGAATTCCCATTTGTTAAATATGCCAGCAGAAAGAGCGTAAATTTTGTGTGAATGCTACAGCAAGCTCTATTTTCTGTGAATCAATAATAGTATTTTTCAGCAACTGATGTGTAGTAAAGAAAAATATACACATTATTTCTATACAGACACACGCACATCAATGCGCACCTGAACATCCTATACAGAATCCAAGAATATCTGGCTTTATTTCATAATAATGAATCAGTATAGCTACTGACAGTATTTACCAGCCTTTTAAAACTTTTTAAAAACTGACCAATATTTCCTCTTCTGTTTATACTTGCAAAACAGGTTCCATGACATTGCATGTCATGGTTCTATTAGAATTATGCTGTTTTAATTCAGCCATTTTTTAGATACAAATGGTTACTTTATTTATATTCATGCAATTTAATTTCTGTGTAGTTTTTTTACTATGACCAGCACCTACAACTGGGCAACCCTTTACGGTTCAAAACAAGGTCATTCACAAAACACAGCATCCCATTTCAGCATCATGTTTTATTTACCCCACTAAAACAAACCACAAACTCACAAGTCGTGTTAGTGCAGAAATTTTCTTAAAACAATTTGAATATGCCAGTCTTCAATTCACCCTCTTCTTTACTGATGTACTGCACGAAGAATGACTGATGAGGAATTCACCTACCCTACCAAAATCCAACAGTTCTACCTCTAAACTAGTTGAAGGTAGGAAAAATGAATGAGAGCTGCACCAAATGCCAAAGGAATAAAGAACAAGAGAGGTCTGCAGATCAGACATTTTTCTCAAAAATAATTTATAGACGGCAGAAAGAAGCATGGTGATTTGCTAACTTAAAAATGCCTTCTCTTTGCCCTTCTCTATCCTTCTCCCTTCCTGTTTTCATTTGCTGCCCAGTCTAGTCACTTTTTCATCATCTTCTTTCCCTTTCCCATTAAATCTTTGGGGTTTTTTATGATCTCCCCGAGTCCTTCCACGACTACATCAACAAGCCCACTAGAAGTATTTAATAAGCAACAGAGTTTTCTCATTCCTGAGAAGTGTCAAAACTTCAGTTATTCCAGCTTGGAAACATCAAAAATCCAGATGAGTCCTTATTCCCTTTCCCCCTCCCACCTTCAACCTCTCTTGGACTCAAAGCATGAGCCTGAATCAGAAACCTCCTTCCTGGTATCACAAGGAAGAGCTACAACAGAAACAAGGAAGTACCTGCAGTTCAAAGATCACATAGTTACTTGCCATAACCAATGCTGCACTTAGAGAAGCATTTCTATTATTCCCAAGTCTTCCAGGCAATGCAGATTTTTAACCCTGACCCCCAGGCTCCAGCAATCATATAAACACTGCACAAAACCACTGAATGAAAATCTATACTTTTATTAAGAAGTAACTTCTAGTTTTAACTACAGCAGAGAAAAATACAATCTTAAAAGATTAAGTAGGCAAATAATAAAGGCCCAGTACTTATTTCTCTGGGTTTGAATCCCTTAATTGCTTTTTGGAGGGAAAGCAGGTTTCTGATATGCAATTCTGGAACTGACAGTAACACTGTAAAAAGAAACATTTGACTCTTCTGCTCATCAAGATTACCATGGCCTTGCAGGAAGCATTATGTTTGCATTCCTAGGTAAAGGGGAAAATTACTCTGCAGCAAACCAGATTCTTGTTCAACTCAAGGCAGAGAGAAACAGGTAAATAAATAGAATTCCAGTTCTCTAATGTGGAATTGCCCATGCAGTTTATAATAGGATGAGAGCTTTGGTTTCCATTGACAACTTGAGGAATCTAAAAAAAATTCCTAGTTACATATGAACCAGGAAGAACCCAAATGTGGAGATCCCACCTGGAATTTTTCTGTGTTTTACACTGGCTAACCTCCAAGCTCAAGAAAATTAAAATTACAGAACATCCTGAGTTGGAAGGGACCCATAAGGATCATTAACTCCAGCTCCTGGCTCTGCCCAGGACAGCCCCAAGAATCACATCGTGTGCCTGAGAGCCTTATTCAAACGCTTCTTGAACTCTGTCAGGCTGGTGCTGTGACCACTTCCCTGGGGAGCTGTTCCAGTGCCCACACATTCTCTGGGTGAAGAACCTTTTCCTAATGTCTTTTCCTAAATCTCCCCTGACCTGGCTTCATGCTGTTCTCTGGGGTCCTGTCACTGGTGACCAGAGAAAAGAGATCAGCATCTGGACTTGTCTGCCGCTTGCAACATTTCCCTTTCACATTTCTTCCTCTAGATTTAAACATTCTGTAATGAGATTGTCTAACAGTTCTCCTGGGCTTTCTACAGACAAGCCAAATATCGGACATCACATATTTCTTAAGTTACAATAGGTCTTCTATCAGTTCAAAGTACACTAAATTGTCAGTATCTGAAAGAAACACCCAGAAGCCCTTGAAACCAAGATAGCTACAGCTTTGATGCTGGCAACACCTTTTCAAATGCTTAACTTCATCATCAAGAGTTGTCCACTCTCTGCAGGATTGCTTGCTTTACTAAAGTGAATGCATGGTTTATGTATTTGCAGAATTAGGGCTTAAGTGAAGAGGAACTGCATTCTGAATATTTTGTTATCTCAGTGCTGCAGCTCTTGCAATTACTACAAGTTGCCTGATATTTGTTTTTCTTCTTCCAAATCACAAGAGCTTTAAGAGCTTGAAGAATTGAACCATAGCAGCTCAAAAACCCAGATGTAAATAAGAAGAATCTATTTGAAAATTCTGTGGTTTTTTTAGCAACCTTCTGATTTTAAAAATTACATGAGTGTGCTGCAAGGACTGATCTCATCTCTCAGTCTGCACATGGATTCTGATAGCAGCTGGGGAACTTCCATGAAGTGCAGCATTTAATATTTTCCCCAACCCCCACTAACCCTTTAAATAAATGCAACATTACAAAACCTTAAATAGAATTTCATAGTATAATGGGAAGTTGAGGGATTTTTTTTCAATTAAAGAAAGGAAAGAAGATACACTGCTGGAACAGGAGCAAGGCCAGCGTGAATTACAGTAGTATTTTTTCAAACTTTACATTTTCCAATCAAAAAAGAAAAAAAAAAGAAAAAAGAAAATACACATATTACACTATTCTACACTTCTGTAATCAACAGACACAGACGAAATATTGAACTTGATTTTGCTTTTTCTCCTTAACTCCAACACTGTCCCCACTTTTTTACACTCCTACAGTTCTTTGAGCATGTAGAAACAACAGCTGCTCTTGAGACCACATGAAATTCAAACAGCTCTTTCTGACTTCAAGAGGTGGAATCCTCCACAGAAGGAATAAAAATACTGAGATCTCATTGTAAACTATCACACTTGTCAAATTGAGTATTCGAGAACAAAATATGAAATACCATACACAGTTAATCCAGAATTTTTTTGTACAGCGTTCTGTAAACAGCCAAGTCTAGAAAAAGTCAGCAAGAGTGTGAACTCATTCAAGCCAAACTCTTCCAAGGCCTCCTACTAGTCTTGAAACTGGGAAGAGAATTCAGATTACACTTAATCAAAGGTATTCAAAATATAGCATTATGTGGGTTTCAGCCATTTACTAAGGTTGCAACTGCTGACGCTCCAACAAAAACTTAAATATTGACAGGGGTACTACTCAAAACAGATTTTTAAAGACAACTGAGGAGACATTAGTAATGAATGACGATTTTGGGGCCTAATTTTTGTCCAGTCTACATTCGCAATCCACAGAAGAACGGCACCATTTCAAATTCTTGAAGTTCAAATGAAGAAACACAAATGCACATCATATTTTAGGTGGGAAAACAAGAATGGGCAAAGAACATTGATTTCCTCTGTAATGCTTTTTTTCCTTATCAGTTATAGCTTTCAGACAAGGTCCCCTGAAACCCAAATAGAGAACCAAACGCCATAAGCCTTCCCATCACTGCAGATACCGTCAGTGCTCCAGAAATAGGTTTAAACTCTGGACAACATTTTCCCTTCCCTTTCTCCCAACAATCTCCCCTGCACACAGTCCTACTGAATCTCCTGTATATGAAATAGATTCAGAATCTACTTTTTGAATTCCTCTGTGGCAGGAAGAAAATAAAAAATCATTCTGTGAATCTTTAACTGAGTATTGCTATGGCAACAAGCATAATTCAGAACTTTTAAAGCAATTTCTAATGGGAAGTATTTATACAGACAAGTTAGTACATGGCTTTAAAACAGTCAGAAATGTGTAATCAATCAGAAGGGATTACTGACAAAAAAAGACTGAATTAATTTCAAATATAACACTAAAAGGTTTAAACTGTGACTGTTTGACCTGGTACTTATGACAACAATGAGTATAGACATGCTTCCTTGACCAGGTAAGTGACAAAGCACAGATCTGGGCACTGAAGTATAGAAATTCTTATGATGATCAAGCACTGAATTCAAATAAAAAAGCTGTAAAATAGCACTTCCTCCTCTGCTTTGATCCTCCATAGTGTTTACAACTACACTTCAGTGCAATTTTCAGTGGCACAGAAACTCCTCATTAATTTTCTTAACTGACAAATTAAGATTAAAAACAGTCACAGTTTTCTAGAAAAAAACAATGGGCTGTGACTCAAGAGGTAAGAGCTCTACCTATAACTCTGGGTCAAGACCTACACAGTTTGGTCATATTACAGTTGTTTGTGTTTCCCATCTACATCATGAGATTACGCTAGCTTTCCCCTAATCCACTGTCCAACTTTCCTTTTTGTCAGGTCATAAACTTTTCTAGAAGAATTGGTTTTATGACATGGTTGTAGAGGGACAGTGCACAGATTTTTGGTTGGGATTTCTGACTGTTATGATCTGCAGGTTTCAAAATGTGTATCACAGTTAAAAGACTGGTAGTAAAATCAAACATTGACTGCGACCCTAATGTTCCAAAAGAATCTGTGACTGCAATAATCTAACTAATATTGAGAAGTGGAACTGAGAGGAAAAGGTGACAACAAATAAACACAATTGGTTTTGATTGGTAAGCTTCATCTGTGTTATAGCAACAACAGTGACCACCTGTCCACAAACTGCTTATAATTGCGGAAGATGAGAAATAATCTGTGCTATTACTATTTTGGGGGGCTTTTTCGTTCATCCCCTCCTTCTCTTTCTATTTTCAGGGGAGCCAAGTCTAAAAACAAGCTGACTGCCACATAGCACAGGACTGCTTAAGTGGGATTTTGTTTAGAGAGACTTTGCCTAAACCAAGAGGGTCAGGGAAACTCTTTATTACAGTTTCCACAAGCTGACTTGAGATTACCATGGTTTCATAAATATTGTATATATTACTATATATATTACTGTTTCTGATTCAACAATGCAATTATTTTTAGAAGACCTGAAAGTTGATGTATTCTATGATGCTTTCAACAGCAATTCTAACCTTTCAAAGGACATTTCAAATTCTTCACTAATGCCAGGTATCAACATCTACATGTGACAAAATAAACTCCACAGCAAGGCAATTCCAATACCACTATACCAGCAGGATGAAGGGAATGCAGTCCTTAGAAGAATGCAAAGCACAGAGACTCTGAGTTCAATTAGCAGTACATAGAGGATGGGACTTTTATCAATGCACCCAGCTGCCTTGCTGTAGCACCCTCTACTAACCTCACCTAGGATTCACACCATAAAATAGCCCAAAGAACAGCATCTGCCACAGCAAACCACTCTACAATAAGCATGTATTTCCTTAACTACCAAAATTATTACATTTCCACCATTAATCTAACCAAGATGACAATTAAAGCACGCACAACGCTTCAATTACAGCAAGTCTGTAACTCATTCTGCTTCAAATCTGCAGTACTGGGAACTTGCTCAGGTGCCTTTATTTGATAACACTGCTTGTTATGGCGGTCAATGAAGTTTTCCCTTTCACAATTAATACAGCAAGCATTGGTTAAAATAGTGCCTTTTAAAAGGCCCAAGTAATAGCTGTAAAGAAGTGGCAGCAAGAACAATTTTCCAGACTCGAGAAATCTGCTTCTAAGATAAAATAATTCTCATATGTTATAACAGATGCTGAGAAATGATTTTTTTTTAAAAAGCCCGTTTACATAGGACACACGCAAATACTTTTTTTTTTTTTTACTTCCTCTGCAGCTGCAGCTAAGAAACTATTCCCAGATCTTTGCTGAGATAGTTAGTGATTATCACGTGCAAATAAAAGAAACAAACATCAACACATTGTATGCCACATTAAGTTCTATTCCTGCTAAAACCTTTAGGGGACAGCAACACAGTCAAATGAATGGGGAAAAGACACAATATGAACTGAAAGAAAGTGGGGAAATTTTACACCATTGAAAAGACATTACAAATTAAACCCAGTAAGGACAGTGTCAATTACATGTTTCTGCCACTGTTCGTGGTTCTCTTGTCAATTCTATACAATCAACATTCATCGCTGCACAGTTCTGGCTTTCAGCATCTCATCACTGTTATTTTAGAAAACTTAGTATAAATGGATGCACATTTTACAATTTTATGCAATTCTGATTCTAAATTTCTATTTTGACCTCATTGTATGAAGAGAAATAATACTCTGTATTTTTTTATTTAAAAATAAAACCAACTGTCAGTTTAAGAACACAACTGCAAAGATGACTTGATGAAGCATAGAATGAAGCATGAAGTTTAGAATTAAAGCAGAAGAAAAAGCCCGTATCAGGAATAAAAGAAGCCTAACTTAGTAAAAAACACAAAAGCAGCATTTGCAAAAATAGCCTGGGCTGTTCTTACCCCCTACTTCCACATGGGAGGTCTTCAGTCCCAGAGCAATCAGGTATTGAGTGGGCTGCAAATCATACTTCCGTAAATATATCAAACATGATTTTGTTTCTCTTTATGCTTCAAAGATTCTCTCATATTCATGTTGCGTATTTTTAAAGCATGTGCCTGCACTTACATAAAATTCATTAAAGAGAGAGTTACCCAATAGGTACATTTACTCTGGAGTTATTTTTACTTTGCATCTTCCATTTAGCCCTTCACCACCTATTTTTATCCTGGTAAGCTGATGAGGAAAGGTCAGTGAGCATGGGAGCAAATTTGGTACTCAGTTGAGCACCACATTAAAGATAAAATTGACAGCTGTAAGAAGATAAAGGGTAACTCATTTTCACTTGGTTAACTTCTGTGGACAAAAGTTGGTACAGAGCACAGAAGAAACACTGACTTTCCTCAGTACAAGTCAGACAGTCATTCAAGAATCAGCTCTAGCAGTAAACAGGTAAGAGTCAGTGAGACTGGTTTGTCTGCCTGGGGACATTGAGAAAAATCAAATCAATTCATCAATTCATCAATGTTAACTACACAAGTGGAATTCAAGTAGATTAACTAGACTACATTTAGGGACTGTGTGAACATGCTTGCTCAGAATCACGAGCTCTACGTGGTTCGAAACAATTCAACTGGGAAAAGAAAGTACCCACAGAATAGATTTAATCAAGTTAAACTAACTTATTTAAAATTGACATGTTTAATAATACAGCTCTGTTTTCCAGAGTCTCTATGTATGCATCCTTGACTTCACACATGACATTTTGACAGAAACCTTGGCTCAAGGATTGCCTATCCTTTACTGCTCACTGTTTTAAGGACATGGAATTGGAACTCATGGAATGAGTGCAAAATTCGCATCATAGAACCACAGAATCATTGAAGTTGGAAAAGACCTCCAAGATCATCAAGTCCAAGCTCTGACCAGACACCACTAAGTGCCACTAATGCTACTAAGTGCCATGCCCAGTTGTTTCTTGAACACTTCCAGAGATGGTGACTCCACCACATCCCAGGGCAGCCTGTTCCAATGCTTGACAAACTTTCAGTGAAGAAATTCTGTCTGATGTCCAAGCTGAACCTTCCCCGGTGCAGCTTGAGGTCATTTCCTCTTGTCACCAGTTGCTTGGGAGAAGAGGCCGATCCCCACCTGGCTACAGCATTTCAGGCAGCTGTAGAGAGCAACAAGGTCACCTCTGAGCCTGCACATTCACGTTTTGGTGGCCAAGTACACAAGGATCGGGCGCCCTGGACTAGTCAGTGCCATTGCTGAGGAAACCTACAGACTACCCTCTGCTTGCTCCTACACTCACTAAATCTGGGGTTTGTTTATTCGCAGAAGCTGCGATCACACCTCCCAACTGTGGCTTTTATCTGCCGTAGCTTTGCATAATTTCACACATGAAATTACTTATATGGGTTTCAGATTCCCTGGCTCTGCCCAGCAACTTCCATATGAAGTCAGAAGAGACAAATTATGTCCTCACATGTTGGCTTGGATGTGAAAGACTGTACATACTTCAGTTTTATCTATTTATGTATGTATGTAAGCTCACAAGCATATGCACATAGCACCACAGTGACACCTCCAGTTGCATCTTCTTCTCTCTCAGAGAGACTTCAAGCCTCACAATATGGAGTCTAGGTGACAAATGAGCCCTGTATTTCTCTCAAATATAGGTCAAATATACCTATGGCTTCGAGATTCAAATGCTATGCCAATTATTGGAGCAGAGGGCAAGAATGTGAATTTAACCAAATTTGCTTTCTAACAACTTTGATTTTTCTTCCTCTGTGGTAATACAAAGGACAAGGAATATCTTTCAAATACAGTTTATTTCCAACTACCAGAATGAGAGCTGCCTATTTGATTATTCATTATCCTCTTTCATTGTCTTAGAGAATTTCTATTTTAGTGATTTATCAGGTTTTTTGATTAAGCTGCGTAGTTTAAAAAAACTTCATCAATGAAGCACTGAACTTTTAAGACTGAAGAGGGGGAATTTTCAAATGCATAGACATAAACCAGGAATTAAATTCCTACTGAAAGCCACTGGGAATAAGTCGACTGTCTGGAGCCTGTATCTTCATTGAAGATGTTTCAGTAAGAACCTAAGACAACATTAGTCCGAGCACCACTCTAATTCAGACAGCATTAGCCTAGGCATGAAAGATCATATCTGGAGCACTGACTGCACTTGGAGACTTAGCTGTCATTACTCCTTTAGCATCTCCCCTGAAGAAAGGAGCCGGGGTTCAGGCACTAGCTATGCAGCGCTGTCCAGTCATGGCTTAAGCAATCAGTGAGAGAAGCAAAGGTATCTCCTCAGTTTAAACACAGATCTCCCATGTATGGAAGGCAGGCCTTCCACACAGGGAAAAGAACCTCAGACTTCTAAAACTTCTGCACAAGAAGACACATTTGAATCTGACTTGTTTAAGGAGTCATATACCACCATTCTTCCAAAAGAATCCTCCCCATCTAAACCCATTGTGGAGCTTCTGTTAAGACATACCTGTTGTAGATCATAGAATCATGAGATAGTCTGGGTTGGAAGGGACCCTGAAGATCATCTAGTTCCAATCCCCTGCCATGGGCAAGGATACCTTTCACTAGACCAGGTTTTCTCAGAGCCCCATCCAACCTGGCCTTAAACACTTCCAAGGAAGGAGCATCCACAACTTCTCTGGGCAACCTGTTCCGGTGCCTCACAACCCTCACAGTAAAGATTTTGAGTAATACATAAAATGTAGGCTGAAAACTCCCCCAAAATTTTAACAGTCCTAGTACCATCAACATTTTACTAAAAATACGGCCTTTACATACATCTCCAGAAGGGACACATTATTAGGTGTTCCTATGCACAACAGCTGTCTTTCTTCAAAAATTCATCTGTGGCTGAGGAAAGACATTTACATTTCTTTCTCTTCTTCCTGTTCCACTGAATTCAGACCTTCAGAGTATTATCAGAAAAAGACCAAATTCCTCTCCTCTCCCCAGCAGTCTCTAGCCCTTCTATAATGAAGGCATGCTTTTGTGAGGAAGAGAAGGGAAAAGGTCATGGAGTAACTTGGATACATTGAAAAAGAATTAATAGTCATATTCATGTGGAATAAACCACTATCAAAAGAAAATTCTGTAACAGACTTCCATATCAATACTGCCTTTACAAACACGACAGTAGGCTCAAGTGAACTGTTACTTAGACCAAAATACAATTAATCTAAAACCCCCTTTTTACAATAGGATAAGGAATAGTAACACAGCAGAGTAGGCAAGACCACAATATAAGACCATTTATGAAGGCATATAAGTATTCCAAGGTACAAAACACCATTTTCCTAGGCACCTCTAAAATCCTAAATTAGGTAGAATTACAGACTAGATTTTCCTCTTCTATGAGTAGGTCAGAATGAGCCAATCTACTTGCTGACTACTACATCTACTCATATGACTAAACAATAAAACTCACCAAGATGTCACAGATCAGAAGATCAAACGCCCCCTTGCTTTGGACACCTACAGCACGGTAAAATGACATACTAAAATAATTCCTAACCATTTCTGTCTGTACAGGACAGAGTTAAATTATATCACTGCAAATACTCTTATGCTCTCCTGCAGCAAGGAATAAACACAAAATCGTCACGTTAATGAAAAGGAATTGCAATATGTGACTGCCTGATCATCTGCAGACAATCATATTTGATAGGTATACAAGATATGATATTCTGGTTTATGAGACAATTCCTTGGCATTATATACCATCTATATAAATAATTTCCCCTGAAAGAAGTTGTGGCAAACAGCTTCTACAGCACAGGCACACGGCAGCTATGTATATATGCATAGGACGAAGAAAAGATAAGGTTGCCAGCTTCAAAGACGAGAGGGCAGAAATGGAAGCTTACTCACAAGTCATACATACTGGAGGTGTGAGGTAGGAGGGAAGAATAACAGCTCATCCTGAAAACAAGGATCACTGCACATTCCCAAAATTAATTTGACACTGAATATAAAAATAATAATAAATACATATATATATAAAAATATCTAAAAAGAAAAGATCCAGAAAGTTGTCTTTGATCTGAATAAAAAAGGTTACATCATGAACTGCTAAGACAGGCAAGATAGAAAGGCAGATCAAAATTTTTCACATAAAGGGATCAGGATAAATGATTTCAGTGACTGAAAGAAGAGGGAATTGCACCATCAGTAGAATGAATATCTAATAACAGCTATAACCGTGCCAACTCCCAGACAGGGAAACCAATCTTGACAAAATCTCCAGTCTAAACTAACTGCATTTCTTTTAAAACTTTCAGTACTGAGAAACATTCTAGAAAGTTGGATTACAATATCGCTTTCTTTAAAACAATTGTGTATTATAGATTTGACAGGCTCTGCCAGTAACAAATACACTCTCCCACTCACCAACTGTGGATAAGAAACTCTCCAAGGCAAATGGACACAAGATGTATTGCCTTCTGCAAATCTTAGATTTTCATTTACATACATATCTACATATATCATAAGGTTCCAAAGATACTCAAAGCCCTGCTGTAAGACTCTCACTCCCTGAAGCTAGAAGGGCAGCCTGAGACAATAGAAAGAGGTGTGTGGGATTATTTTTGCTTTTTGAAGTAGCCTAACTTTGCCTTTTTAAAATCAGACGCAGGCCTTCTTCCACAAAGCTTCAGCTCCCCTTTTTATCTCCTGAATTAGAGTATTTAACAGAATGACCACCAATACTTGATGAAGTTTCCACTTCCTAAGGGAACTCGGCTGGCTGAAGAACAGAATTTTAGAACTCACATCAGACATAAAAGGGATGAAAGGACCTACCCCACAGTACTCTGTCAAAAATGCTATACAAATATCTCCCATTGCATCAATATTTCATGTCTCCTGGCCCCTGAGAGAAGGGAGGTTGCATAGCATCCCCAACAGAGGAAGAAAACAATTTTTTTTTTCTTTTTTGTTTAAACAAATGGAACACTACTTTAAGAACTCATATATATCAGAAAGATTCCCAGAATTGCTGCCTTAGTTTCCCATCTTTTGCTCCTGCCATGAATCATATACACAATACCAGTTAAACTTTCCCTTTAGGTGTCACACATTGCTCCAAGACTACCAATTATTTCTGTTCTATTTGCTTTATTATAAAGCTTCACAGAATGCTACGTATACACAGGTAATGATTTCCCTTCAGCTTAGCTGATCAAATTCTGAAACTATTTTACTGACTAGCATCACTTCAATGGTACACAAGATGAGCCAAGTTCCTTGCTTTTCCTTTTAAGCTTCTGTGGAAGCAGTTTCTTTCCATGTACACTGGCAAGTTTGTTTTGTCTTGTAATTGAAATAGTACAACATCTTGCTTAGTTTCCTCTAAAGCACAACCAAGTTTTAGTGCTCATAAAACAGGCAGGAGTACTGAAAAACCTAAGCACACTAAGAGATCAGGCCAACTTCCTCACAGACACTTAAAATTATAGGTAACTTTCATTCCCCATCAACAAAACAATCCACCTTCTCAGAGAACTGCCAGGTGTCCTGTAGCTGGCAGCACTTCCCCTTCCCTCACTGCTGGAGCTACCCTCTTCAAGCTGTGGTACTGCACGCCCACATCTCTAATCTTACGGGCTCTTTACACACTGCTAGCAAACACCATTGAGTGTGATTCTCCCAAACACATTTTGAAAAGGCACCCTAACACACTGCAATGCAAAGAGATGTTACACCAGTTCACTATCTCCTCTCCCCCTTCTCTGTTTTATTTTCCATGCTGAGTCTCTCCTCCCACTCCCCTGTTTATCCACACTGGCAGAGAAAGGCAGCCATGGTTCCAGCTGCCTGCAACTTATTAAAAGTCATCAGGCAAAAGCATGTGTTTCCATTGCTACAAACAGAACACTCAGGAAAGTACTGCTTGAAAGGAGAGAAAATTAAGAGGCTCATAAAATACAACCGAGGAAAAGTAAAACATTCATAAGATGTGTTTTAGGAGTTTACAGGGATTTTGCTGTAAAAATGTTCCTAAAGTCTAATACTGTCTTAACTCAATAGTTAATTAGCAAAAAAGCTGGTCTGCCTGGCTTAGTTTAAGTTGTACCATGAGCAAGAGGTGGAACTAGACGATTTCCTGAGGTTCCTTCCAACC
Organism: Edolisoma coerulescens; assembly: GCA_013397115.1. NCBI lineage: Eukaryota > Metazoa > Chordata > Aves > Passeriformes > Campephagidae > Edolisoma > Edolisoma coerulescens. The sequence continues at coordinate 691,092 of VWZW01005683.1, forward strand.
CAAATTATTTGATGAGTCCATGAAAAACATTAAGGGAGTCATAAGATTTGCTGCTGGACATCTAGAGACCTGGGAGGGCAAGACAATCAACATTTCCATGACGACTTCAAAATGGCATTGCAGAAGGAAGGGAAGACTAGACAGTTTTGGGGAAGCTTTTTCAGGAGTTCCACCAGATTGACAGAAAGATCCATACAGCTTGGTAGATAAAGTTGTACCTATCTAGACATGATGCTTAGAAACAATAAATGAGCTGGTAGGCAACTTGTTACTCTAAAAATACTTTTTGCCTTCTATTTTTGTTCTACTATTAAAACTGTTTAGGATGACATTATATACACCACTAGACATGGATTTCTAAAAAAGAAAATAATCAAAGTATGAGAACTTAGCTAAACCCAGTGTCTGGTCAGAGGCACTAGAGCCAGGACTCAGGAGTTTGAAATTCCACCAGTGGTAAAGACATTGGATTGAATCTTTGAGACAATAAAGGGAATAGAGGTACGTATCCCCCTTACACAATGAAATCCAGCTTTCCCACAGTGGAAATGTGGGCCATGGTAAGCATATTAAAATACATTATAGAACTGTGGTATATAGTTTCTTTCTCCTTTTTTTAAGAGCAGCATTTCTGTGTTTATATTCAGGAAGCCATAAGGGCTTAAAAGAATCGGCGTTACTACTGATTTGTTCAACTAAAGTGATGAGGTTGACTTACCTGTTGCAAAAAAATTTATTAACATAAGGCAAATTAATAAGACTTTTTAAAAAGTATCTTAGAAATCCACTTCTTGTTTTCTGCTCATCTCTGAAGGGGGAATAGATAATGAAAGGCAGCCAAGTCAGATTAACTTTCATATTGTCAGTGTGGCAGTATTTGGGTTTCAGACAGTAACAATTTTGTCATCCTCTAAAATAAGTTTATTACTAGCACAATTTTTTTACAACTCTATGGGCTTTTGTACTCCTTATTTTAAGGGAAACAGCTTCTTTTACAGCACTTACATAGCGGCTCCTTTTAAAGCTTACATATTCTCTTGGCTGACTTTAAGGATAGATGAAGTTGGCAGCTGTCCACTGAGAAAGTTAGGGGCAGTAAAAAAACCCGCAACTTATAGTGTTCATTATTCACTAAACATAGTTATCACCCACCAGTAAATGGGCAAACTGGCAGGAATGATGACACTAATTCCTTACCAGCCTGCTGGAGATGAAAGGAGCACTCCTCTCTGCTCCAGGAAGTAAAGCTAAAACCTTTTGGTGCTTTCTCTTGTTATGAGAAACACTGTCAAAAGCTGCAAATAATTCCAGTTAAGACTGCCCAGGAAAAAAAAAAAAAAGATGGCATGATGCCTACTGATTCTTATGAATGGGAAAAGTACAAATGCGGGCAAAGTTCACTTCTTGGTATCATACACTTAGGATACTGGCACAGCTGACAGAAACCCCAGGTATACAGACCCCAAGAACTTGAGTTCTTGTAGATCTGCGGGGCCCACTTTTTCCAACCTGTGCATTTAAGCTTTACAGTCTCTAACTATGAACAAAATCTACAAAAATATCTCTAGAGTAACAGATATCATCCCAGACTTCTGGGGGAAAAAAAAAAAATCAAGCAAATTTTTTACATGGAAAAATGAATTTTAAAGGTGGGGCTTAAAAGCGTTTACATCCATATTTTTGTAAGGCATGAATACAGGGAACAAGTGGAACTCAACTTTCTCTCTCTAACTGCACTGCCATTGCTAACCATGCCTCCTCCAGAAGAACTCAAAATGTTACAGTGCACTTAATACTGCAGAACAGCTCAGCTCTTCAGTGTGGCCCTGTAGATCAAGATGATGACCAACTTCAGCCCTTCTTAAAGAGCTACCTTGCCTTTTATTTTACCACTTGCATTACTCCTCTTCCCATTGACCCCATCACCACTATCACCAAACAAAAAAAATTTCAATCTAGTAATGAACAATGTTTATATACCTCTTATAGAAGAAGAAAATTTTGATGTACGAATCATCATGATTGGTTACTCAGCTCTTTCTAGTGTTAGTAATATGTTCTGCACACTTACAATTTATTTAAATGGCTCAGGATAACAAGCAGAAAGAGAAATTCTCCTACTATGCCAGACCCATGAAGAGGCGTGAGTCTGGAGTGATTAGTCAAGACCAACCAGTATTCCAATTTTGTATTTAAACAGTCTTTAAAGCTGTAAGAAAGAGGAGAAAGTGTGCTAATAACTATTTTTTTGCAAGAGACAGTAATAAAGGCTTCCTTATCTAATTTTAGAGAGCACACGTGATGACTCAGGTTTGAAAGTAAACACAACCTAACCTTGAACGCAAAGTGCTATTTCCATTCGTTTTTCTGGCAAAATCCCAAATCTGAGGGGTTTTCTATGCTACCTGTCTCCCTGCCCTCTAAGTGTGTTCACATTGTTACATCATGCTTTGCAATTCTAAATCTGGCACAAGGAGATCACTTGTATAATTTCATCGTTACTGGTTGAGCTTTATACATTTCCTGTCACGAACCACTGAGCAACGAATGTTTGTATGACCGCTTCTCCTCACACAACGTGCAGTCCAACCAGTGAGGTCAATCAACGTGCCAATCTTTCAGGTGTCTCAAGATGTTTTAGGAAAAGACATGGATTAGAGTCACAGCCACCAAATGCCCCAAATGAACTATTTCAGCCTGTAAAATAGAAAATTACATTTCTGACTGAGAAGTACCATAGAGGTTGACTGTGTCAAAATGTTCTTCAGAGCAATATGTTCCATTAAAGTTCCAAGCTGTCAAGTCAAGTTATATTGTAAGGTAAAATATCTGCTTACTATCTCCTCCAGGAAATGCCTGCACAACATGTTTAACCAGCAGCCACACAGGCAACTTTAATGCTGACATTTCTTAAAGTGCTTTGGTTTTAATTTTATGGTCTTGAATGTTTTATAATGCAACACATCTTTGAGCAACTTGACAGTACAACAGTTAAGATACAGCATCTCTATTGCTACTGGATTCCTAAATACCTATGTTTATTGTTTCATTATTTTTCCTTTAGTGACACCAAAACATTAAAAACAAAAACAAAAAAAAAACAAAACAAAAAAAAAAAGACAGGAACGTAACCATGCTAAACTCAGCATAAACACTCCAGGGGCAAAGTCATTTTTACTCTCTATTTTGTATAAATTTCAGTACATATTAATTCAAAAAACCCTCACAAAACAGAGAATAACATCCAAGAAAACACCGATTACCCTCTTTCATTTAACTGATTTTTCCTCTCTCATAGCTTGACATTGGTTTGTTTTTTCAACAGTAGTTTTTCGCAGTAGAGCTCATTTCTGGCACAGACTGTCAGCCACAAACTTGGGATCTCAGGTGTCCGTAACATTGACCCACATTATCTCTGAGGTAGTGTCTCCTGTGTGGAAGTCTGGAGAGAAGCAGGGTCGCTACACTAAGCTGAGCAGCACACATTTTCTCCTGCAACATGCAGGTGAGTAATGGTCACATAACATGAAACGTGAGGAACAGAGACCCTAGAGCTGCTTTTAGTCCCATGGCTTAACCAGAGCCCTCTTGCAATACCTAAAGGAAAGAGCAATAGCTATAGGTGTATTTCTCCACCATCTGTGTCTCCATTTCTAAAGGAATGAACTAAGAAAATTTTGAGAAAGTGCATGCTGGAACTGCTGCAAAGTATAAAGAGATTTAGCAAAAAAACCTTATTATCTTCAGCAATGGGTATCGTGTTCTGGAAAGGCAAAAATTTCTAAAGAACATATGAGTCAAACACACGTGCCATCAGAAACCTTTTACACAATCTCCAGCCTACAAGGAAACAGCTTTTTCTCCCAGATGAAAACATGGCCACATCACATTGATCCCTGCATCAGTCACTTTCAGGCAAAATTATCACAATTAACTGTAATTAGGTCAGAAAATGGAAGCAATTTCTTCAAAATCTCTGTTCCAGCTTGGCAGAACACAGCAGCCCTCCTGCCTGCAGAAGACTTGCCCACTGTCAGTTCACAGCCCAGTTGCAAGTGAGCGTTTCCCCCAAACCCATCTCTGCTGCTGCCTCCAGGTCCCAGCAGGGCTGGCAGTGGGGCAAACACAGCTCCACCACTGACTGTTTCATCATCTTTGAGTGTGTCATGGTCTACCAAAAAAAAAAGTAAAATTTCCCCCAGCCACTAGAAATTTCAAAAAAAGACCACAGATAACAACAGTCAGGAATAAAATACACATTCATGGGAATCAGATGTGTACTTGCCACCCAAAGAAGATAGCACTGATTTTGCCTTTATTCCACACCATTAGGAACCACAACATTTAGAACACCTCACAAGATGACCAAAAGAGGGACTGTAAATATACAGTTACATACCCAAGAGCCAAAAAGTCCAAACAAAACCCCTTTCCCTAACCAAGGTAGGATAAAGGCACAAAAATCTAGAAAGGCTCTTGTGGACTTAATTACACAGACGTGTCAAGAATGGTCACACACAACAGTGACTGGCAGTACAAAATGTCCAAAGATTAGTTTAAAATCTTGAGTGATATAAACAAAATTTACAAAAGGAAGCTATTCAACAAAGCAAGCCTTTGTCTGCCAGATTTTTTGGCTTGCATACTATGGATGGTCAAGAGTTCACAAACAGCTGGATTGATTACAAAGATCAAGAACAAGAAAACAAAGAAAATTTAAATATCTCTAAAAGGAAAAGAATTTTTTTTTTCTAATGAAATCAGCAAAAGCTTCCAAAGCAAATCTCAAGACAATGGTACACACAGAAATAGATTGTTTCTGTGCTTTTTAACTGCTTTGCTTGGTCCAGCTGGTGCTTATATATACATGCATTACCACTCACACCAAACTCATAAAACTTTTAGTATTTCTTTGACAAATCTGTACTTGTATGCCAGCAGTGGTCAAGTATGTCTAAGGGTGCCGTTAACTACCACTTTCTTGATGTGCACTGATACCAGTCTTGGCAGAGGAATCTCAGGTTTTAAAGAGCCTAACATCATCATGAAGGCCGTCTGGCCATGATTTTTAAATAATATAACCTGAAGAGTAAGAAGGCAGTAACCACTTCACTTTGTCCTCCACTGGGCATAAAATACATGTGCAACCTGTTGCTTTTTCCCCTGCAGCAGTCCTGGTATTTTGAGTAAATTAGTGAGGACAGTTTATCCAAGAGGACAACACTTCAGTCATTCAAGCAGGATCATAAGACTTACAGTCTAAAATTTGACAGCATCAGCTATCAACTTTATGAAACTTATATCATCAGTAGCTGAAAAATGCACTATGGACCAAACATATCCTTTCTTTTGTGTTTCACAAGAATGTTTTATAAGTCCCCACTCAGGAACACAAGGAATATTTAAGCACTCAGTGTCCAGGCCAGCTGTCACCCCAACAGACCACCTTCCTTTAAGCAATGGTACTATCAACTTGGTTCTAATACTCACTTACAAGGGAACTACCGTCACGAATTATCCCCGGCTTCTAATATCAACTTGAAACAGAAATAGAACCCATGAGATGAAGGCAGTACTTTAGTCGTGAACCTTTACCAATACACTAGGGAGTAGACCTCTAAACTTGTGGCTAATTACTGATTGGTATGCTGGTTATGCATGTAAAAATCGCTATTACTTTGGCACAGACAGTGACAGCTCCAATTAATACACAGAAAAACAATTCTTGGCAAGAGAAAGCAAAACATGGCCAAACATGCTAATGTAGCAGTCTGTTCTTGAATTCCCAAGTCTGGACTAAGTAAATATTTTTTAAGCCTCTGTGAGGTAAAAAGAAGAACAAAAAAACCAAAAAAACAAAACGAAGAGGAAAAAAATGCTTTCTTTACAGCCACCGAAGTTCTCAACTTTTTTTAAAGGGAAGCTTTTAAGGAGAAGCAACTAATCTACCCCACTCCTTGTTTGTATTTGCAAATTTAATAGAAAAGATGCAAAGCAATCCTTGTTCTGTAAGTTAGTGAACCATCTCTCGTAACAGAGGTAATAAATGGAATGGCTCTAGCTCACAACATATGAGGACAAAATACATATCAAAGAATAGTTTTGGCTTGGTGCAGGAGTTACACCATTTACAAAACAAACTTTTTTCTTCATCAGCCCTCAGAAGTTTTAAACATAAAACATAAACCAGCTCAATATTTTCTATTCACATGCAGATGAACCTAAATACAAATTCTTAGACTATGAACAGTGCAATTGTTTAGAGCAGAAGGAGGTCAATTTTGAAAAAAAGAAAACAAATTCTCCATTAGAGATCCACTGTCATTCCTAGGAAAAACATCTCACAAATACAACCAAAAGTCATGTGCGTGCTCGGAGGATAGACAGGGAAAAGACTTCCATAATAGACCACTGAATGAAAAGCTCAGGGAGGAACTTGCATGGTTTTTAATCCACTACAAAGTTTTTAATAGTGCTAAGAAGTAGTTAATGTGGATCTGAAGGGAACTCCACAGAAATCTGCCTTAGTTTTACCTACTAATAAATCTCTTGAGGGTAACAGACAAGTAGTTCTGATCTTCTGAACTTGATATTGACCTTGATCTCTGCTTCCATAGTGAATTTCAGGGATGGCTGAAAGCTGATCACACACTCCCCAGATGTCAGCTGGGGGTGGCTCTAGTCAGATGCCTACCCCAAAACCAGAACACTTAAATACGAGTTGCTTTGGGATTTAGCCAGTCTTCTGGTCTTCCTTCTTTCTCCTCCTCCTTTCATATCTCTCATGCTCCTATAAAGATTACTCAGTCAACCATATAAATGAAGTGACCAATTATCATAAAATATCTGAGAAAACTCACGTGAAATTATAAAGGATTTTCTAATTATAACCAGAAAAGGACTTGTGTTGCAACCTAATGCTGCCAATGCAAGAAAGTAACAATAGACTATGTAGTTATCAAGGGAGCAGAATGGCCAAGTTCAGTTATTGATTTTTCCTTTTTTCAGAAAAATATTAGGCTAATGCTTGGGTTAGAGAAGAAAGGGTTAGCCTTACAGGGAAGAAGAATTTGCTTCTTTCCCGATATAGGACAGGTTCATTTAAATCTCAATAAAGGGATTTTAAGAACTCTTACTGAAACATTAACTGTGCTTTTCCTTCAATTTTAAGTCATCATGTGGGATGATAATGTTCTTTTACTGGTAATATTAAGTCTTGGGCCAGCCAGAAAGCAAAAAGGAATTTTAGAAGAGTGGTAGGAAAGAGGAATTTCATGTAGCATACAGCATTTAATCTTGCTAGGGAAGTTAATTTCAAACTTTTAGCTGGCTCCCATTCTCACAATATCTGTTGGATATAGTTACCTTTTGTTTTGTTGAAAAATGTGAAGTCTTTTCTTATTCCAACTGACCCACTTTATTCAAAGAGCTACTAATAAAATGTGCTACCATATTCTTAAGCTTTGAAAAACAGTGATCATTTGTGCCATTCAGTATTTGCTACTACTAACCTCAGTACAGGTATAGCTATCCCTCCAATCTTTTGAGTTTCCATAGTTTTTATTTGATTAATGCTCTTTAAATATTTTCTCTAGGTCAGTTGGGCATTTGTGCATTGTTTTCTGAACGGTCTGTGCTTTTAGCCAATACTGATCAATTGGCTTCCTATAGAAATACCTGGGGAAAGAAACTGAAAGCACAACGCACAGTACAAGACAAAACCATCAGTGATCAAACTATAAGATGTGAGACCTTCTTTGACTCAAAATCTTAAAAATAAAGATGAAAATCTCAGCATTAGATATAGCTTAATCTTTATTTATGGACTCTTAAATTCCTGTAGTCAGGAATAGCTGTTGGAATTCTGCAGTCTGAATCATCAGGCCAGATAATCAGATTGATTTCTCTGGCATTAGCAAACATCTCATTACGGAAAAAGAAAAAAAGGAAAAGTGAAAACACTAAAGACTGCAGAGCAAAATTTTTACACCCTACACTCCTAAACAATAAAACAAAACAAAAATATCAAGCATGTCCCCTATTATATCTCAACAGGATATCCATCTGGAAAGTCTTATCTTCCAGATGCTTTCCCCTACTATTTGATTGTCCTGCTAATCTCTGCAACTACCCCTAGGGGGAAAACAAAACACTACACAATTTATTGTCATGCTGTCGTTTTAAAAGATGGACAATAGGAAGGGAAATAGATCCCGGACAACAGTCAGTTTCAATATTACAACTGTAGAAGCAGAAAACCCGAACTGGATCAAACTGAAATAAAATTGAATATAAAACCTTTATCAAAATAAATTTATAAAAGCAAAAAGCATCTTACAGCAACACAACAGTAAGGTGCATATGCAAAGAATAAAAATCCTAAATAAATGAGGAAGCCTACCTATCTCTTCTCCTCAAACAATCAAAGTCTAATCACATGTATGTGGTCAAACCTTCAGACAACTTTCTTTTTTTTTTAACATAGAAGTATGAAGTCAATTAAACCAAACTACAACTACAGCATTTTAGAGAAGGCCACAAAATGTTTTCCCCAGGCTTTGATAGCATGACAAGGTTTCTTCTTACAGAAATCACCTGTATCCTAAAGAATCTCATAAGCCTGTCAGTGAAGCAAGGCAGAGGCATTTCATTCAGTTACAGGGGGTTTGGATGGATTTGTAAATCGAGTCCTTTAAACTTGAAAGTGACATTTCCTAGCCAGGTACATGAATGCTTGGGTTTTGAGTGGCTCAGCTGTCTAGTTGGACCACTTTTGGTTCCACTGGAGTTCTGTGGTCAGAAGCTCTACTGTCTGTTGTGATTGGAACACACTGAACGGGTCATTCTGGTGCAGAGAGAACCTCCACAAGAAGCTGACAAATAGATCTCTCAGGTACCTGAAAAAGGATGAGTTTTATTGCTCTCATTTTCTTTTGTTTGGTTGTTTTTAAGTGGGATTGGATTTACATAATACCTCTTTCCAACTCAAGGTGCAGCAGTACAAGCAAGCTAAGAATTGATTCGAAATACAAACAGAGTAGTAACATACTTCTGGCATATCAATGCAAAGGGACACACATTGAAGAACAAGAAAAAGTATTTGGTTTTACACTGCTGCCATTCTCTCATTGTTTTACTCATCTATGCTATAAACTGTAGCATTACTTGCAACAGATTTGGGGGTGTTTTCAGAACGTGCTATTTCATTCCTTCCAGGTGTGTCATCTAAAAAAACCTCCTTATACCAGTGGAGTAAGTAACAAGTAAAATCACTGCAGGAAGTTCATAAAACAATATTTAAAGTAGGGGTCTACGCACCCTTATGCTCCCAAGTTGAAAGCACCACACACGTGTTCCAAATAATAAAGCAATACATGTACCCTACACATTTAGAAAACGACTCTTAAATTACTATGAATTTCTGCCCACCATCAATCTTTCTTCAAGATACAGAAAATATTTCAGTCATCATTTCTATCTGCAAATATAAAAAGTGTGACATTTTAAAAATAAAGCACACTACAGTCATAATCTTCAACTGGAAAATGTCCTCTTTTACAAGGCTTTCAGATAATTCAAAAGAGAGAACACACATTCATGAAACAACATAAAAAGAAAAGCATCTTCTTGAGGAATATCAGCCAAAATTCCCTGCATTGTTTTGTTTTTTAAGTTGTAAGTAACAGTTATAAATGGAGAGATGCTGTATTGCAGTAGACGTAGGAAAGACAGGTTCATTTGCCATAGTAACATTTACTACAGAAATATTTTTATTTGCCATAGCATCACCCTCTATTGCACAAGTAGCTATCTAGTAAGAAAGAACTACTTGCCTTCTCACCACTGTTAGTTTGTCTCAGAGGTTTTTCAAAGATCTCTGTTCATAAAATGTTTGTCAAAACGCACTCGCACATAGCACAAGGCAAAGAGGAGATGAGAGACAGATGCTTCTGCATGTTAGTGGGCGGGATGGGAGAGAAGCTGGGGAAGCAGCTTTGCATCCAATCCATTATAGCTATTTTCCTTTTAACCATCTAACAGCAAGTCACAAATTCACCCTAAACACATCAAATCCTCTGAACTTAGGAAACGATGCATTATTGAAGTCACAGCAGGGAAGCCAACTCAGTTTAGAGGACATAAAAGACTAGCACTAGAACAACCTTCTTCATCACAAGGTTATGGATTAAAAAAAAAGGCAACGTTTTAATGTAGTGAGAAGATGCACAGTCAGAGAAAAAGCAAGGTAAAAGCACCATTTGTACTTCTTTCCAGAATAAATTCCTTTCTAGAAAAAATCCTCTCAGTTATATTTTCCACTTCAAAAACAGCAACACAGATTAGCAACTTCTCAATCTCCTGGTTCCCTGCTCCAGCATATAACCTTTCTTCCACATACATTATCCTCAGCTACTCAAGTGCATGTCTCTTGGAAAAAGCTGAGTGTCTAAGATCTGAAACTCACTTCCATTCTTTATAGATTCTACTACTGCAACATTTACTACTGTAAAACTGCAGCTGCAGTAAAGTTGGAAAGTAAAGAAATCTACTGAATTTTTTCTTCTGCTTTAGATTGCTTATCTTAATATAGTCCTTTACTGGTTGCGATATTTGTCAAAAGTACACAAAGTTGCAAGTTTTACCAACCTATATTCACATATGCCAACTACACATACACACACTGCAGGTACGGTACATGCGTATTTTACTAAAGTTCCAATATATCAAAGCACAAAATGGAAGACATTTCTATATAGTACCACCATGGAACAGAGCTAAGTGAGCAGAAAGTCCTTATCTAGCTTCATATAAGCTATTGAAAGTGAAATTAGAGGTGAAATGCATACGGCAAGGATGACTAAACCCATAAATGGTCTGAAATTATTTGTTTTATTACATGAATACAAGAGACTACAATCACACTGAACAGGCTGTTATCAAATCTCTTCAGTGGCAAAGCTTTCTGTCCAAGACAACAAATAAAACAAGTGCATAAATCACAGGGATACATGACTTAAGGCCATTATCCCAGAGGATTACAGAATGGTTTTTGCATCGTCCCTCTTTGCTTTTAGTACCTCCACCTTTGTTTTAATATTGTAGCTGTTATTACCACTGCTATCTGAAGGCTAGAGTCCCCTATAGTTATGAATGGCAAACAGAAAAACCCTCTCACAGGTCAAGAGAGAGTGCAGGGTAAGCTTTAAAGGTACACTCAGTAATATAAGTGTGTGTTCTTAATGAGCTCTGCCAGTCTTGACCAACTGAGTATGCTTTAATTACAGAGCACTATGCTCGGCACCACAGACTGGGGTTGCCAGGCACCACTGAAGACCCATGGTTCTTGTTGTGCTAACCATGGTGCAAATATCTAATGAAGAAACTATGCTTGTTCAGAAGGTGCTCACAAAATCCAAAGGTACCATTAAGGAAAACAAGTGGCTAACCCAGAGTAAACAGGCAAATATGGCAATCAGCAGCCACAAGACACTTGGGGATGCAACAAGGGAGTAATCAACTCTCAAATAAGACTGTCACTTTCACTGACAATATTGAGAATATTCATTACAGACTGCAGTGTGTAAACTTCTTACCAAGTCAAAATGAAGACTTGAGTTAAGAAAATATGCTCAAATTATACAGCATACAAATTCAGATTTTAACCTGGACTCCACATACAATGAGAAATCGATGCTCTGCGCAACCCTGAGCAGACAATTAAAAGATTTCACCAAGTAACCCACAAATCTTATATAGGTCATCATGCCACCTCACCCCTGTTAAAATTACAAACATCACTACAGACACATACACTTCCCAATTTCTAAGAGTACTTTTCAGAATACATAAATAAAAAGATCCCGAACACCTATCTTACCACCCACCTTTTTTTTTTTCTCCCAGTAAGAAACTGCAAACCTTTGGTCTCAAGGGAAGCCCTCTTTCCTAGAGACAAGTACACAGATTTGATCCAAAATGTGGATCAAAACTTGATCAGTGAAAACATGAAGCAGTATACAAAAGGTGGGGTTCAACAACTAAAAGCAAAACCAGAAGTGAGAGTGCCAGTGAGGAGGTGTAGGAGAAAAACGAGCATGCTGTTCTAATCTACTAATACGAGAAAACTTGAATACTATTTACAAAACCAGAATGCTCTTCTTCCTGACTGCTAAGCCACCATTCTCTTAATGATGAGGAAGAAAGAAATTGGTTGGAAATCTTCAGTCCTAAATTTCTGCTTCAAAATTATGGTACTTTTCAGCAAGGCAATTGCTGACTAAAGTAAAAAGCTTAGCAAAGCTGAGCAGTAATTAAGAGATTTCATTTACAAAACAATTTCACATTTGTACAGGAGGAAATATGCTTCTTACGACATGAAATTTCCCATAAAAGACATGGAGATATAACACCATCTAAGCCTTTCATTTGTCCTGTGAAGTAATCCATCACCTCCTTTGGTAAGTAAATATGCACCCTGACCTGGTTTCAGCCAGGACAGGGTTAATTTTTGCAGCCAGGAGGGGCATGGCTGGGGCCTGGAGGTTATTCTGTACCACCTCAGGTCATTTTCTGGGGTTGGAGGAAGGGGTCCTTCCCAAGGTACCACAGCGTGGCAGACGGAACAGTTGGGTACATTCACCTCTTCCTTGGACACTCTTATCACTAGGACTGTCGCTGTTACTGTTCATTTTCTTATTTCATTGCTGTTTCCACTAAATCATTCATATCTCAAACTGTGACCTTTATCTTTTGTGCCTCCAATTCTCCTCCCCAGCCCACCAGATGGGGGAAGGAAAAGGCAAAGTGAGCAAGCAGCGCGTCATTTGGAGAGTTTCAGTGAGAACACTTAATTGGGGAATACCATTTCTAAACCACGATACGCTTGAACAAAGACAACTACTGAAGGCAAGGGGTAATGAATACCACTCAGAGCCAAAGAAAACAGCTCTTGCAACTCTTCAGGATCATATATTCAAGTCCTGTTCCAAAATTCAAATTGACAGACATCATGCTGTTACATTCCTACATAGCTGGAGCGAGCGTCAGTGGCTTTGCAATATGCCTAATACAATTTCCTAAGTTGTATTTGCAGAAATTAGACAGTTTATACTTTGTTTAAAATCAGTTGTTTCAGTTTGTCAACCCCTGAATGTTTTAGATGCACATGCAGATAAAAATAACATAGATGAGTCTGCATTTCCTAGCCAATTAAGAAGAACCTTGAAAATTGCCTAGAGATCACCATTTATTCTAAATAATTTCATAGGAGTTAATGACCTTACAGATGAGAATTTTGACTATGTAACATTTCATACGTATCTTCACCGCAAAGGAAGATATTCCTAATAGATCCAGAACATCCATTAATTTTCAATTTAATATTAAATATAAACATGGGACAGACAGTTAGACATGTCAGTGTTCTGTTTCTGCAGAACTTCTTCCTCCCATCTGTAGTTTCACAATGGCAACAAATTTTACAGTAACTGAGCCAAGTCTGGTTAGAGAATCTCTACTTTATTTGAATATTCCGTTTTTTCAAAGAAATAAATACCTATGAATCCTTGTTAGCTACAGACATGCAGGGATAGAAAAGAAAAAACCCTACCGAGTATGACAGCACCTTGGACATCCAGTAATGCTCAGAGAGATGAATTAAACGCACCAAGCACATTCCATTCTGCATTCTGATACAACAATCTCAGATACACTCCTATGCCAGCCCTTAGCAAAGCAGCTTCTAGAATACAGATCTTTGCCTGCATCAAAAAGATACTCCTGAGCCACAGAATTAGAGCAAAAGCTCTCCTATCCATAAGCCCAAAATTCTTAAGATCACTGCATCCCCTCCAGTTTTCACACCACGGCAAGAACATCTTGAATGAAAATTAGTTCTAAATGAAAGCAAGAATACTTAGCACCTTTCTTGTGCATTCCAGCTTTCAAAAACACTTTGCAAATATTAACATGCCAAGACATAAGAGAACCATTGTTTCAGTGAAAAGAAGCAAGAAGAGAGGATGCAAAGAAGTTGGTAGCAAAATGGATGGATGGCTGATGATTTAGTTTTGTAAACTGTGTAAACCGTGGTTTCATTTCTATTGTAGTGATGCATCCCACAGTCTTTTGCAGTACTAGAACAACAAAGATGTACTACGTTACTGAATATTGAGAGATTCTGGCAGACTCTGTTTAATTTCAATTCTAATACTTTTTCCACTGAAATTCCTGGTCCTCTTCTCAAATTAAACCTGCAACATCTTTTTTTATTCTATACCACCATGAAAAAAACTTTCATATTCTTATTAAGAACAGTGTTTTTCCTTCGCAGTTCCCATTACTGCCTTTCCAAAGGCACACATGAGTAGAGTCAAGATGCTAGATACAAAAATATAATTTGTTAAAGTTTGCTCACTGCATGCTCTGCTGAATTCCATTTTCTTTTTCTAAGATGCTGTGTGGCTCTTTAGCCACCTTTAATAGGAAAGACTTATGCAAAAAGACTCATCACAAAGCATTATCTGCTACATTCATATTCATTGGGGGTGTCAAATACTACTAATGGAGATCAATGTTGGGATCTCTTCGGAGAACTCCATGCCATCCCAAAACATCACTGTATGCATGCCAGTATTCCCCCACAGAAAACACTGGTAGCTGATGGACAGTGAGCAAATCCCAAACACCAGAACTCTGCCAGGTCCTCATCTATACTGGTTAGTACCTCACTCACTCCACTATTAGCAGCACGGATTTCAGGGAGACAGAACATAGAAAAAGTAAAGCGAGAATTGCCAAGTTTTTCACTTCAGTATTTCATCCAGCTCAGTAAGGGCCCAGCTTGAAGCCCTGTGAACCTGGCAGAAACATTTCCACTCAGGTTTTGATGAGGGCTTTGAAAAATTAGGACTTGAACTTGATATTGAGAAAGGAGCAGGAGCTAGCTAGGAGCAAGAGGTACAGGTTTCTTATCCTCCCATTGTTCAGCCTAGTTCAGCAGGCCTGATTACTGGTGGGAATTTTCATGGGGTTAACCCAGATAAAAGGTCCAGTCAGCAGAAAAAGCATGGAAGTTGGCTTCCAGGTTAGCATTTGACAGGACTATCTAACTGAAAACATCCTAGGGTATCATGTAACAATCTCCTTGGCTAAAAGTAATGAGGATTTGAAAATGGATCTGAGACAACCTGAACAATTAGAGCTATTTCTCACTAGAAAGAAAGAAATCAATATTACAAACAGATCCTGAAAATTCTTCTCTGTCTTAATAGTGTTATCTATGACCTGCTGCAAAACCAGTGCTCAATCCACTAAAACTTCACCAGAAATTCCACTGTGTTCTGATTAATCAAAGACACCAAGTCCTAAAAATGATCTCTGTACCTGACTCAAAACAGACCAAATAGAACGAGTCCTGGTGATCAAAATAGTTGTATCACAAACTCAGAGATGCATGGTAAATACAGGTAAAGAAAAAGACACAAAAAACACAAGGATACTTATATTTCTTGCTATCTGTGATGAATGACTCAGTTCCTGCCATGTTAGATGCATTTCATCTTCATAAATTACCATCACATGGCAGGTGCAGTGGGATCTGTCTCAATCCTGCTAAAGGTTTTTGTTTAGATAGTACAAAAATGGTATTAAATATTACTGTAATATTTTATTGAGCACTTTCAAATAGAATATAAAATATACTTAAAGTACCACACCAATTAAAAAAAAAACCACAGTCTAACAAAGAAAATCAGTTGTGTCCCAGAACTACAGTGATTTTTTTCAGAACTGTCCCATGTTGCTGCTTTCAGTAGATCTCAACACAGGAATATAGGCTGTATTTTTTCCAAAGGCATTTTAACAAACAAAGCCATCAACAAATAAGCATGCATTACTCAAATGAAAAATTACCGAGATTAAAAGTACAGTCTAAAAAGAAATTTTAAAAAGGGGAAAGTACAAACTATCAGTTTTCAGACACGTCAGCACACTCTTCTGTGTTTTCTAAGCTCTTTTGGGCAGGAGTGCTTTCTTGCATTGGGGATTTCTGACACCCCAGCTATATTGGTTGATGGTGTGAAGAGTGACTGCTGACTGATGTCACTTGGCTCACCGAAGCTGCCACACTAGTCACAGTTATATTGGCAAAAACAGTTCTTTTATCTGAATTGCTTCCCTCCGTTGTGGAATTTATTTTTTGCATGAATAAACATCAGTATTGTAAATAGAGGAATTCAAGATTTATGTGCAGTTTCATGGTTATAATCTTGCTGGGATGAATGGAGACACGTTGCAATGGCTTGCATGAGTAGATAGGAGGGATACAGGCTCTTTGGGAAGGGCATGTCCAAAGGACCGGGAGGTGGAGACACCTTTCATGAGAGAGGCATCAGAATGCATGGAGCTTTGTCTGGGCATGGCTGGTGAGCTAAGTGAGATCTTACAGGTGCAGATTAGAGAGCAGACCGGGACGGGTGACACTGCAGTGAGTGAGCATCTGCTACAGCACACCTGGCCAGGAAATCAAGTGGATGAGGCCCTCTACAGACAGGGAGCAGCAAGCTCATATTCACAGGCCCTGGTCCTCGTGGGAGAGGACTTAAACCACTCTGGTATGGGCAGGAAGGACAACACACCCAGGGAGAAGCATCCAGAGCGCTGCTGGAGAGCACTGATAAATTCCTGACCCAAGTGATAGAGGAGCCAACAGTGAGACATTCTGTGCTGGACTAAAAAGGAAGGGCTCCTTGGGGACTTGAAGGTCACAGGCAGCCTTAAGTTGCAGTGACCCCGGTGGCATTCACAACACCGATAGGAGGGAGAAGGGCAAAAAACCAAGATCACAGTCCTGGCATTCAGGATAGCAGACTTTGGTCTCTTTGGGGACCTGTGTGAAAACAGCCCCATGGGATAGGGCCCTGGAGGGAAAGAGGGGTCAGAGAAAGCTGCCTGATACTCAAGGATCACCTCCTCCAAACTCAAGAAACATTCATCTCAAAGAGCAGGGAGTAACACAAAAATACCAGGAGGCCTACAGAGATGAAAAAGGAGATCCTGGCAAAATTCAAACACAAAAAGAAAGTATACAAAAGGAGAAAGCAGGAACAGGTAGACTGGAAGGAGTACAGAGACACCGCCTGAGCATGCAGAAATGCAGTCAGGAAAGCCAGAGCCCACCTGGAGCTAAAACTAGTGAGGAACGACAAGGTTAAGTATCTGAAGGGAGGTATAGATATGGTAGAGCCAGATCCTTCTCAGTGGTGTTCAGTGACAGGAAAAGAAGCAACATGCACCAACTGAAACACAGGAGAGTCCCCCTGAACATCAAGAAACACTTTTTTACTGTGAGGGTGACTGAGCCCTGGCACAGGTTGGCTAGAGAGGTTGTGGAGTCTTCATCCTTGAAGATACTCAAAAGCCATCTGGATTTAGTCCTAGGTACCTGGCTCTAGGTGGCCCTGCTTGAGCAAGGGTGATGGAGCAGACAGCCTCCAGCAGTCCCTTCCAACCATCACCTGACTCTTCTAAGGCACTGCAGTTTCAGAAAATGTCCAGCCACAAACCAGTGTTTTGCTGCTGGTTTAGACCAGCCTTCCTGACCATAAAGTACCCTTCAGGTAACCTCAGTGCACTTGTGCTTCACCCAGCATGCAGTGAGCCCTGTCTCAACCAGAGCCTCCAGGTATTTTAATAAAATGAATAAACAACTGCTTTCTGTATTACATTCACAATTCCACTACTTCAACCAGAATGTCAAGATCTTTTCTCAGATCATATTATCTTCATATACAGCAACTTCATATTTTAAGTTTAGGACAAAAGGAAAAGAAAAAAATCTTAACAGAAACAAAACTTGGGCCTCTCTTAACATATCAGTGTCCAATTGCAGGACAGATTGTTCCTCCAACTGAGGAACAAAACCCAAACACATAAAATAAAATATGCTGTAAAATTAATTATTTTGAAGAATTCTTGATATTAATCTCAGGTCCAGAAATCTTCACTGCTGATGTGTAATACAGCATTTTTTAGACTGAGAACAGAAAGGGAAGAAACTCACTATGAAAAATTTGAAGCGCTTTAGAATGTCTGAAAAATGTGTTCTCTATCAAACTGCATCACCTTCAGACACCTGGCAAACACGGATTTACCTCAGTGCTGTTTCTCTCATTCTCTCCACCCCTGCACCCTTAACAAATTTGCCCAGCAACATGGCAGTAGCTTTCTGTTCAGACAAATTCTATATCTGCCCCTGCTCATCATTGGTCAAAACTGATACAAAATGATGCAGTCAATAAAAGTGCCACATTTTTAACCCAGTTAACATGTGTCAATAATTCAGTGGATACTCTGGCCTCCCTACTGCTCATTTATGGCGACTTTTCTTCTTACTGCCAGTTACACTCTCTAGGCTGTCAGCACCACCCAACCATAGACAAACTCCATATATCTAAAGAACAATGACCTACAACCTTTAAATACCAAGATATATTCATTTACTCCTTCACGCATTTTCCTATTTCCTTCTTTAAGTGTTGTATTATTTTGTATTTTCAAGAAGTAAAAACACACTCCTTTCTTCCCCTGATCACAGCACTGCCTCTAAATCAACAAAGAGTATTTGTAAATTTCACTATGATCTGTTTATTTTGTCGTTTATCCATTTGTCAATTAACTTTTGCTTGTTTGTTTTAAGATGCACATATATTATAAATATTTACACAATATAATTATTATATGCCGAGTATCATTAGGGACTTGGTTTTATCATCTAAGACACAACTATATGAAGCAATAGTTCCTGCCAAAGACAGTGGCATTTTCACACGTTTAAGGCATAGGACAGTGACTCTTTCAGGAAACCAGAGTTCTGCTCTTTGCTTTTTGATTAACCACTTGGGAAACTTTGCTCAAATCACTTCACCTGCAGTGCATCACTTTGTTGTCACAGAATGGGTTTATCTTTCTACACTGTCATTTTCCTCACTCTAAGCAGCTCTGTAAAGCATTCAGGAACCTACTGATTTATTTCCACAACACATCGAAGACTAGGAAATTGGCAAAGTTACTCTGCATATGAAAAATATTGTCATCAGTTTCCGTTCCTTACATACTAGTGGCACAATTTTACTATTTTTGCTTATCTTAATAAAGAAAAAATGTTAGGAACATCTTTCTTCTCAACCCATTCACCAACTGTGCACAGTTATTCACATTGCAACAGTAATATAAATCAAGATCTAAGCTTTCCAAACAGCACCTCAGATGCTTTCAGTATTTGATGTAGTTCAATATACCTCAGTTGCCAGGCTGAGAGTAGTGGCAACTGGTAGTATGAACAAGTTGAGATTTTAAGCCCAACTTCCCCAGCACAGCACACAAAAGCAAAGGGCAAGACCTGGATAGCAACAGTAGAGATGTAAATTCCAAAACTGATAACCATATTGCGAGGCATTACTGTGCATTGTTCTCCACTGTCCAAAGCAGCTGGAACGCATCCTGATTTTGGCTGTGGAGGAATCATTCCCAAAGCAATGTCTTCACGTGGAAAGGAGGTGTTCCAACAATGAAGGATCTTCATGGCTAACCTAAACACTATAAGCCTGATGAATCCCAGAAGTTTGCTTAGAAGCTGCTATTTTAATCTAGCAGCCTTTAAGCTGCAGCAGCATTATAGTGGGAACGAGGGAAAAGGCAGGCAGACTGCAATGTTTGGAAGGAAAGGCAGGAACTTAGGCCACTGTGGCTGTACTCCCTTCTTCACACCTACGGTCTGAGAGCAACTACAGAAGGATGTGGATTTATTCCTATACACATTGCTTCTTTCCCAAAGTACCTGCCCATCACCAAATGGTTTGGCTTAGCCACTAGCATGCCCTATGTTCCAATACACTCAGTATCAGTACTGATTTTTTTCCCTTCTTTCTTCATTCGTAGCACCCCGACATGAGTCTCAATGAGGAAGACATCGCAAACTGGAAGCTTCTACCATTTCTTAAACTGATCTTTTTTGCTTTGTGGAAGTTAAGGTCAACATGCAGCTCTCCTAGTACTAAAAATTGTTCACGACATCATCACCTACTGATTTCTACTACTTGGAACAGTCACTGAAGAGGAACAGATTTCTCATAAATGTAGTTGATATTAAAGGGTTCTGGAAGATCAAGATCAAGGACATAAGTTATAACATATTCCAATAATAGCAACAAAAAAATGTCCACTTTTACAGGGACCTCATTCTTCAGTGTTCCAATTCTCTGCTTCGATAAAACAGCACCCAATCGTACAGAATGCTCAATATTGAAGAATCAAAAAATACAGACAATTGCACCCTTTTAAAGCAGTAGAAACCATCTTTATCTCATTTAAGAATTCCCAAGCATGCCATCCAATATTTTATCTTTGAAGCTTTGTCTTATGTGAATGACAACCTACAGGTTTAAATCTGAGTAACACTCTAGAACCAGTCTTCAGATTAAAAGACGATGAGACTACAGAAATACAGAATTTAATTGCTGCTTGAAGAGTCTCAAGGTTAATGCCAGTTCATTTTATACAAAAATACCAGGAAGCCTCATACATCCCTTCTGTTAACAAAACAATGAAAGCTAATATTCTTAAGAACAACATGATCTAAAGGACATATATTTGGGTATTTAATAATGCTAGAATGATTGGTTTTCATTTCTTCTTTCTAGCCAGTGGCATACACCTTTCTAGCACCTTCAGCATGAAAAATATTGAATTAAGCAGATTCATACACTGAAGTCAAATAATTTTTAAACATAAAATTCCATTTGCAGTACTGATTAGCAGCAGCATTAACTGAAGACAGAAGGGAAAACAATCACCAAGAGGATTTAGTACTGAGGTTCAGGGGCATAGCAGGGGAGTCAGAAAGAGGAAGAAAATGAAACCTCCCCAGAAGAAGCTGGATTGAGAAGCCTAAATATCAACTGAAAACATCACCTCATTTGAACAGTCCTCAATTCTTCTTGCTCCCCCCATTTCACCCTTCAGCGACACTTTATATTCCACAATGAGAAACATTCATTTCTCCAAACAGACAAATTTAATTCATTCCCAAGTCCATCCAAAAACTGTAAGCAGAGTTTCATATTTAAATAAATAAATAAATTTCTACAATTCCTTCCCTTCATTGCTCTGTCCTTTCTCTCCTCTTCCTCTTGTGTCCCACTAAAATAAAATCCTTCATTCTTCTGTGTTTAAATCAAGATTTCTCAGTAACAATTTCTAGTTTTCTCCTTGTCCAAAGTCTTGGCTGTCAAATGCCTACCAGCAGACAAAACCTAAAAGCTAATGGTAGAAGTGAAATGTTGACCCTCTGCATGTTAATATTACATTCTGGGATAAACTTTAGAGGAACTATTGAGAGATGCAACTCAAAGTCACAACTCAACTTCCCTGGAAGTTTTAAGCAACAGAAAACTTCTTGTGACAGAAGCAGAAGATTGCTTTAAAAAGTTATTAATTTCTGAACACAAGTTTTCTTGTAACTCTCAGTGCAGGTAAGTGAAAGCAGGTTTAAACTGATATGGGAGTTGTCCTTACTTAAGAAAGCTCTGGTTCTGGTGTTACCACTGCTGCTTGCAGTTTGGCCAAACAACAGCAGATCAAAATTGTTATGATTTCTCTAATTTTCATAGATTCCTGGGAAAACAGTAAAGCAAGCCACTGTTTCTTGATGTGACCCTTGACACGCTGCCTCTCAGCCAGCACGCATAGTCTGGGTCATCATGTGCAACTATTCCCTGAGGATAAAAATTGGTATAGACATGGAGTAACAGAAATGACTCATCAATACACAAAAATGCATGGGAGAAGAGTAGAGTGGTGATGGCATCTATCTCCTAGCACTCACTAGTCAAGAGACCAAAGGCATGAGGGCAGGGAACTCCAGCCTTAAAAAAACAATCTATTTCTTTTTATTATTTTCAGGCATACCCATCTCACATGGGGGTTAGCGAGGAAGACTGCATTCTGCCCTCATCAGATGAGACTTCCAGCTTCTTCCACCACCAGGGTTACGTGACCAGATCTGACTTTTTGCTATAGCACTGGCTGGACATTGCTGGGGTTCTTTTTGACAATTTGAAGTGTAGCTTCTACCCAGTTAACTCTGCTGTTGTGGAAACAGTAGCTGTATCCTAGAAAGGAGGTGATGTGGATACTACTGTAAACATTATCAGACCTGGTCTGATCTGCAAATTAGAATGAGTAATGGAACTATTTTACACAGTTTGCTTCTAATTCTGACACAGATGGCACTTAAACAAGGATTCCAGCCTTGGCAGATTTCTTCAAAGTCAGTGCCAAGTCCAGGATAATCCTTTCTAGCAATTTTCTCCTTGATTTTTGAGCCATCAACTTCCAAATAAAATAGAATTTCTTATCTGCTGCTCCCTTTCTACAGCCATGCATTGAACAAGCTTTGACAAGACAAGACAGACCTTCAACTACTGAGCCAAGTGACACCAAAAGAATCATGAATCCCTACAAGGTACAGCCCTCATCCCTTAACCTTTGTCTTCAGGTGGATGTATCACAAGGAAGAGAAAAATTAGTGATCCAATGAAAAGGGGGGAAAAAAAAGGGAAGAGTAAAAATATCTTCCTTGAGGTAGTTCTGACTCTCCAACTCTTAAATTATGCCAAGTGTGGGATAATGAACAATGACTGTTTTTAAGGCACCATTAATGAACAATGGTTGTTTTTTAAAGCTAGCATTCACTACAAAAAGGAAGATGAGGCAAACCCAACAGAGCAAAAATAGTGCAATGGACATTGTGGGCATGTTTCCTTGCAATGGACATTGTGTACGTTTCCTTGCACAAAACCACTTCTGAGAAAGTTCTTTAGCCACAGCATTAGGCAAATAACCAACAGAGCCAACTCTGAAGAGAATGGAGACAAACTCATGAAGAACAACCAGCTGCAAACTTGCACTGCCCATTATGTTCTCTTCTCACACAAATGTTAACGTTATCAGCCTGGACACATTACAGGAAAAGAAGATACACCAGAAATCTCAGGTTCTTAAAACAGACATTTTGTTAATTTACTCTAATGCAGATGATGAAAAGTCTTCAAAGCTGACAAGAGCTCATTAACATAGGCCTTCATACAAGACAGGAAATAAGTATAAACACACATTTTTTTAAAAAATAAATTGCTCCTTCTGGATCTAGACAAACACTCCCATCAATATCAACAGGAGTCTGCATGTAGTTAGAGTTTAGCATACAATGCAAAGACTTTGTAGTCAGATTATGAATTTTACCAATTATTAGCCTTTATAAACATCAGGCAAAAAACCAAAAAGGCTTGTTTGTTGTTGGTTTTGTGTCTGTGTTTGTTTTTTAAGATTGCTCTTATAAAGTCACATAAAAAAAAAAAAATCAGACAAAGCATAAAAGAGGAGAGTATTCCAGTAAGGGTCTATTAACAACTGACTGTTTATCTCAGGTAAAAACAAAAGCCACACATTTGAGCAAAAAGTAGTCTCATGAGTTCAAACTCATTGTTTTTAAGAACACTTCAGTTCAGTGAGTTAAGTGCACTTGGGAGATGCGTAATTTTACAGTTTTCTAAAATAATTAATTCAGAAGGAATACTACTTTTACTAATATTAAAGTCCTATACACTGAAATTTCAGATCAAGCCTTTGACAGATTTTAATGTTTCCACCAGACATGCGGTCATTCATCACTGCTCTGCACTTTGGCTTTCTGAGGACTGCACTCTGGAATTTCTGTAGGTTGAATAGCTGGCACAGAGAACTCAAGATATAAGTAATACTATTTTCAGTGCTCCTTTAAAGAAAACCAGTGCATATTTCTCCAGACCTGAGAAAACTTACAATCTTCTCATGTCATCTAAACAATAAAGAAAAGAAGTTGCCACGTATATTTCAAACATTAAAAAAAAAAAAAAAAAGTATCTTGCTCCATACTGTCATTCGAATGCCTCCAAGCTACGCTTTCCTTACCAGCAACTGAGAAGGGGGTATATACCTTGAATATGAAAAATGCCATACACAACATAACCCAAAAATCATGAGAATGAAAGATCAACAGGATGGAGAAAAAGCACCAGCTACTACAGCAGGCAATTAAAAGACAAAAAAAAAAAATCAAAACCAACCTACCAATCCAATTATCCATCAGAGACTCTGCAGTTACTGCGGCTCTTACATGACTTGCAGCCTTTCTGATCAAGGGCTGTCACAGGACACCTAAGCAGCAAGAATTTCACATTTCAAACTTGGAATATCTACCAGCAATTTCCAGTTTTCAAGAAGTGTAGGGATACCTGTTTTACATGTCTCCATCTAAAAAAAAAAACTTAAACACAGTGAAGAATTCAGGGTAAGGTTTTTTTGTTAGCTTGTCCTGTTCTTATAAGTAAACTAACCTCTGATAACCTATCCCCTTTGCAGTAAGGAGCAGAGTGACTTTGTTAGAAGATCCCCGGCCCTTAACTCATCACCAGAGTTTCTATGTATGATTTCTCCTCTAAGCTTACAGTATAATGATGGAGCTCCACAAGGTTAGAAAAAGGAATATTTCATAGGTCTTATCACAATAGTCTGTGCATTTTCACCACTGAATGAGGGGAAGAAGCCCACCCAAACCAGTCCCCCTAGCATATCTTTGCAGTTGGAGTCTGAAGAGCTGTGGCAAATCACTACTCTGTCTTTTTGTGTGTGAGGCTAGCTTTTTATTTTTGTTTTGGGCTTTTTCCCCGGTAGAAGACATAACCCTTATGGAAACTAGGCAACCTTTCAACCCATTTATCAAATTTCCCGCTGCTTCTATTTCTGAACAAGTTTAAAAAATAGTTTGTACACAGAAAATTAATCTGTATCCAGAAGATATCATTAAATAAAATATATTGACCTGTTGGCAATTACCAGGTCTGGTTTTAACATAGCACTTTGTTTACAAAGCCTGCTGCTTTCTGTTCTTTCCAGCATTTCCAGCACTGATATTGTCTAAAGAGAAGCTAACAATGTTTCAAAGACATCTGATTTATTGCCATGTCCATCCTGGCATCCATACCTTCCAGAATACATGCATGACAATCAGTGCTGTGAAAATGTTTCCTGGAGTAATTTTAAGAGCGCTATGTGAAATGCATACAGAAAAAGGTAAGACCTTCTAACAACTGTTCAGATACCTCCGCTGGCTAATTTTCATTAAAAATGCCATGTAGGAAAAAAGTAGGCTTTATCTGCTGTGTAGTATCACCCCTGTTCCAAGTTGAACAAAGCAGAAGACACTGTACTCAGGTGAAAACACAAAAATCGCTTGTCTGATGCTCTACAAAGAAGAAAAACCACTTGCTTACTAAAACTGGGCACAGCAGAAAAACTAGGAATCTCTCCAAAAAGTGTTACATAAGGCATTGTCAAACTTCACGTCACCTCCACAGGGCCGCAAGTTGCTATTTTCCCCTCATCCCCCGGTGCGCAGGGATTAATGATCTAAATGACACAGTTCTCGCATACGAGGTAATAGCAGAAGCCTTCCCAAAGGA
This sequence comes from Edolisoma coerulescens, assembly GCA_013397115.1. Lineage (NCBI taxonomy): Eukaryota > Metazoa > Chordata > Aves > Passeriformes > Campephagidae > Edolisoma > Edolisoma coerulescens. The sequence goes on from VWZW01005683.1 coordinate 716,651, forward strand.
GCGCTTCCCGGGCTGGAGGCTTGCAGGGGAGGCTGGCGGGTGATGGGGAAGTCACCCTACTCGCCTCAGCGTCCCAGCTCTGCCCCCGGGTCCCGTTCCGGCGGGCAGAACGCTCACGCCCCGCGGCGCGACTCCCGCCGTCCCACCCGCGGCCGCGGCCACCAGCCCTGGCTCTCCCGTTCGGCGGCGCGGAGCAGCGGCGCTTNGGCGCCGCTGGCGGGGCCCCCGCCGAGGGGGGGCTGGAGCCGGCGCGCAGCGGGAGCGCAGCCCGGCCGGAGCACAGGGCGTGCGGCGCCGAGCCAGCGAGCGGAGCGGCGGAGCCTCCCTCGGCCGGGGGAACGTGCCCCTTTGTGCCGGGAAGCGGCACGCGCGCCTCCGCCTGAGCATCTCTTCAATTCCGGATCTGATGGGGATTAAAATCCAGCAGATAAAGCTGCCAGCCCGCCCCTCTGGACTCGGGTTCCCCCTCCCCTCCCCGGGGTGCTGGAAGGGAGACACTCGCCGATTGTTTCTTGCCCTCCCCCGCCCCTCGCCTCCAAACGCAGCAGAGACTCGACGAGAAGGAACTTACCTTCCNNNGTGGCTCCCGGGCCGCCGGGACGGGCGCTCAGCACCCGCCGCTCCGCGCAGGCAAGCGCTCCTTCCCCCTCCTCCGCTCCAGGCGGGCAGCTCCAGCTCCGTCCCCGCAGCCCGGCGTTCCGGAGGTGTCAGCCAGCGGGTCCCAGCCGGGGCGGCACCGGCAGCTCCACTCTCCGCGGGACGAGGAGCCGCTAACGGTGGGAGGAGGAGGAGGGCGGTGGGGAGGTCCCGACTCTTCCCGGGATGCGCCGCCGAGGTGGCCGCCTCCTCCGCCACCCAGCTTAGCTCTCTCCGGGAACTGCCCGCCCCGCGCTGTCCCGAGGTGCAGCCCGGCCCCGTCCGTCCGTCCCGCTCGCCTTCCCCCGCCCCTCTCCCCGGCGGCGAACCGCGCGGCGCACAGGCCCCGCCGGTGGCCAGGAGGACCCGGGGGCGACGGGGGATTCTGGCCCAGCCTCCTGCCCTCTCCCCGGGGCCTGGTGCACACTCTCCGCGGGGAGAGGAGGCCCTGCCCCGGCCTGGCAATCAGCTACGGGAAGGTCACCGGCACCGCGGAGCCGAGCACGGAGAGGCTCCCTCCGGCACCGCCGCGGTCGCTGCTACTGCTGCCGGCCCGGCGTCAGCAACCGCTGGGTGCCGCGCTCCGACCGGGTTCGTTCCGTGCCCGTGCCTGGCGACCGCCTGCGAGGCTGAGTGCCAGGCTGCCCCCTTCCCCT